>JAIUCV010000005.1:30453477-30817553 GCA_026724425.1 Erythrophleum ivorense | reverse complement strand
AGATGAGGCAATAGGTTCCATAATATGAACTATGGAAGCAATATGGTCCTAGTCCTCTTGAAATTGAGTGTATGATGACTTCAAGGAGTCTCATTGGAACTAAGAGACCTAAATATAAGATGAAAATGGAGCCAAGACCTTATATGGTAATGGTTGCTCCTTTGGATGCCTTATGGATCCATTATGAAATATTAGGAGTAGTTAATTTTTCTAGAGTGTGTGCAATCTTGTTGAATGCTCCAAGAGTATAATTGGGTCCCATTTCATGTATCTAGGCCAAAGGAATCAAGCTCCACCTCTTTGTGGGTGTTTGGCCAAAGGAGAAGAAGAACTTTTAAGGGAAAAAGTGTGTCATTTCAAGCAAGGTAGCTCTCTTCTCCTTCTTTCATATATGCTTGAGTGTTTTTCTTGTCTTGAATGTGTGTGTACGTTTAAAGTCATGAAATATGTTTCTAGCAAGCATTCACATGCCATGTTGTCTTGATACTTTGCTTATGTATTGAAATGATACTTGATGAATGCCTTTGGTTTGCTTGAGCTTGGTGAAGCTAAAAGTCCCTTAGTTAAGGTGAGGATGAGCCAAGAGTCCCCAAGGTTAGGTGAGACAAAGCCAAAAGTCTCTAGCAAGAGTGAGGCTTAGTCAAAAGTCCTTTGAAAATGGGTGAGGAAAGTCCAAAAGTCCCAAAGAGAGTGGGTGAGGCTAAACCAATGCTTTGGCAAGTTTATGTATGTTATTTATGTCCTTATGAATGAAGAGAATGCTTTATGTATGATTGAGAATTTCATGTTGGCATACGTGCATCTAAACTTGAAACTTGCATCAAGTATGTGTGTTTGAAAGGGAGATGAGCTACTGGGATTCCTAGAATCTCACTCTTCCCTCCCTATTACTTAATATGCCAAGGTGGATCAAGAGAGCAAGAAAATGGGAGCCACCACACTTGGAAGCAAGAAAATTAGCAATGGAGTTGTAAAATATTTGGATTATAGCCATATGGTTGTCACATGATGTATCTCCATAATGTATATAATGTATGAGCTTATGAATATTTGTAAAAGTATGGATATATTGTATATGTATGAGAACTAGACCCATGTGAAGGATATTTCATGAATTTGACTTAGATATGCCAAGTTATACAAGTATGGCTCTTGTGTATATCTTGGTGTGGATGAGTGAGATTATGGAATCTGGGTTATTAGCCCTTTGAGACATATTTGATAGAGTATTTTAATGCTTTCCCACATGCTCATGTGGCCATGGAATGAGAAGAGGCAAAAATGGACCCCTTGAGACCTCATATGAAGCTTAAAAAGGGCATTTTGCAACCCTATGTCACAAACTGATCAAATGGACAAATTTCCTCATGAAATTTCACATGCATGTAGAGCTCATCTAGAGATTTTTGGAAAGCTAAATTCAGAATTTTTGGAGGTCTAGGGAATATTTGGTGAATTTTTGAAGTTAGGAATTTTTTTGATTATGGTTAGTGTACTGTAGCTTTGGTCCAAAAATGTATCTGTGTCAAACATGGGGCAAATGAGGTCCAATGGTCCTGAAATTTTACATGGAGAAACTAAACATGAACAGTGAGCTATAAAAATTGGAAGCACCTCATTTGGAGTCAAGAGAGAGAGAAATGAATTTTCAAAATTAGAACTCACTGTTAGTGACCCAGCAGGACCCTCAGCACTGTTCCATCTAGTTTCTCCAGTTTATTGTCATTTTCTGGGTCTAGAACTATTTTTCTCTTAATATAGACATCTGTATCGTTCTATATTTGTATAGTTTACTTGATTTGGATTTTTTTGGAATTAGTTATGAAGTTTTGAAATCCATATCAGTAAGCTGTAGCAGAACTCAAGGGCAGCCAGACCTTTCATACTTTTTGGTTGTCAAATGCAGTCCAAATGGGTGTTTCATACCTGGAATTATTTTTACCTTATAGTAGACATATAGATCTTTCTAGAAAGCTATCATTTTCCTCATTTATTATTTTCTATAACTAACCTAGGCAGCCTCAAACACTCATCCATGGTGGCATGAAGAAGGAAGGAGAAGCAAGGGAAGAAAGCCATATATAGGCAAGTAAACATGGAGAATTTGCATATGATGTTGTTAGAAACTTTTTCCTACTCATTTTCCTCTTTCTTCATATAGTTTTGGTTTTCTAAAAGAGTAAATTTTGTGGTAAAACTTTTGGATGAAAAATCTTTTTTAAGGAAACCAATTATACCAAAATATTTTTCATAAAGAGCACTTTCAAATGATGTATGATTTAAACTAGGAAAATTGTGTAGCCTTGAAACCCTAGACTAAAGTAGGTTTGGCCAAGAGGGGAAGAAGAGAAGGAGACTTGAGCATACTTTGAAGGATGAATAATAAGAATATGTTATTGGAATTGATAAAAAAACTAATAGAATGGCATATAGCTTCACCTAGGGTTTGGTTTTGGCTATGAGAGATTCAAAATCCTAGGAGAGTTAATTAATCGCTCTAATATCCTAATTGAGTTAGAAATGAATTGTGGATACCTTAAAGCCTTGAAATTCCTTAAGAATTTAACAAAACTCCAAAAAGGTGCTTATAGATAGTGTCTTAGCCAAGTGACGGTTTGGATACCTGGGGAATTGTTTCCTTGATTTTAAGATCATGAGTGGTCTAGATATAAACTATAAAAACTAATGGAGCCATTGGAATAAATTCAGAAACTTTATTTTTGAAAGTGAAAAATTAAGGTTCAAAGATGCCTAATAAGACTATATGACTTTATATGGGTTTAAATATGTTTTTGATGCCTTTAATGAGCTCCATTAGAGTTAGGAAGATCATTTTGAAGCCTAGAAGTTAGAATCTAAAAGTTTCTTCTTAGGTCATTCAAAATGATCTAAAGTCATATTTTAGGCCTTGATTTGTACATGTAGGATAACATGAGATTAAATATAACTTAATTGATCATTTTATGCTTCATTTGATAAGTCTAGGCCAAACAAGTGAGAGCATATCAAAGTGTATGTGTAAAGCTATGGAACCAAAGAGAGGAAACCAAGGGAATTAATTGATTTGGCTTGATAGGGTAGCTTTTCCTTCATTTTTATATATGTATGATTGGTTTGCTTAAGTTTTGGTTGCTTGTGTGTATTGTTTGCAATTATGTGACTTGTTGAATGTTTGTATTTATGATTGATGTGGCTTTTTGAAAGGGAGGCTATACCAAAAGTCTTTAGATATTGCATGAGGTTAAACCAAAAGTTTCTAAATATGGGTGAAGTTAAACCAAAAGTCCCTAGAGGTTGAGTGAGGCTAAGCCAAAAGTCCTTAGAGTATAGATTTGCTTTTATGTGAGCCATGAAACCTCTAAGGCATGAAATTGGCTTCTTGTGTATGATATAGCTATGATTGCAAAACATGCATACTTGTTTCTATGTACTTGAGAAAACCATTTATATGTTTGAATATTAGTTTAGCTACTAAGATTCTTTGAATCTCATTCTTCCTTATCTCCACCAATCATGCCTAAGTGAAACTTAAAAAGGAGAATGATGAGGGAAAGGCCTAGAGAAGTTATTTATGACATGGAAATTAGTATAGGATATGTTATTCTATATGTGATTATGTAAACCTATATTTTGATGTATTGAAATGCAAACAAGTTCAAAAGCATTAGACTATGATATAATGACCATTTGTTGTATGTAAGACATGATATAATGTAATTTCACATATGAGGTTCCTTGATGTTCATATGTATTTTTGCATATGGGATAATGATTTTTAGTTGCAAGAAAATTTTTTCATGATGGATTAGTCACATATGATGCAAATAAGGATTTAAATTTACTTAAAATGAGAAATGACATTTTAAAGCTTATTCGTACCATTGGAACTATAATTTTGACTATTTAAGCCAGAAAATGTCCTTTTACCCTTAACAACTTTAAGCACTAAATTTGGAGTTGAAATTTGGTAAGCAATTAGAACACATTTAAAGATTTCTATAGAGCAAAGATCATACTTTTTGGAACTTTACAAAATATTTGGTGAATTTTCAAATTTAGCCCTAAAAAGTTATGAAGTGTAGTTACTATTCATACTAGTTTGGTATCAAATTTTGTGCCTTTTGAGGTACCAAATGAATTCATTTTCATTTGAGATTTTTATAGTAGAAATTTCACATCATAAGCTTTATAAGGGCACATAATTTGCATTAATTGAAATTGTGTAGCTCAAATTATGAATTTTTAAAGTTGGGACTACATTATATGTTTTATGGTCTATTTGCATGAATAATCTTCTTGATTATTTAATCTCCATATACATGTTGGTTATTCATGAATTTGTTATGCATGAATTGGTGACATGAAATGGTGAAAGTCCATGTTTAAGCATTTTGTGGTTATTTTGTAACATTTAGAAATTAATTAAGTTGAGTGATGGAGAGTTAAGGAATTAATTACGAAAAATAAAGAACTATTATGGGAATTTTGGAATAAATTATTGAAAACTATAATTTTGGATATTTTGAGATAAATAATTATTATGTGGTAATTTTTGAAAAAAAATAATAAAATATTATAGTAGATTTGAATTTAATTGGGTTAAAATTTAATTAAGGCTCTATGATGAATTTAATTATGCTAAGGATAAATTGTAGAAGCCTAATTTCAGTTTTTTTGGAGACCCGGCACAATAGGTGTAATATCCTTTGTTACATAAATCAATCGACTTTTAATATGAATTGGAACCAATATATTGATGAAAGAGGACTTTAAAATAAAAAGGAATTGAGGCAAATTAAGGGTAGAATACTAAATAGATTATTTAGAAATGAGATTAAGAAACTAAGAATGGCCAAAATTGGAGTCAAAATGACTAAATAAAATGAAACGAAATCGTAGTAGTAAAATAATAATTGTAACATTCATCATTTTAAAAGCCATAAACTAAGCAGATTACTAAAGGAAGTCCCCTAAATTGAGTAATTAGGGGCCCAATAAAATTAGAACAATAATCTAGATAATTAGAAATGAGGATACAAAGCTTAAGATACCTGAAAATCGAAGCTAGAAGAACTAAACAAAAATTGACGAAATTGGAATGGCATTTTCTGTAATTTTAGGCAACTTTTAGAAACTCAAAGGAGGGATTTTTAAATAGAAAAATCAAGTTTCTTGGGGTTCCCAAATGTCTTATAAACCATAGGAATTCCAAGAATGGTTAAAACCTCTCCTATTTATGTTTTAAAGTGTTGGTTGATTGAAAGTTTGATCGATTTGTTCTGAAAGGTTTAAAATCTAATTTGGATAAAACTGAAGGCATTTTATGAATTAGAGGACCTAAGTTTCATAATGGAAAAGACGGTTCTAAAAAAAGAATTAAAATGAGTCCAAATGGAAAGAACCAAAAAAAGGGGCAAAATGGGAATTTTGAAAAAGTGTCTTAAACTAACTTAGCCTTTATATATCATGCCCCACTTCTCCCATCTACCTTAACTAACTTTCATTTGCTCCAAAATAGAGCCCTAGGCTTCTTGAAGTGGCGCACCATGAGGGAGGAAGAAAGGAAGAGAAAACCAACAAAAAAGGTGAGGAAATTCATAGTTTTTCATGCTTCCTCCTTCACCAATCTTATTCTCCTCTTTCTCCTCTCTTTTCCTATGGTTTTGATGACTAATTTGAGGATGATTCATGGCTAGTTTAGTGAGAGGAGGAGAGAAATTGAAGGAGAGAGAAAAAGCAAGTGAAAGAGCTCTTGGAAAAGCTTGAAATCAAGGTAACTTCAATGGCTTCCTTATTCTTCATGGGGGAAATTGTGGCCACCTTTAGACCACTGAAGGAGGGATGATTTTTGGTCTTAGCAAGGAAGAAACAAGGATTTTAGAGTATGATAAACAAGAATATATGATTAGATTTAAAAGAAAAGCTTTAGAATTCAAGTTGTATAACTTAAGGTTTTTGTTGCACCTAGCTATTTTTGAAGCTTTCTAAGAGTAATCTAGTCTATGTAAGAGTATGTATGAGTTCTTAAGATATCTAAGAAGCTTCACAAGTGCCAATTTCCTAAGAAAAATTAAGCAAACTCTATGGGTCTAATTCCTTATAGATGTCTTGGCCAAGTATGCTTCAAGCACCTATGAAGAGTTTTAATTAATTATAAGGATGGGAATGGCCTAGATATGATTAATAATTCCTTATCAATCTAAGCTCCTTGAATTGAATTTGTGATGACTCCAAAGATTTAAATGGAGTCAAGAGACTTAGATTGAATGAGAAATTAGAGCCAAGATCATGAATCTTAGGGCTTGCTTCATTATGCACTTATATAGGACCATTGCAATGTCCAGTTTTCGTCAAAATGACGGAAACAGATACGTTTTCAAAGTAAGTCCCCTAAAATGAATTAGTTAAGGTCCCAAAAAATTTAAGTAGCATCTTAGACTCCTAAAAATGAGAATCCTAAGCTCAGAAGGAAAGAAAAATAGAGTTAGAATGAAGAAACAAATTTGAACGAAAGGCTGATGAAACGTAATAGCATTTTCGTAATTTTGAGAAAATTTTGGAATTATCATAGAAGGGCTTTTTAAATGAAATTTTTGAGTTCTCTGAGGTTCTTAGAGGCCCTGAAAATCATAGGAAGCCCCAGGATAGTTAAAACCTCTTAAGTGGACGTTTTCCAATGTTAGTTGATCTAAACTTTGACGGATTTATTCGGGAAGGTTTTAGCTCTGATTTGAGTGATTCCAAAGGCATTTTATTAAATTGAAGACCTAAATTTCATAATGGGAAAGAGAGTTCTTAAAAAGGAGCCAAAATGAACTGGAAATGAAAATGCCAAGATGAAGGGGTAAAATTGAAATTTTTGAAAAGTTTTTCTTAACCTCCCTATTTATATATAAGGCACCCCACCTCCTCATTCATTTAGCCACATTTGTTTCTGCCATAAATCATAGAAAGAACCCTAAGGGTGAGGCACACAAGAAGGAGAAGAAAAGAAGGAGAAAAATAAGGAAATGGTATGGAATTTCTTAGTTTTTTCATGCTTTCTCTTTAGCAAACTTCTTATCCTCCATTTCCCCTTCTTTCCTATGGTTTTGTTGAAGTTCTTGGATCTATTTTGAGGGGAGAACAGAGAGGAAATTTCGAAATTGAGGTGAGGAAGCCAAGAAAGGTGAAGAATAAGCAAGACGAACCAAGGAAATCAAGGTATTTTGTCATCTCTTCACTTAATCTTCCTCTTTCCTTCTCTTGTGGGTGGTTCGACCTACATATAGCCAGCCTTAAGGAGTTGAATTTCTAGCTAAACCAAGGGTGAATCTTAGGAATTTAAAGGAGGAAAATAAGAATATGCAAAGAAAATTAATAAACAACCATGGAAAATCAAGATAGCAAACCTAGGGTTTCAAGTGTCCCTTGTAAAATCTAATTTGATTCAATAATTACTAGGCCTAAATGAGTGTTTGGATGAACTCCTAAGATCCCTAGAAGGCTCCCCATATGCATCTTCCACTAAGAAAACAAAGCAAATTCCATGAATGCTAAGAAGGGAGCATGGCTCGGCCAAGAGGTTTCCATGTACCTAGGGATAGTTTTAAATTTTTTCAAGCCCATTTTTGAGTCATATATGATGAATGAAGATGAAGGAAAACCTTGGAAAAAATTAGGAGGCCTGGGGAATGAATTGGTGTCATAGGTTCCATAATATGACCTAAAGAAGTAACACTTACTTAGGCTCCTTGTTTTAATTGTGTGATAACTTCAAGAGACTTAAAAGGAGTCAAGAGTCATAAATGAAAGGAAAGAATGGAGCCTAGAACTCAATTAATGGATGTTACTTCATTAGGTGTATTTTGGAACCATAAAGGAGCTATTAGACCAAGTTAGTGTTTAAGGAAGATATATGTCTTTAGAAATGATTCCAATAACTTAATTAGCTTCCATATATTGTGTTTAGGTCAAGAGAAACAATCCCACACCCTTATGTGTGTGAGGCTAAGGGAGAGGACTCAAGGCTCAAGGAAGAAGTGTGCTTGTGTGGCAAAGGTAGCTCTCTCCACTTTCTCTCATGCATGAATGTGTGCTTACCTTGTGTTTGAATGTATGTATGTGTGTTTTAAGTCATGAAAAGTGTTCTAATATATGCCTTTATTCCATGGTACCATGATGTTATAATATGTTTTCAAATTATGCCTAGTATGTGTGCTTGGGTTTGCTTAAGTGTGGTAAAACCCAGAACTCTTAGCCATGGTGAGGATAAGCCAAGAACCCCTAAAAATAGTTAAGACAAAGTAAGAAGTCTCCTAAGAGTGAGGTGGAGTCAAAACCTCTCAGAGAAAGTGGGTGAGGCAAATCTAAAATCCATAAAAGAATGGGTGAGGCTAATCCACTTGTTTGGCAAGCCTATGTATGCTTGGTATGACTTGTTCAAATGACAAGAATGCTTCTTAAATGATCATACATTTCATGATACTCATGCATGCATTTTTAAGACTTGTATTACATTCCTTATGTGTGATTGAAAGAGAGATGAGCTATTGGAATTCTTTGAATCTCATTCCTTCCTCTCTAATGTCTTAACATGCTAGGTGGACCATAAGAGCAAGGTAATGGAAGCCATCAAGTTGAAAGATAAGAGATTGACATCAAAATGTCTAGATTTGCTTCTTTTGTAGCCATACAAATGGCATATGATGTAATCCTATGATGGGATAGTTGTGTAATCATTTGAACATGTATAATTACTCATATATTTGATGTATGTATGATACTTAATGCCAAATGAATGATAATGTACTTTTTGAACCTTGGATGGCAATGTAGAGCATGTGTAATCTTATGTATGGCATGGACTGAGAGAGTGAGTTTTCAATTTTTGGGTTTATGTACCCTTGAGATAAGTTTAGAATGTCATTTTGGTGCATTCCCACATGCTCAAGTGGTCATCGCTACCTTGAAGCTCAAAATGGATCATTTGGACCCCTTATATGACACAAAATGAACTACTTTGCAACCTAATATCAAGATCCAACCAAATGAATGAATTTACCTATGAAATTTGGTATGCATATAGATCTTATTTAGGGCTTTTTGGAAAGCTTAATACCAGATTATTTGGAGCCCTATTTTCAAAGTTGGCATTTTTCTATTGAGCTGATGCAAATACTGTTCATATGGTTAGTAACTTGGGCTATGTCATTCGAGGGATAAATCATGTTTAATGCTCATGAAATTTAACAATCACAAACTAGATATGATAAGATTTTCATGGTCATCGAGATCACCCTAATTGGACCTTTGAACAAGGAGATATGAATTTTTAAAATTAGAGGATAATATTAGTAATGATAGTCGACCTCTGGTATTGTTCCATCAATTTTGGGTGGCTAGAAGCCTCTGTTATGGTCTGGATATATTTTTACATAAAGTAGACATCCGTAGCTTTTTTGCATGGTAAAGTATACATGATTTTCACTTTTCTAGAATTAGTTATGATTTTTCAAAGTTTATGACATTAATTTGGAATTTCTGGCTAAGGCTGCACTTAGTGTTTTTATGTATTCCATACACTTGCATGAGTTCTAGGCCATTTCTTGGGATGGTTATGAGTTATGATTGTGTAATTAAATATGAGAATGAGATGGATGACTTCATACAATCCACGGGACACTGAATGGAAAAATTACCTGCTACACAATGCAAAATATATTCATTAAATTTAATGCCATTTTTCTTGTTTTCATGTTTATTGCATGGCATAAGGCATAGAAATAGCATAAGGCAAGCTAGAAATTTATGGTGTTACAACCATAACCATGTCTTAGAACAAAGTAAGCTTGCATATAGTTTGTATAAGACTAGAACTTGTTCCAATGATATAATTGTGTCTCATTTGATGTGCTTAGGCTAAGTGAACCAAGCTCCACCTAGTTGTGTGCGTGTGGTTGAGAAAGGGAAAGAAAAGACCAATGAAGGAGGTTTTGATTCTTGATTCAAGGTAGCTCTTTAAGCTTTCTCACATGTATGTCTTGGATGTTTGATTTTCATTGGATGCTTGTATGCATATTTGAACTATGAGATATGTTTATAACTATTGATGAAATGCTATAGTACCATTATACTTCTTGAACATGTTTTGAATGTAAGATGGCTTGAATGGATATGGTTGTGCCCAAAGTCTATTAGAATGGGTGAGGGTAAGTCCAAATTCCCTAAGAATGGATGAAATAAAGGCAAAAGTCTCAAGAAAGAGTGAGGCTGTAACACCCAAAATTAATTAGAGGTATTAATCATGGAGTTTGGCTAATTAAGAAGAATTATCATGAGAATAATTTAGGCAAGCTATGGAAATAAGAATTTATAGAGGAATAAATTATTAATGTGGACTTAAAATTTAATTGGGATAGAGATTTAATTTGGGTCCATAGTTAATTTTAACATTTAAATTAGGCCTTAAGATTAATTAATTATGCTTTGAACTAAGTGCATGTCATACCTACTTTCATCATATGCTATAACTTACAATGTTGAAAAACCTTGTACTACCAATAGAAGACCCTGTCGACAAGGTCTTGACTTTCACAATGTAAAAATTTAAGATTTTGTCAACAAGATCCTAAACCTAAGAGATCTCTATTGGCATACCTAGGGAATTTCTATTTTATATACATGGAAATACAGATTCATAACTTTAGTCTTCTAACTACCATACAAATTCACATCCCAGTATGAAGAAACGGAAGCTACCATAGTTACATTTTGTCTAAGTTTCTAGACTTGTTTTTGTTGAATTTATTTCTCCTATCAAATGATATCCAAAAATCATAAAAATTGGTAAAATAACTCCTTATTATATTAATTATAAGCCACTGAAACAATTTTCAAAAACTCCCATAAATGACCCCTTAACCAACACCATTTAGACTACTACCCTATTTGGACTCGCTGCACACTATCCTTTCTGTATTCTAACTTTGTTAATCTAGTAAACGAGTTTAGAAATTCTAAGACTTACCAAATCGAAGTTTATATGTCTTAGCTACCTTCCCATAAGATTTCATGTAATAATTCCTTTATTTACCTATTTAACAATATTTATTATGAAATTTGCTCAAAGTTGTCCCATACAGAAGTTATGTTAAATTAGTACACCGTTTCCTTAATCTATCCTATTCCAACAATTCTGTAACTTTCTAAACCTTTAGTCCAAATGGTGGAGAGCTCATTATAAAAATTTTGACATAGAAATTCCATGATAATGATAATCAATTTCATGCAAAAACATTAATTAAAGCTACTTTTTCATATCAAGCAACACTTTAGCTAAACTTCGTCGTCAGCATACACTAGAAGTCATACACATATAATTATCCTATAGATGCACAATAGGGGATTACAAAAAAATTTACATACTCAAAACTAAAATCATGCTTTAGCATTTTACGCTACATAAAGGATTTACAAAACTGGTTATAAGAACAACATGTTAGTCTACTAGTCCGTTTGTCTAGTTTCTACTTGTTTGGCTTTGTCCAAGGTATGACTAATACCTAAAAATGGTTAGTTTTATAATGAGAAAAAAAAATCCCAATAGATAACATTGAATTCAAGGAGCATACATATATACATCATTGAATACTATCCAAGATACATTCGATGCACACTTCAGTGTAGGAGCATATAATATCCAGACAACAGTATATATTCATTCATTAGGCTAATGTGCTTCATTCATTGGCAAAAATAGTGATCTAGTACTCATAAGAGTTACTTTAGTAGACATACATGCAACCAATACACAGCATAGGAACTTCGATAATTTATCCAGTGCAATTACGTAAATAACAAAATGAATATAGTGTTAACTACCTATTTCATTACCGTCGTTCAGTCAAGTTATCCCTTAGCCTTTACTACTCCAATTGCTTTCTTAAATTTCAATCACACATTGTAACACCATAATTTCTAGCTCATCTCATGCCTTTAAATAACTCAATTCCATGAATCATATAAGTTTCCAATGAAAAAGGAAATAAAAATATTGATTATTTAGCATTACGTCGTATATAAAAATTTCATTCGGTGTCACGTAGACCATATGATCTCATACAAAATATTTTCATATTTAATTACATGAATACAACTCATATGTGTCATCAAAAGCGGCCTACATCTCAAGGAACTCAAAGAGAAGCATGAAATATACATATTCATTTTCGGGCAGATTTTGCTCATTTCTGTCACAAACTTTGGAAACTCATAACTAATTCTAGAAAAATTAAAATCATGCATTCTTGGACATTATGGAAAGCTGCACATGTCTAATTTATTCTACAAATATTTCCATATCATAAAATTTAGCACAAAGGATGTTTGACATTCGAAAAGGTCTAGAGGCCAGGCTGTCTACTGGTACTATCATAGAATTCTACAGCAAATTTCAAAAATGTCCAATTAATTCCAAAAAAATCCAATCCATGAAATTGATACCAATCTAAAAATATGTGGATGTTAGCTAGAAGAAAAAAATATCTCTAGACCAGTTCAGGCACGATCAAGGCTCGAAACTCAATCAAATAGTAACTGAGGTCGGCTGGCATTCCTGATATTGGACATATTCTTTAAAAATTCATATATCCCTCTCTAGATATTCAAATGATGTGCTTCTCGTGGCACAAGTCTCTAGAAATGTCTAGTTTTGATGTATAAAATTTCATGACAATTGGACATCATTTGAGCCCTGTGTGACAGATTTAATTTTTGGACCTGAGTGAACAATGACATGACCCAAATCAAAAAATTTACCAACTTTGAAAATTCATCAAATATTCTCTAAAGCTCCAAAAATTCTGTTCTTTAGCTTCCCAAAAATATCTCAACAAGATCTAATTGCATACCAAATCTCAGATCAAAAAGAGCTCATTTGGATAAAAAGTGATATAGGGCTCTAAATTAGTCGATTTTGGCTTCATATGGGATACCAAAATGTCCAAATAGCTTTCCTTGGAGTTTGGCACCTCTTGGGCAAGTTTAAAAGCATAAGTAGGACTTGTATGAACTGCCCAAATGGTCCCAACCCTCATGCATCTCATTTTGGCCATCTCACTCACACTTAAACACAATTCCATAATACCATTCAAAAAGCTACAATGCCATAACATGCTCAAATTGCATTCTAGTGATCACATAATATATTCTCCCATTTATACATAACATATTTTCATAATTACATGTGTTAATAATATCATAATACATATACATCTATTGGTTACATCTTTTGCCAATTGTATGGCCTTAAAGTAGCAAAATTCATATTCTTGCATGTCATACTCTCATCTTCAAGGTGGTTGGCTTCCATTACCTTGTCCACTTGGTCCACCTAGCATGTTAGATCATTGGAGAGGAGGGGATGAGATTCAAAGAATCTTAATAGCTCATCTCTCATTCAATCATACATAAAAGATACAAACAAGTCTCATAAATGCATGTATGGTCATGTTGACATGTGCAAACATTCAAGAGGCATTTTCATTATTTAAGAAAGTTATACATAGCATACAAAGGTTTGCCAAGCAAGTGGATTGGCCTCACCCAATTTCTTATGGATGTTGGACTTGCCTCACCCATTCTTTAAGAGATTCTTGGACTCAACCATGGTTTTGGGAGTCCATCTCATTTTTAGCAGACTCTTTACTTTGTCTCAACCAATCTTAAGGGTTCTTAGCTCATCCTCACCATGGCTAAGGGTTCTTGGTCTCACCATACTCAAGTAAATCCAAGCACACATCAATAGCATCATATAAAAACATATTGTAACATCATGGCACCATGGAATCAAAGTCATGCTAGAACACTTTTCACGGCTTAAAAATATACATACACACATTCAAAGATAAGTAAAGCAAACAATCATGCATGAGAGAAGGAGGAGTGAGCTACCTTGGATACAATTACACACTTTTTCTCTTGAATCCAAGCTCCCTTTTTTGGCCACACACATACAAAAGTGTGGGGATGATTTCTCTTAGCCTAAACACAATTTATGGAAGCTAATTAGGTTCATGAAATTAATTTTAAGGCCACACAACTTGCTTAAACTCTATCTATAAACCTCATTATAGTTTCATAATTGCACCTAATGAAGCAACATCCCTCAAATAAATTCTAGGCTCCATTCTTTCCTTTTACATATGATTCTTAACTCCTTTTAAGCCTCTTGGACTCATCACACAATCAAAACCAAGATCCTAACTACATGTTGCTTCTTTAGGTCATATTATGGAACATAAAGTACCAACTCACTTTCTATAGTTTCTAAATTTCTCTCAAGGCTTCCCTCATATTCATTCATCATATATGACTCAAAAATGGGCTTAGAAAACTTTAAAACTCTCCCTAGCTACTCAAACTCCTTTAGGCTGAGGCTATGGAGGAATTAAGGCTTTCATGGACTTTGCTTGGTTTTCTTGAAGGAAGAAGCACATGGGGAGGCTACTAGGAATCTTAGGAACTCATTTAAACTCTTATTTAGGCCTAGGAATCATTGTACAAAATCAGATTTTACAAGGTGCAATTGAAACCCTAGAAATTGCATCTTGAAATCTAATGGCTTTTTGTTAATTCCCTTTGTATATTCTTAATCTCCACACCCTTTTTCCTTAGAATCACCCTTGGTTCTGCCTAAAAATCAAATCCTCCTAGGGTTTCTTAGATGAGGCAAAATGGAGAAGGAGGGGAACCAAAGGTAGCAACGATGGGAGGAGAAATTACCTTGTTTTCTTACTTTTTCTCACTTGAATCTTGCTTTCTACAAGCTCCTCTCTTCAAATCCGAATTTTTCCCTAAGTTTCTCCCTTAAAACAGATTTGTAAACTTCATTTTAGTCCAAGGAAACAAAGGAGAATGGAGGAGAGGAGGTTTGGATGGAAGAAAGCATGAAAAACTACCAAGAAACAATACCTTTTTACCTTGATTTCTCTTCTCCTTCTTCTTCCCTTGGTGTGCCTAAACCCTAACCTTCTTCTCTGAATTTGGACAGCAAAAATTGTGTCTAAATGAGTGAGGAAAGGTGGCACCACCTATTCATAGGTGGAGGAAAATGACTTTTTCAAAAATCCCCATTTTACCCTTCGTTCTTGGCATTTTTGTTTCTCTTTCATTTTAGCTCCTTTTTTAGAACCGTCTTTTTAATTATAAAATTTAGGTTCCCAATTTAGTAAAATGCCCTTGGAATCACTCAAATTGGAGCTAAAACCTTCCCGAACGGATTTGTCAAAATTTGGGTACATCGACATTGAAAAACATCCACCGAAGGGGATTTAATTGTCCCGGGGCTTCCTATGATTTTCAGGGCCTCTGAGAACCGTGGAAAACTAAAAACTTTTATTTAAAAAGCCTTCTTGTGAGAATTCCAAAAATTGCTCAAAATTACGAAAATGCCATTACATTTCATAAGTTTTTTGTCAAAATTTGTTTCTTTATTCTAGCTCTGTTTTTCCTTCCGTCTGAGGTTAGGATTCCCATTTTTAGGAGTCTAGAATGTTACATAAATTTTTTAGGACCTTAACTAATTCATTTCAAGGGAATTGCTTTGAAAATGCGCCCGTTTTCGTCGTTTAACAAAAACTGGATGTTACACACATTGCCTTAATTAAGAACAAGTCATGGTTAATATTTACATTTCAATTAAGCTACTAATTCCCCTTATGAAATTTCTAATTCCCTTTCGTTAGTCGGAGATTGAAATTCCTAATTGTAAGCAGTTACGTTTTTGTTTTCTTTCCTTCTCATTAGTTAGATACTATCTGAATCAATTATGTGTGATCCCAGGCTTTAAACTTCAGTCCCTAATCCTTATTTACATTGTAATTTGGTCCTTAATCATTAAATTTTCTATTCTCGGTATCCATTTCAAGTTATATAAATATATATGTATGTACTTTGTCTAATAGCCAATTGTACAGTTCTATTTGGTGTCTAGATATCTCTCATATGTGCGGCTCTTTTTACTATTTTTCTCATTACATTTAAGAAATTTCTAAGGTGCTATTCCTATAGCTAACTGGTTTATAAGATTTTCTTTCCACTTCACTTCCATTCTCATTCTACTTGTTCTAAGGGGAATAATTTTAGTACTTACCTTCAAGTATCCGTGGTTTCTTCTTAGACTTCTCCTACTAATCTTTGCTCCAAAATTCTATGGCTATCCATCAATAATAAAGCATCCTAATTGATCAATTTAACCAGTTAAGTAAAAGTAGTTAAGGAATTTAGATGTTTTTCCTATGCTTACCTTTCAATGAGTGTTCTAACCTTCTTCTTCCTTCACGGTTTTCTCTTGTCTTGTGTAATAACTATAGGATCCAGGTTAGTTTCCTAACCCAACGGATCGTAACCTTGGGGCGACCTCCTAACTAAGGTGGGTCACCCCCCATTATGATCTCAAAGATAAGGGGAGCGCACGCCGGTCCCCCACTGTGCTGGCTAGTTAGTAAACTAGGATGTTGCTGAGCAAACTAGCCCGGTAATGGTCACTTTCACAATCAAAGCTTCCTTTCTTGGTCTTGGAAGCAAGTTGCCAAACTCGTGAACGTAGCAACAACCGTTTACACGCCATAGCTATTGGTTCGCCTTTAATCGCTACTCGGAACCTCTAGCTGAAAAGATTGAATGACTTCAAAGGGCCAATCTCAGGTAACAATTATGCTGAGACTTTTTCTCTCCGGTAGCTAAACTCACCATGGAATGAGGGACCGTACTCGTCTTAGAGCTATTTCGACTTATTCAATTGAAAAAAGAGCACTTCCTTACCTAATCAAACCGGATTTCCCGCATCGGGAAATCGAGGGGTTTATCGGTGACTTCAGGGTATTCCATCTCTTTTTTCGGAGTTTTTCGGGTTAAGAGAGGAGGGCTAAGGACAGGGGGAAGAATGGCCAGGGGAGGAAGGAAGGTTGGATAAGTGTATGGAAAAGGGACATCGTTCTTTCGAGTGTACTCGCCGGAGACAGGAGGTCGAAGACGCTGATGCTTGACAGCGCCTCAAAACCCCCTATCAAAAGGGAATGCCCGGAAGGGGACCTTTGGTAAGAACATCACCAAAATGTGGCATTTCCAACATTGACTTTGAGGGGCGCATGGAGCACCACCAACTCTATCAACCTCTTTTCATAGACGATAAGTGAGACTGAATTTGAGATTCATAAACTAACTTACCCGTTGAAGCACAGGAGCGAAATGGATAGAATTCATTAATGTAGCTATCATACGACGGGACTCAAGCTTTAAGTGAGAAGGGTGCCCATACGTTACGGCGTTTAGCAAATTCAAAGCAACCAGTTTTCGATATCTCGGACTGATCCTTATATAGACGAACATATACGCTAGCCACGAGCTGTAGTAAGCAAGAGGTTGACCAGTGTGAAAAGTCAAACTTGATCCCATCCGATTAGGTGAAGCTCCCTTGTACAGAAGCTGGAACCTCGCCTACCTTAGGGACCAGGTCATCCATGCGGCCGCAAAATCATAGCCGAAGATCGCACCCTCTTTCTGATAAGCCCAGCGTTGGGGATATAGGAGCTTTGCCTGGCGAAACCCCATGCTTTGAGAGTTGTTTTCTGCCAGCACTTTCTCTACCCGGGAGTCACTTCAGTACCTAGGACTACTGTCCCAGGATGCCAAAGGTATGATCCATACATTGAAAGTGTCAACGTTGACTCACAAGCGAAGCGCCACCCTCACCGGGTCAATCCGGAGAAGGGCAACTGCTTCTGTAGGTAACGACTCAAATAAAGATTTTCATTTATAGAGTTCGTGAACCCCTGAAACATTAAGTCGTTCAGTCGTGTTGCGTCACAAGTCTACAAGCCTACGCAGGTCCTCTCTGATCAACTCATGAGTCCTCTATAGCAGCCTGTTGAGATCTGCCATGGCTTTCCTTGTTGCTGATCGGGGCTCCCATCGTGAGACCCACAAGCTTATTTATTCTCAGATCTGACGTGATGTCACAATCAAATGGGCCAAGTTGATAGTCTCACGGATTGCCTCTATGCAAAAATGTTAAAGAGAAAAAGAAGAATGAGCTCAACCAACCTATTTTCATAATAAAAAGTGGATGTGCAAACCCCTTCGTCGTAAGGAAAGCAAAGGAGAGTCAAATAAATCCAAGAAAAAAAAGTCTACCCGCTTACCTTACTCTAACAAGTAAGAAAGAGCTTCACTCCAGCAATCAAACTAAACTAAAGCGCTAACGCGCGAAAGTCTATGATAATATGGAACAAGCACCTATATCTTAAAGCTTAGCGCACTAGCGCTCAAGCCTTTATAAAAAAAATCCTTTAGTGACTGATCGCCCTCCTTCTTAGAACCTGTTAGCCTGGGTTATCCAAACCGAGGGACACCACATATCGGCATAGGCCTACTACGGACCGTTGCAGCTAGCGCGCTTTAGTAATAAGAAAGGAGGAGGTGGTGACACAGAACGACCCCCCATCCCTTCCAGGCAAAAAGTCTTTCTTTACCCATAGCTAGTTGATTCAATCCTCCCCGACTTATGTATCGTTAGTATGATCCTTCCTTGGATCACCTTTCTCAATTCTTTTTCGAGCGAACTTACCTCCCGTTCTACTCGATCTCTAGCATTACAATATAGATTCCCTTTTTTTACGACTACCATAGGAAAGCCCCACGACGTTGGCTCCATACTGGTAATTTTAGTACCTACCTATAGGTAGATTCCTGCATCAAGGTAGGGGTAAGGTAAGTCGCAACTCCAGCTGAGATAACTCCAGATGATCCAGCTTATTGTAAGGATAGGTTAGCCCCTTATCCTTCAGGGGATGCAGCAAGACTACATTATCATCGGAGTTCCACTTCTTCCTCAATCCACTCTAAGAAAAAGGCAAGTACAGCTACTCGACTTTAGAGTCGATCCAGCTTTCGCTTCTCCCTTGGGGTCTCAATCAAGTATGGTATGTGGTCCTAAAAAAATTCTCATTGCCCCTCTAGTCGAATCAATAATCAATAGAAGTCCCAATAGAATAGAAGTTTACTGACCCGGCTCGTCAATCGATGATCTACTGCTCCCTCTTAGTTACATGCTTTAATTCGAAAGCCCTAGCTAGTGATGAATCCCCAGGAAGAGAGGACTATTTAATTCCTCCTCCCTTCAGTCCAGTTTGAACCCGTCCCAGCAACGAACACCTTCCTACTGCAAGGTGAGGCTCTGCCCTTCCCCTAGAATCCACTCCGAGTCGGAGGAGCGAAAGCCGCTCAAGCAAAGCGAGAGGAGCGCGAAGACAACTTCTTGAGCAGCCGAGATATTGAACAACGAACATTTGAGCCCTAACCTAAAGGCCTTGCCCCACCTTGAGATGAGAGGGAAGGTAGATTTTACTCGAATCTTGGACCTGATCTTTAATCCTACACCGGTTAATGATGCGATGGGAGAAGTTTAGATTTTGTCATTTTTTCATCAATGCTGGCCCAGTCGAGGCTCTTCCATGCCCAATCCCAATGGACAAACCTTTGATCCGCCCCTAGCTCTATAATCCACCTGTCTTCCCCAGTCCCTGAAAGCCCTCCTCTCCTGGGCCTAGCCCTTTTTCTCAACTCGAGTCTTAAGTTCAGCAGCTTTCATCGTTGACGAACACCTGCGCTAATAAGACAAAGAAGTGGGGAGTTTATGCCCTTTGATAAAACGAAAAGCTTTCATACTTTACTCTTTAAAGTAAGCAAGCAAAACCCAGCAATCTTCACTCCTCTCGCTTCTTGCTTTAGAAAGATTGCAGGGGCGCTAACGCGCCCTTCCTTCAGCTGGCTCCGCCCTATCTATTCATCTCTTTTTTCAAATGGATATTTAGGGATCTATCTTGTTCATAGATCTTGAAACCAGATCAATATCCATTTCTCAATATATCTTGATATCTATCGATAGAAAGATATAGATCTCTATTTGGCCATATCTAAATATGGAAGAACCAACACTGAAAGGGCGTAACCAACGGAAGGTTCTCACCCTGTCCCCGACATTGTTCTCCGACGATGCCCCCTGGGCGAAAGGGGCCACCATTCTCTTTCTTTCTTCAATGGTTCTGATCAGGACAAGTGGGTTAGTTGGTTTCGTCCTTCTATCTACGCAATTCTCTGTCTTCATTCGTGATCATGTTAGGCGAAAGGTAGTTGTAGAGGAGCGGCTGTGAAATGGCGATTCCCCCCTTTCCATTGAAGTAGGGAGGGCCTCATTCCCCACCATTCCGGCCTATTATTGATAGGGATTTTACCGATGCTGAAGGTAGCTTGCTTACCAAGCCACCCACTTGAGAAGCTAGTCGCCAGAAAGAAGCGGCGAGGACGCGAAGCTGTCGTAGAAGCTTTCCCCCCCTGTAGTCGAAGTACTCGGCTCGTCGCTACTTTGATTCAAAAGGTTCCCGACTTTCTCCGGTTTCCGCAACCGTAATCATTTATCACTCCGATTACTTCATCTATAAACCTTTTTTTATTCAATAGCGGTACGCTCTAAAAAAAGTAAAGGATAAGCTTGCATTCTAGAAGCGGTAGCTTCCCGCCTCCTTCCGTTCCCTCCTCTCGCTTCGCTCGAGATCTTCAAACCTCTCCTTACCAGTCGAGTGTCTCCGAACCTTCGGTGAAAAGTTCCCTTCCCTTTTCTAAAATGCCCGATTGGTCTGCCTCAGCAAATAAAGTGGACCGCTATTTGGCTGACCCTCTTCTTCCCATTCGGGTTGGGTTGACCCAGAAGTAAAGTAAGAAGGAATGGAACCACTGGAGAGTCATCTGCAGTTCACACTTGGGCAAAGACGACTGACTTTGGAAGCGGAACACGAACCGATTTCCGCTATTCCGGGTTCTTATTGAGCGTAGCAAAATCAAGGTTTATGATAAAGTCAGCGAAGTTTCTATGGTGTTCTACCTTTGCGTAGTCTCGGTCCACAGTGGAAGGCTCCGTACCTGAGCCTCACTACTACTTAATTAATTAATTAACTGCTAAGCAATTTCATAACCTGAGCTTTCCTTAACCAGCTGACCTTACTTCGTAACCTTAGCCTCCCTTTCTTTATAGTTTGACTAAATGACTTCGTAACCTTAACGTACTTTCTTTCTTACTATATCATAGGCCTTCGCCACTTCAAACGGGCGCTTCGCCCTTTCTTTTTTGAATTATAAAAAAACGGGGCCTTACTTATTCTGTTCAGGGAGGATGAAAGACAAAGAAAGGGATCAGGGGGCTTTATGATCGGAGAAAGGGAAGGGGCGTGGTTGGTGTGTCACTGGGTCGGTGGGGGAACCCGTAGGAAGGGGGAACGACCCGCCGAATTCACATCAGAAATCACCAACATGAACACAAACGAAATCTTGAATTGCGTATAGAAACAAAACGAACCACTTCTATTCTCGGAGCTGAGGTATATGAAGAATGGCTTTTTGGTCCCTTTCGTCCAGTGGTTAGGACATCGTCTTTTCATGTCGAAGACACGGGTTCGATTCCCGTAAGGGATAGGTACTCATTCCTGGCCGCTTTCAGTTAGTGTTCATTGCTGAGTGATCGCTCGCTATCTGGCTGGAAAAGGTGGTCCAGAAGCTTTCTCTCTCCCAGCAAGCAAGACGAGATCACCACTTCTCTCAGTAATGGACTTCCATTAATTCTTCCTTAGCCTTAGATGTCCTATCATAGATTCTCGAACCTCCGACAGACAGAATCCCCATGCATGCGTTCTTTCTCTCCTCCCCTCAGCCATACATCTCTTTTTTTTTTGCTTTTGGCCGTTTTTGTTAGGCATTGAACCCCACCTTAGGTGCTGAGTGGTGTCCTCCCCTCCCTAATACCTAAAAAAAAGTTCCGTCTATGGAGTCTAAAGCTTAAACCATGGCATGGCAGTAAGCAGTAAGTTGGCCTAGTCTCTTGCCCAGCCTTCGCCTTCTTCAGTGGCCAAGTTGAAGCGTTCAACGGTTCTTCGACCTACCACCTTTCTTTTTCAAGGTTGAGCTTGTTCAATTGAAGCTAATGCTATGCTGCTAGCTAGTTGGCTAGATATGGAGGACTTTCTTTTTTTTAGCTATCGGCCCAAACAAAAGAGATTAGCCTCTTGATCGATCGATTGATTGGATTGCAGTACGAAGGGGTTGATTGAAGTGTGAGATTGCCCAAGACTAAGGCCGAGCAACTAGCTGCTGCAGGATTGGACGTCTATCTATCTCACCATGCTCTCCTACTCCTATAAAGGCCGGCGGAAGGAATGCTCTGCTCATCTTTCTTACGGCTCGTTATCGCAACGCTCGTTCACCCCTTCGGCTTCTTCAATTCAAAAGGGTAGTGTCTTTTTCCGCAAGTAAGTTCTAAAAACCTTACTCTATCAAGTAAGTGATAAATCCCTTTTTTTATTGGTAAATAGCATCTTGAAGCGAAGGCATATTTGTTTGAACGAAAGAGATGCCGGGTCGGTCAATTGCATTAGGTAGGAGATGCAGGACCTGTCTTAACCGCAAGTGCATTCGCTATTCGATTCCACCAAATTTTTATTCCGTATTTTTTCTTTACTTTTAAGTGAAAGGGGGGGTGAGAAAGGGTTCTTCTTCTCTATGTCGCCGTCTCATCAATGAGCGTAGATTGATAGAGATGGCTTTTGTCCGGTCAATCTGTATCCCATTCTTCAGGTATAGTTTTGTTTGATCACAGATCGGCAGGTGATCTGTCCTTTCTCCCCCTTTCGTTAGTCGTCTTGATCCGCCAGAGGGTCTTGAGCTAGCTTCCTTAAAGAGGCTTGATGGGAAAGAGAGGTGAAGAAGGAGAACCTCAGGATTCTAGGGAGATTTTGGCATTAAGGGTGGTGCTAGGGCTCAAGACCATTTGGAAGGGGGAGTTGGATCATAAAGAATAGTTTTTTCCTTTGTTTGAAGAGGAACAATCCTACCAGACTCATTTGAGATAGGAATGGCTAAACTTATTGTCTGAGGAAGAAAGCTAATGAAAGCAAAGGTCAAGAATATCTTGGTTTAACATAAGTTAGTCAAGCCGATTCTCATTGTTTGTTTGATTGGGCTGTTGTGCCTGACTCCATACTCTAGCAAGAGAGAAAACTCACACCACACGGGATACTAAAACTTATGTCAAAGCGGATTCTCTTCCTGAGCCTTCAAGCTCCTCTCACGATGCTAGAGTGCATTGACTTCACCCTTTTTTTAGACTATATGATGACAGAGAAAGGGGTCTTTTCCTGGCCTGAACCTAACCTTCAAAGGAAAATTAGGAACCGCTGGCCCCCCCTAATTCATGCACTCTGATCCCGAATCAATCAATAGCTTACGGGTGAAACTCTGAATCTATAAATAGAACGTCCTCCCCCCTAAAATTTTGTAGGATCCTACGTTGATTCCTGACCGTGCCTGTGGGACTGCTTAATCAAGGAGATCTAGTTCTCGAACTGGGTGAAGAGAAGACTCAGATGAGTATGCCTCGTATGTCTTGAGTCAAGTTTCGTTCATTTCGTGTCTGATACGAGTAGAAAGGGCTCCCCCCTAGAATACATCATCACCCGAGCTATGCTTAACCACATTCAATGAGATGCATCCTCTTTTGCTTCCGTGATGTAATCTAGGTGAAGGTATAGAAGGCGATCTCTAATTGCTGATCAAGCTGCTCCTTTCTTTCCCTGAAGTTAAGAAAAGGCGGTTGTCGCTCCCTGCTATGCCTTTGCGTAACCCTCATCCATGATAGGTAGAATCGAATGTTCGAAATCAGACATGGTCTCTTTTTCCCCCTTTGGGCGATTGTAAGTTTCAGTTTCAGGCACGGAAAGGGGCCAAGTCACAAAGCCAGCCGGGGCAACTAGTACTTGAATGGCCGATGTCGAGGTCAAGAAGAATGGTAGCAGCGGTCAGGCTTGAGCCAATATCAGATGCGCTTTTAGGCAACCAAGAAAGCCAGCCATGAATGAGTTCCATCGCACTTCCTTCGGGGAATCGAATGCTTATAGGAGTTTTTCTCCCTTGAGATCATGTATGAAGTCGAAAAACGGGTCTCTGAGTGATTTGATCAGATTATCCCATCGGGAAAAAAGAAAGACTTGATGGTTGTAGCCGTGTCGAGTGAATATAAGAATAAGGACTGACGCCAATGGAAATTGGAAATGCTGAAGCGCGTATTGAGACTGAAGAAGTTGTGGAAAAGGGGGGTGTCGGGTATGATGTAGTTGAAGATCAACTAGCTTTCTCTTATAAATTGATTGATATCGAGACAAAAACGAATCTATGAAAAGCAAAATCGTAAGCCCGTTAGGCCTCATGCGCGCCACGCTAATTTGAATTGATTATGGTGAAACTGCCATGTCTTCTTCTGTGGTTGACAGAAGGATAGCGACATCATTAGTCACATACCGAAGCCCCTACTCTGACTACTAGAAGTGGAAGTCCCTACCCGTGGAAGTACAGGAAGAGGGAAAGATCAGAGAATGACTTCTGATAAGCAAAATGGAATCAAAAGAAAGCACCCGAAGGATGGTGAGATAAATAGACGTCCAATCCTGCAGCAGCATTCCTCTGCAATTTCTTCCCTAACTGCGCTTTCTAATGCATCGGATTCTCTCCATCTCATAACATAAGTCAAGTCTCATCCCGTGCTTTCGGGCGATTTAGTGTACATCTCACCTATAAATATAAAAGCCTGAATGCAAGAGGTAAGCCTTGCCTTTGTATTCAAGGTCTACGTCTCGTCCTTACCAGACGCTTCGTAGGTAAGAGGAAAGCTATCACGTCAACTATGTGTGATCTTGCCAATTATCATATAGTTGATCTATCTTAGTTCTACTCGAAGCGGAGGCATTCCCTGCCGCCCTTACTTTGGAACTGCATCCATTCCGAGTGGCCGTGAGGTCATAAATAAAGTCGTGAACTGAACTTGGTGATTATGTTCACCCCATCTTGATTCGGTCTAGCTATCGGATGACAAAAGGATGCCGGACCTTCTTCTGGAAGCGGGAAGGTGAGTCACCGCATTGACTCGAATGATCTAGCAAAAAATTTCTCCTCACTAACTATGGTCTACCTTCGCGAGACAGTCTTAGCCTCTACTCTAGTATGAACTGAGCCAGAGCCTATAAGCTTATAGGTCACCCCGCTACGCCTCTTGTGATTAGATCTGTTCGACATGCAAGTGGTCTAGCTACTGCCTGTACAGTCACTCTTAACCCAGACAGTGTACTACCCTCTGACCTTCCTCAACTATTCCAGATCCATCTCTGTATTATAAGAGATAAGAGTCTCGTCGGTAAGTGGAATAGGCTTGTGATCTCTCAATCACCTCCTATCTTTCCTTACCAACCCCTCTTTCTTGGGTGGCTCCTGTTAGCTTAGAGCATAGTTGACTCTGGATTTATTCATCTGCTCTTTGCCCGAATCCGATCATCTATGTTGAATCTGACTCCCATCTCATCCCATTGATTGGCTTAGTGTTCAGTGTCATCAACCTTCCTCCGGTTGAATTGATGGCGATTGAACTATCTTTCTAATGAGCCGCTTAATCATATAGCGAGGGAGTGGTTCTCACCCCAGAGAACCAGCCTTTCGACCCACTCGGGATAAAGGCTGAGGAGACAGCGAAGGCACAGAGGAAAACAGCCTTGGCTGTATCCTTACCTATGCCCTCCGCAAGGAAGGAATGAGTCGCTTCCCCCTTTCCTTCACCACCAACTGGAGCGCAGTCTTCGCCGGTCTTAAGGTTATCAACAAGACAAACCCGATAACGTGGCTACGAGGTCTTTCCTTACTCAGACCCCAAGCGGGCACGGTGATAAGACTTTGATGCGGGGTTCGGCATGGTCTTTGAGTACAAGCCTGGGAGGACCAATTTGCCGACGCACTAAGTCGAAGGGCCGAGTTGGCATCCAACAAGTTAGAATTAGAATAGATAGCATCCATGAGGGGCCATCCCCGAACGCATAAGATAGAAAAAGGACCCCGTAGCCCAGACCCTGCTGAAAAACGTGAGCAACATCAGTTAGAAGTTCCGCTCGAGTGGAATGGTTGTTGGTACTCTCTTTCTTTCATATCCTCCTCCTGTTGGTGACTGACCTCTTCCTTTCTATTTAGAAAGTGAAAGTCGTTGCCGGTGTGACAGTATGAGTAGACGGTGCTCTCTTTCTGGGTTCATAATCGGTGCTATTGAATCTGCAGTTAAGGGAATCTCGCCAGTTCTTTGAAAAAGAGTTCAGCTCAGGAATCCCTTTGAGGGAGGTTTAGCCTAGCCTTCAGGTCCTATAAAAAAATGGAGCTTACCGAGCTGAGGGTTTATGGAATTGAGAAATAGATGTCCTACCAAGGCTGTATGGAATAGAATGAAGGGTTAGGGTTCTTGCGGGAAGAAGGACAAACTAGGCCCCTAGTGGTCCTTATCTTATCACGCCACACATGGAGACATCTCAAATAGGTAAATTGGTTTGGGAAGACGAGGGAAAAACATCCATCGTTTAGGTTTCTGAGTAGCTAAAGTTAAGATAGAATAGGTCATCACATATCACATCCTGGGGTTGAAGAATGAGCTGCTTTAAAAAGTAAATGGCAAGCAGGAAGGAGAGTAGTAACGTAGTCTTATCCATCTGAAGTAGTAGCAGGCCAGGCACTGGTCTTTCTTTCTATCTTATGGTAGTTCCCAGAAGGAATTTCTGAGCTTTTGAAATAATAGCTGTGGCACTCTCTTTCTTCCATAGAGAAGGAACTTATCCTTAGACTTTTGGAGCTTTGGCTTTGGTTTGGACCAGTACTAGTCCGAGAAGTGAGAGCACCAGGTTGGAAGATGCTGGTTCGAGAGGACTTGGAAGAATGCTAGTAAGAAGGAGTTTGCTAGGTTGTAGATCTTCTCCCTTATTCTTTATAGAGGAATCCCCTAAATTCAAATAAGATCTTTCTCTGCGCCATCAAAAGCCTAATTGAGACAAATCAGCTCTTACAGTTCTCCGGTCTTTACTCTTGAAGATCCACTCTTGAGAACCTCTATCTCTTTCTTCAAAGCCTCATTCGAAGCCAGTCAGTCTTACAGTATATTACCCGCAAGTTCATCTTCTTTGATAGTATTAATATCCTATCCTTCCCGCTCTAGTTCGACTAGCTTTCCTTTCACATGGTTCAGTCTTGGTGTGAACAAAAGGCGTAAGCGCAGCAGTTAGAATTTCATCCGCATCTGGCGTGAAGCTCTCGACTGATAAGGAGAGGGTTAAAGCTCCTCTCCTTACAGTCGAGTGCTTCTTCCCCCGCAGAAGCGGGTATTGAGAAGGAGTGGAAGTTGCAATCATAAGCTGAGCACATCCTGTTCTCTTGAGAATTGTCAACCATATAGTTGGGGTTGCTTTCGATGATGTTGATCCAACCAATCCAATTACAGTTGCTCTAATTGAATTCCTGGTTTAGTTTAGCTTTTGTGTAAATAAGTCCTCCATTATTAAGGGTCAAGGGGGAAAGTACTAAAAGTCTGGAGGTAAGTAAATTATCCTGGCAGTGTATAAGGCTAAGAAGGATATATACCTTTTGTTTTGAGAGCTTGAAGTTTGAAGATTACTATTCCTACCCTGTCTAAGGTGTGTAGGATTTCTCCCAAGAGTAGGATGTCTCCCCCAGTTCTTGTTCACCTGATAGTCTACTCGTCTTAGTAGTTGTTCTACGAGAGCCATATGAGTAGTGAATAGTTTCCTTCATGGTAGAAGGCGACAGAGGCGAGACTTGAGAGGGTAGGTAAAGTTATATTTCAAGCCAAAGGGGGGCTAGATATCAGGCACTAATTGCTAGATTTCTTTCCATGTCTTAGTAATCTTTACCGGGAAGGTCTAACTAGATAACTTTTCCTGAGGTTTTAGTTGCAGTGAATGGAGATTTCTTCTTTAAAGGAGCAGTTCCAGAAGTTGCACTTTCTTTTGATGTTGGTCCAGGCCCCCTATCAATTGGCATTGAAGTAGGCAAGGCCAATCCATCTATTAAGTCAGCTGGTTCTAGGTCAAAAGCTAGTGTAAAAGATGTCTTTCTCGTCCTAAGCCCTAAAAGTGCTTCCGCCTTACCTGGAGTTGAAGTTACCGTTGGAGGCCTTTGAGTTCCAGTCTCAGTAGTGGTCTTCCCTATATGTACAGAGGAGTAGTTAGTTGCGAGTGTCAGAAAAAAGTGCTTTGATCCAACCGAGCCTGTTCCATCAAGTGATTTTAGGCAAACTGATTCTAGGGCTCACGATAAGATATCCCTTAGGAGGGATATAGCTTTTCTTCCGGAAGTATGAGTTTCTTAATTCCATTTTTCTGCTATTCCCATTGAAGCAGTAGTTGAAGTAGTGGCATTCCCAATATCAATATTTGTATAAGTGCTCCTAATGGCCATTGCTAAGTCCGCAAGTAAGCCAGTTATAGATTTCTTTTCTTTCCAAGCTAGGGATCTAGTTCCAAGGGAGGGCTAGATCAAGCGCATCTAGTGTTGGAGAAAAAAGGGCATCCAATGCTTCTGCCATCGAAAAATGTTAAGCCACTACAATAGCAGTGGGAGGATTTCTCCCAGGGAATTCTGTCACATCCCTATAGCCAGAGTCAGTCGTTGGAGTTTCTTTGCCCTTTCCCTTTATAGACAATGAAAGTGTCCCTTCATCTCGACTAGTCCTTCCTTGTTATTGCCGTAGCAGTCCCGCTAACGGTAGTCCCTGCCCCTAGAGAGTCAGTTTCAATTGTAGTTGTTTTTGCTGCTGCCTTTCCTGCAATCTATTACCTATCAACTTATCCTAGCCTAGATTGGCTTCCTAGCTATGAACTCATACTAGAAGGACTTAGCACTATAATTATCCCTTGATCTATATGGATAGCTTCAAAACTGACTTGCTCTAGAGCTTTAGAACCAGCTATCCCAGATTTCAATATAGCTGCTTTTGCCCTTGCTTGAACTAGCTAACTTTATCCTCTAATGGATAAAATCCCGCTTTATTACTATATGGTTATACTGCATCTAAAGAAAGAGAAGAGAACTGGGTAAAGTAATCGTATTGTATTCTATACCAGGGAGAAGCAAAAGTCCAAAACAATTCCTCTCCTTGTCAAGAAGAAAATCCCTAGCCATAGCTTTCACTGTCTTACTCGCTGGCAACTGCCACTGCAAGCAGAGGGGCTTCAAGGATTACCTCAGCTCAGTGGAAAGCGAAGGGTCAAATCCTGGAGAAGGCGAAGGAATGGAACTGCTTATCTCAAAAAATGAAGAGAAAGTTAACTGACTAGCTTGCCTAGGATTAGGATCCCTATTTACCCAAGAGACTTAAAGGCTTGAAAGTCAAGAAACTGCGCTTACCCTAGGAAATCAATACCTCACTAAACATTAGAAATCAAACTGCCTTGCACACACTCCTGACCACTCTTATATCCTTAATGGGGGATTCGCTTACACAAGGAAAGCTCTAAACCTAGCTTAAGCTTAATAAACTAAACTCATATAAATAAATGCTTTCAAAATTGCTTGCCCACCAACTGGAAATGCCACTCCAGAGGCTTAGCTTGGAAATAAAATACTAAAAGGTGTGAACCCCTAGTCCCGCTCCATCAATAGGCCGGCTAAAGAGAGTGACTGGTGGGGAAAAAGATTGGATATAGCGTGGAAGGCAGAATGAATCCAAAGGCTAATCTGACACTCTGATAATCCCAGGAGAGGAGAGTAAGGATCCTCTAGCCTGAGTCTCAAACTCTGGTATGTAAGGGAGAAGTGCAACTCCTCCTGAAACTGTATTAATGGTAGAATAAACTGCAACTTCCATTGCGGGGATTAGAAAAGCAAAAGCCCAGACCTACTGGAAGAACTACAACTAGAACAGGCTTGCTCACTGGATAGTACCTGATTTTCAGTATATTGAGTTGACTATATATCGATTCATCTGCTTGCTTCTTTTCTTTCTTATTTCTTAAGACAAAATGGAGCCAAAAGGGAATATGTTCGTAAGATGAATAGATTATAGGCTGGTTCTAGTTCCACACTGGAAGAAAGAAAGGAGCTACAAGATCCATAATGGTTCGGTGGCTAGCTATGCTTTCAGCATTAGAAGAATTTGAAAGGTTTAGCATTAATGAATAAATGCACTAAAAAAAAATCAGAAATCAGAATAGACAAATAGATCGCTACACACCCAGCCAGGTGTGGAGCACCAAACCCAGAGGGACTAGTAACTACGGAGATCAAATCAGGCATCGACCCTAGAGGAAGCTGTGTCAATAGATAGATCAGCAGCATTATCGGCTGAAAAAGAATCAAGGCCTAGTAGCGAATGAAGCAAGCTTTCCTCAAATAAATGCCATTGTTATCAGACAGATTTAGTACATCAGGGTGCTTGCATGGACTATTCATAGCTTCGACCTTCTTTGATATCCGGATTAGTCCAATATGAAAATGACTTAGAATAGGCTGTAATCGGTAAGAATGCAATATCCTCTAGAGAGAAGCCCATGTCAAAGAAAGAGTCTCGTTAAGATTTATTAACAAATCTTCTATCTATTAACCAATGCAACTTAGATTACAAAAAAAGATAAATGAGCTACCGATCTTTAGATGCTATTTTTTATCTAATAAGGATAGAATTCCGAGTATTATCACATTCTATGGATAAGGATTGTCTCTGGCCGTAAGTCTTGTAAGTAATCTGCAAGTCTAGAAGAAAGAGTATGATCCTATTACAGGCTCGAGAGACCTCTGACATAAGTTCGTGGGCTGCTGAAGGAAACTAACCAAAGCAAGCGCCTTTCGAAGCGATCTGGTACGACAATTTTTAGGGCTTCTAAAAAATGTTTAGTCAGGCCTAGATCGAAAGGTTGCCCTAGTCGGCAGTGATCCAAATCATCATCAACGATGATTCGAAATCATATGTCGAATTCCTACAGAGCAGGGGGTGCTTGCCCCGTTGATTACAAGGGGTGTATCGAAGCATACATCCTAAGTCGGGGAGCCCATGCCAAAAGTTTTTTATGGTCGAGTGTTTGGATCGAGCTTTTTAGGAACGATCTACTTTCCGTTGCCTTGAAGTTGAAGATAGGAGCAACCAAACGGGCTGCTGTGCTATACGGATGGGAATACCGTATTAGTCATATAGTAGCATGCCTTCCAGAACGTGGCAATCCGCATTTCTCCTCCAGACATCTTTATTCCCCATGTTCTGAGCATAATGCGCAGTACCCCTCCAAGATGCATGTCATATAGAGATTTGGGGTAGACGGTAAAGATGACTGCTCCATCAGCTAGCGAGAGCGGCTTATAAAGATAAAGAAGCACAAACAAGGGCTGTTTGGTTTGAAAATGAACTGATAAGCTAACGCACTACTAATTTTCTGCCTACTAGCAATGCAACTATTCATGAGAAATACTCAAACTGAACAAATTGAAGCTAACGGCCCGCCTTCCCATCTACTGAGGTAAGGGGCAAAGGATCCACTTGATTCATCACTTTATTTTATTCATAACCATTATCTATCTAATCCCACCCGGCCTAGCTATCGTAATGCGTCCCGAGGCCAAAATTTTTGAAAATTTTTTAAGTCTGCTGGCTATAGCTCAGCTATAGCGAATGTACCTGTTCACTATAGCGAGAATCCACCTAGCTATAGTGAATATACCAGTTTGCTATAGTGAAAATGCTTCTAGCTATAGTGAGTTTGGGTGTCCTATACAAAACTAGGGAGTTTCTCACAATAGCGCACACCGTAACAAGAACAGGGGTCTGGGATTGATACGTGCTCGTCGTAGCGAGGGTTATTTTCTGTTATAGCGAGGGTTAATCAGAAAAAGCATGAAAAAGTGTATTTTTGCTTCTTAAACACCCCAGAAGCTTCTCCTCCTCTCTAACTGACTTAAGCTTTAACCAAAATAGAGAAAAGGGCTGGAGAGAGAGAGAGAGAAACCAAGAGAAGGAAGGAAGAACAAGGAAAAGGTAAGCATAACTTGAGATTTCTATAGCTTTTCTTCTTAGAATTTTGTTTTTCTCTCTTTACCTTCTCTTTTTATGGTTTTGGTTATTGAATTGGCTTTGTTTTGGGCCTAATTCAGAAGGGGAAGTGTAAGGATTTGAGGAAAAGGTTAAGGCAAAGGAAGAGCCTCTTGGAAAGAGCTTGATTTAAGGTAACTTCTTTCCATTTTGTTGCATCTTCTCCCTTTGCTTTTTGTTTTGAGTGTGTTGGCCAAGAATAGAACATGAGAGGAAGGAAGTTTTAACCTAGAATAAGTAAGAAACCCATGAATTAGGAGAGTTGAGAAATGCAAAGGAATTAAAAGAAAAGTTAGTGAAATTCAAGAGGAAGAAACTAGGGTTTCTTAAATACCTTGTAGAGTTTGCCTTGATGTAAGAATCCCCTAGCCTTGTGAGTGTTTATTTGAGTTATAAGAGAGTAATTGTATGTTATTTGTTGTGTCTAGGCCCAAGAGATCAAGCTCCATCTAGTTGTGATTGTGAGACCAAGAAGGGAGAAGAGAAGTTGAAAGGGAATGCTTATGTTGCCTTGTAAGGTAGCTCTTCATTCTTTCTTGATGCATTCTTGGATGTGTGATGGTCATTGTATGCTTGTGTGTGCACATGTATTATGAGATATGCCATTTGATATTGCCTTGATGCATTGGTATCAATTTGCTTATATGTTGGATTATGAAAATTGCTCTTAAAGGGTGAGGTAGTGCTAAAAGTCCCTTATAATGGGTGAGGTAGAGTCAAAAGTCCCTAGAAATGGGTGAGACAAGACCAAAAGTCTTATGCATGAGTGAGGCCAAGTCAAAAGTCCCTAGACTAAGGGCAAGGCCAATCCAAAAGTCCACAAAAATAGGGTGAGGCTAGACCAAAAGTCCCTAGAGCTTATTCTTGGCAGTGATATGATATTCATGGCATGTAAATCATATATTGTATGATTTTTAATGGTTAGATGTCTACTTGCATGCTTTGACTTGTTTATATTCCTTGATTGCTTCCTTGAATGAGTGTATGAGCTATTAAGATTCCATGAATCTCACCCCCTTCCCTCTCCCATCTCATATGGTGCAGGTAGAGCTCAAGAGTCAAAGAGTGGAAACCATGAGGCATAGATGGCCATTTCTTGACATTTTTGCACAATTATGCATAGTTTGATGTATAGGAAAGCCAAGGTGCTTATGTATACACATTCTTTTTGAGATGTAAATGTTTAAACCAATGTAAAAGTATGTATAAATGATCTGAGAACCATGTATAGAGCTAAAGCAATGGAAATATGAGATTTTGCCCATTGGTGGCTTGTATGTAGTAGTGCATTTTTGCCCGTAGCATGGTGAGTTTGAGATGTGTGATGGTTCATACCACTTGGACAATTCATATATGTTGTGTTTATACTTTAAAACTTACCTAAGAGGTGCTAGAGCATGTAAGAGGCTATTTAAACCCACTTTGAACCATTTATGGTGTCAAATTTGTCAAATTTGTGAGCTCTGTCAAGATATGACCAAATGAACTCTTCTTGATATGAAATTTGGCATGCATCTATAGTTTGTTGAAAGATTTTTGAGAAGCTAAAGTACAGAATATTTGGAGGTCCAAAGAATATTTTCAAGTTGGAGAATTTTCTAGTTTTGGTTAGTATACTGTGCTAATAGGTTTGAAAATAAATTTGTGTCATTCATGGGGCAAACGGTGTCCAATTGCCATGAAATTTTATGGGCATAACCTAGACATCCATAATGACCTATATAGAAGCATCTCAATTAGAGGTCTATAGAGGGAGAAATAATTTTCTGAAGTTCTGTGTTAGCATCAGGGATGCCAACTGACCTTCGTTACTATTCCATCAGTTTTTGAGGTCCAAGGCTACTGAAATGATATGGACTTATTTTTCTCCTCTATTTAATATCTGGAGCTTTCCAAATTGGTATAATTTTTCCAAATAGGTTTTTTTTGGAATTAGTTATGAGCTTTTAAAGTTCATGATAGAAAATTATATTAGTACCAGAGACAGCCAGACCTTTGTGCCTTTTTTGATATAAAAAATAGTCCAAACGCTGAGATTGTGTTTAGAATTATTTTTAGTGTAAATTTAACATCTAGGGATTTCTAAAAAGCTATGGTTTGCTTAATTCTCATTTTTCTAGAATTAGTTATGATTTTCCAAAGTTAGAACTAAAAATCTGACTTTTGGGCCCGTTTTGAGAAATTGCATTTTTTGGTGTTTGGCTTCATATTCATGGTTCATGGGCTGGTTTATGCTATGTATGAGTTGTATGAATGGAGTTGGAGTAATGAATGTGATTGACAGGTTCATGGGACCCACAGGGCAAAGTATGACCATTTAAACTCCCGACATATAGCATTGAAATGCCACGATTTTTACTCTTTTTCTTTGGAAATTCATGGGATCAAGCCTAAGTAGAGACTAGTTGAGTTTAACACATTATGGTGTTACATCCTGCAGCTCCCTACTTTACTCAAACCTTTGTACCCTTTCTCTTAATTATATTCTCGGCTTAAGTGGAGCTAAAACAAAGGAGAACCATGGCAATCACACCTCATACTTCTTCATTGGTAATGGATAGCACTAAGACAAATTTAAAATTCCTTTTTCCATTCCTTATTTAGTGCAAAGCTAGGTGGCAATGTGTGGGTGTTTCATTTCCATCTAAGCATTATATATAGGTAGTAGTTAACTCCCATGGTTGGACACGAATTGCCATTGACTGAATATCAATTATATATATATTGCATAGTGAAGCATGAGGTGTGTCTACCTTGCTTACTAAAATTCCTTTCCTCCATGGCCCACACCACCAACCTAATCTAAGTGTTCTTATTCCATATTGTCTAAACCATTCAATTGCATGCAATTACTCTCTAATTTCCATGGCTAAATGGAGACTAATGCCTTGACCGAATGATTAATGCACATGGTGGATGAGTGGAATGTCAATGTGTCATCATTTTGTCCTTATTATCCTTGATTTGTTGGTTTCTCCCTACCCCACTTATTCAGCCATGTATGTGTGTACTAATAATTCTATGACTCCTTCCAAGAGTCATGTAGGTTTTTGCTTATGATATACACAGCTAATAGGGCTATTACTTGACTGAATATACATACCCATATTTCTATATAAGTGGAAGTAAGGAGATGCTACAATAAAATGGTTACAAGCTCATCTTGAATTTTTCCTACATGCTTCCATATTAGATAATTTAATGTGCCACTATCTCTTTAAGGTTCCCTCACATATATTCTCCTTTCTAGTACTAATTAAATAAGTTAGCTCTTAATTAATTTTGGTTAGTTCCCTAACACTTATTTAAGGTTATTTCGTACTATTCTTTTTTTTTTCGTTACTTTAGTTATGTTAATAGTTACAAAAAATTTGGAATGTAAAGTGTAGAAGCCTAATCTTAGCCTTAAAGAGATCCAATTCAACTTCTTAGAGGCCCAACATCTATATTGTGTTGACCCAAATTAAATAGGCCCTTAAGACAGCCTAAACCCACCATAAACTCTCTAACTTGTGGCCAATAAAATCCCATATAAACCCAAGTGAATTTTGGGCCTTTTGGATTAGCCCACAATCTAACTTAGACCTATCTAAACCCTAAAACCACTATAGCCCCTTTCTATTCTACAGAAAACATAAGAGGCAAGAGTTCATTTTCGCACTTAGAGAAGGAAGGCTAGGGTTCTTGGCAAAAATCCATCTTCTCCCATTCTTAAAGTCAAAATCAGCCAAGGTAACTGATATATTACTTAATCCTTTCCTCTCCCTCTTCAATTTGACTCAATTGATTTTTCATTTGGAGCATTTTCACCTACACCCCAAATTTGAAATGTGTTATTTGGTGTTTTCTTGGAAGATTTTTAGAGGTTGAGGCTAGAGGTGTTGTTAGATAAGTATTTCCTTCCTATTTTGAGGTAGTTCCTACTAGTTTGAGACCCTTATAGTTAATTTATAATATAGGCATTAATTTTGTATGAATTTACCCAGAAAATTAAGAGGTATCTTGGAGTTTCTGGGTGGGTGAAACTCAAATCCGAATTTAGGACTCCTTGGAGGCTAGGTAAGTGTCGTCCAGGAAGTTTTTGGTAGTTTAATTCTGAGTATTTAGTTTGTTGCTATAAATGATGAGTAGGAGTAGTAATAGTTTGGTTTTGTGTACATAGGTTGAAGTAGCATTGTTGTTGGCTTAAAAAATTGTCAACCCAATGATGTAACCGAGGTTAATTTTCATTCATTGACTATGTTCAATTTAATCTTATATTTGCTGCACATGTATGATTTTAAATGCTAAATAAATGGTTAGCTATCTGATATGTTGTGTTTGAACCTTGTGAGTCTATGGTGGAGCTGTAGTGCAGTTGTCACTCGTGCATCATGCTTTGATTGGGTATCGAGTTGTGATCAGACTTTTGTATGCACTGACCTCAAGTTGTGCTCATTGGAGAGTTGGTGCCATGGATGGGCCTCTCCTAGTGTTATTGGCCATAAACATGTTGTGTGTGATTGCTAGTATGGGATAGTGATCACTGGTGGCTCAACTATTGTATTTTGTTGATATTATGATGTTTCTGATGCTTATATGATTTAATGCATATATGTTGATTAATTTGAAGCATATGAATGGAACTTACCTTTAGTTACTGAGATTTGTATCTCACCCCGTTTCATGGGCCAACTATTTCAGGTGAAAGTCCTTTCAGTAATGATAAAGGGAAGCAAGTGAATGAACATCAATGTGTTAAGATCTAACGAGGGGTACTGCACTTGGGTTGTTCTAACTTAGGATAGATACTAAATTTTGGTTATTCTTTTGTATAGTATCATCATGTAATTATATTGCCAAGTGTAGGAGTTTTGTATTTTGATAACCTAGAATGTATCTATTGAGGAGTTAGGCCTTATACTAAATTGTTATCTGATGTATGTACTTATAATATCTAATATGGAACCTTGTTGATCCTAAGTTGTGATTTATTATTTGAGAATGTAATCATGTGTCACCTTAAAAGTTGACTTAGACAAGAATGTATGGAACCTCTATTGCAATTTATATTGGAATGATAATGTTGGTAGTTTATGAATCCTTTAGTTGTTAATGCTTCATGAAATTACTGATGTATAATATTAGATGAGTAGGAATCAATACCTAGGATTTGATTTGCCAATGAGAGACATGTTGGGTAAATTAGGTAGTTGAATGCCATTAGAGCCTTACAAGTTAAGGTAGAGTGGCCCTAGAGTGTTGCTAGAGGGAGAGTTGGAGTATATGGGACAAAATTTGGGAGGTATAGGTGTAAAATAGAGTTGAGCCGTAACCAAGATTAGCTAAGTCATGACTAAGAGTCAATCAGAAGTGAGGAGCACCACGGCATGAGACATCTCACTGTAGTGTGAGGTGAAAAATTCAGCCAGGGAGAGTAATAAAGAGCAACCTTATTAAGGCACAACAGAATCTTACCGTGACGAGTGTCAGGAGGTGAGCTTGGAGAGCTCCAAGAGGCTCTCTCGACATGGCACCACATAAGCTTGCCATAGCGAAAGTGTGAATAGTGGTTCTCGTGAGCACTTTCACCACGGCACGGAAACTCTGAGTCGTGGCATAAGGTGTGAACTTTTAGTTTTGAGTTCCAATAACCAATTTAGCCATGATGAGGAAGGTCCAAGTTATGGCGAAGGTTCCCAAACTCCTATTTTGGACTTAGAAACCTTGAGACTTACTATGATAATGTTATGTAATTCTTTGGAAATGTTTATAAGAGGTTTTTATGAATTGAAATCAATAGTAACAATGAATCAAAGGCCTCTAATTGATAACCAGGATCAAATGTAGACTTAAATAGTTATAATGGTTTGGCTAATAACCTTAATAATATTAAGGTTCAAAATTCTCCACCTTCTTCCTATTTTAATTAATTATAATAATTTTAAACCTTGATTTGCAATTACTAATCATGCAATTAAACCTAATCACTGTAATTAAGAATTAGGCTTGTTATAAAGGCTAAGTCAAAAGTCCTTTAAAGTGGGTGAGGCAAATCCAAAAGTCCTAAGGAAATTGGGTGAGACTAGACTAATGTCCTTTAGAGCTTGTGTTTGGTTTGTATGAACTTATATGACATGGAAATATGCTTATAAATGTTTTTAGAAGCTTTTATGACATACTTGTATTCTTTACTTGAAAACATGCCATGTATGTATGCTTGAAAGGATAAAAAAGCTATTGAGATTCTTTGAATCTCACTCTTTCTCCACATATGTATAACCATGTCTAAGTGAGCCAAGTGGAGCAAGAAATAGAGGCTAAGCAACTTGAAGACTAGAACTTTGGCAATAGTTTTAGAAACTTCACATTTTGATGTGAAAGTTTGTAATTATATGATGTATATGTGATGTAAACCTTTGAGCATGCTTAAATACATGTAACTATGATGTATGTATCAATTTTGAAGTCAAATGAATGGTTATGTAGATCTTTGCATCATGGAACCCTTATACACGTGTATGGATTTAAGTAGGAAGTTGATTTTGAGATGCATGATGATTTAAACCATTTGGGATGCTCTCATAGGTTGTGTTTATACTTTTAGAAATGCTCAAATGGTTGTGAAATGATTGGAAGACCATTTGGTGCATATTTGACCCCTTTATAGTTTCAAAAGTAACATAATTTTGAGCTAAACCAAAGTCTGACCAAATGACTGATTTTAGAAATGAAATTTAGAATGAATATAGGTCTCATATAGATTTTTTTATAGAGCTAAAGAGAACCTAATTTGGAGCTCTAAAGAATTTATTATGAATTTTCAAAGTTTGCCAAATTATATAGATTTGTCCCAATTACTATTCATATGGTCAATTTGCATTCCTATGTCACTTAAGATCCAAAATACTTATGAAATTTTACAAGTATAAACTAGATATTATAAGCTTCTATAGCCACTAAGAGCACCTCATTTGGAGCTCTGTAGAGGAAGAAATGAATTTTTGAAATTTAAGTTTAGTTGTAGGATGTATCAGTGACCTGATGTACTGTTCCATCAATTTTTGTAAACCAAACCCTTTTTTTAATCTAAAATTCTTATGGTAGTTAAAGGACATCTATAGCTTTCTAGAATGATATAATTTTCATGATTTTAATTTTTCTAAAATTAATTATGATTTTTCAAAATTCATATCAGAATATGAAAATGGATGAGAAAAATGCCAAGTGTAATGTGATTTTTTGTTCTATGGCTTGAACTTGAATTTTGAGCTCCCAATTATGATAATTTTGGTGGCACAAATGCGTTATGGATGGAAAATGAATGCGGTAAGCTCATATGGTCCCTAAAGCCAAGAATGAGTAATTGGACATTCGATGTCGATTATTTCTGCCACTAAAAGTGTGATTTTCATGCAAATAAATGCTGTAAGCTAGTTATGCTATGGATTAAGTTCTATACAGTTATGGTATTACATTTGTTGGTATCAGAGCAAATTTGTGGCTTGAGAAAATCAGATTGCCCATTGTGTGTGATATGTATACAGATGAAATTGAGTGAAATTATGGCTTGTGTCCCTATTTTGTGTTAAAATGATGCTAAATTGTTTCAGATAAGATGGTAAGCACTAGGAGAGATCGGCCCACTAGAGAGGCTCGAGCAAAGCCAGCGACCAGTAATCCAATGGCTAGAGTCTTGCAGGCTATTATGGCTTGTTTAGATCAACAACAACCCATGATTATGCAGTTACAGGAATGACTTAGAAAGATAGCAAGAGGCCTACTCCTCTTCAGCCACAGCATTCAGATCGTCCCGAGCATTTAAGGGTGACTCCCTCAGGCCCACAACCATAAATCTAGCAAATACCTCAGACTCCACTAGCTTAAACATCTCATATTCCTGAGTAGCCTTTTACCAGGCAGATTATAGCTCAGTTCAGGAAATTCAGGCCTTTTACCTTTGATGGTGAGTTAATTACAGAGAAAGTAAAGGCCTAGATTATGCAGCTAGAAAAGATATTTAGGGTGATAGAGTGTACGTTTGAGTAAAAGGCCATGATGGCCATATCCCAATTATAAAAAGAAGCAGACTAGTGGTAGAGGAACTCTGAACCTATTATCAAATCAAAGAACCTCCCAGTCAACTGGGAAACCTTTTTACAGATATTTTATGAGCAATATTTCCCTAATTCCATTTAGGATGTGAAGGAGTCAGAGTTTGTACTCTTAAGTCAGATAGAAGGGATGTTAGTAGATCAGTATATGGCAAAGTTTATAGAGCTATCTTGATATTCCTCCTATTTGCAGAAACATGACGATGAGAGATGAAGAGCAGACAAATTAGAAAAAGGACTACTACCAGAGATTAGAAATAGAGTGGTTTCTCAAAGAATTAGGGACTTCAATGCCTTAGTTAAGGTTTGCATAGTTACAAAAGCAAACCTAAGGATGATGCATGTAGTCCTAAGTGCCAAATATCCCCTCTTGGAGAATAAAAGGCCACGTGAAGAGTTACTCTCCACTAGTAATAGTAAAAAAGGTGGCAGAGGATAGTTGAATAGAAGAGGCAAAGGCAGAAAGAAAACAACTCAGTCTGCTTGAGGTAGTTCCACCCTAGTCAGCTGCAGTTAGTATGGAAGAAATCACAGAGGCAAACCATGTTATGTAAGTTAAAATGTATGCTACAGGTGCAGTAGACCTGGACACATAGCTAGTGATTATACACAACAAAGGGAGGTAGCTCTTGCACCTAGACCACAAACCTAGGATAGAGTCTTCACCCTGACACAACAAGAGGCTAGTAGATCTCTGAGTTTAATTTAAGGTACTATTAAGATTAATGATTGTACTATAATTGCATTGTTTGATTCAGGTGATAATTATTTTTTTATATCCTATGACTATACTAGGATGTTAGGTTTAAGTATGTGTACATTGCCCTATGATTTGCATGTATATACCCCCATAAGAAACCATCACCTCCCATGCATGTTTAAATTGTGTAATCTAGTTCAATCATTGTTTTACTACACTTAACCTTATATGTATGCCTCTGATTGATATTGACCTAATCATTGGAATAAACTGGATGTCTACAAACAAAGCCATACTTGATTGCTATAACAAGTGTATTACTTTACCCAAATGTGGAATTATACCTAGAACTAGGACTAAGCTAGCTTTTATAACTACCTTCCAGGTTGAAAGATCTCTAGAGCATGGTTGTCAGGGATTTCTAGTTTTTTTTTTCATTACAGGCTGAGGTAGAAGAGGGTATAGAGGAGATACCTTTAGTGAGATATTTTCTAGAGGTATTCCCTAAAGAAATTAGTGAACTATCCCCTGATAAAGAAGTAGAGTTTCCCATAAACATTATGCTTGGGGTAGGTCCAATGTCTAAGGTCCCCATATAGGATAACTCCCATTGAGCTAGCAAAGTTAAAGGAATAAATAAAAGAGCTCTTAGAGAAAGGTTTTATCAGATCTAGTGTCTCACCATGGGGAGCTCTGGTCTTATTCATAAAGAAGAAGGATGGGAGTCTTAGACTAAGTATAGATTACAAGAGCTTAAGAAGATCACAATTAAAAGGAAGTACCCCCCTTCCCAAGATAGCTGACCTCCTATATCAGTTGGTAAGAGCCCCAGTATTCTCTAAGATTGATCTCAGGTTGGGATACTATCAGCTCAGGAGCAAGGCTGAGGATGTCCCTAAGATAGCTTTTAAAACCAAATACAGGCATTATGAGTTTTTAGTTATACCCTTTGGGATGACAAATGCACTTGCTGTATTCATGAATTATATGAACAGAGTGTTTAGGCCATACATAGATAAATTTGTAGTTATCTTCATAAATGATATCTTCATTTATTTTAAGAGTAGAGAAGAGCATGAACAACATTTGAGATTAGCCTTAGAAACCTTGAGAGAAAAACAATTATATGTTAAACTCAATAAATGTGAGTTTTGGCTCACTAAGGTGACATTCCTAGGCCATATGATCTCCCAGGTAGGGGTCACAGTAGATCCCTATAAAATAGAGGCAGTACTTCAATGGGAGAGACCTAGGACAATGATAGAGATTAAGAGCTTCCTAGGCTTAGCATATTATTACAAGAGATTCATTTAGGGCTTTTCTCAAATAGTGATGCCACTGACTAGGCTCACTAAAAAGAATGTAGCATTTGTGTGAGATGAGAAATGTGAATAAAGTTTTCAAGAATTGAAGCATAGGTTAACCATAGCCCCAGTTGTAGTGATTCTTAACCCTAGAGAGACTTTTATAGTCTATAGCAGCTTCTAAGAAAGGGTTAGGATATGTACTTATGCAGGGAGGCAGAGTGGTAGCTTATGCTTCTAGGCAATTGAAACCACATAAAGAAAACTATCACACTCATGACTTAGAGCTAGTAGCAGTGGTGTTTGCTCTTAAGATATGGAGACATTACCTATATGGTGCATCCATAGAGATATATAGTGACCATAAAAAGCCTTAAGTATTTGTTTGAACAAAAAGAGTTAAATATGAAGTAGAGAAGGTGGTTAGAGTTCTTAAAAGACTATGATTTCACTTTGAAATACCATCTAAGCAAGGTTAATGTGGTTGCAAATGCATTAAGTAGAAAATCAATGCATATGGCCTATATGATGTTGAGAGAGCAAGAACATATTAAGAGATTTAGGGATATGAATCTCTCATACCAGATGCATTTAGGGAAGTTGTTAATGAGCGAAACTCAAATAGAGAGTGACCTGAGAGATTAGATAAGAGAAGCCCAGAAAGCATATGAGTATATGAGAAAAGTGAGAGCCCAGATATCCCAGGGTAGTACTTTAAACTTCAATTTGTCTAAGGATAGAGCAATGAGATACGGGAATAGGTTGTACATGCCTAAAGATTTAGAATTGAGAGAAAAGCTATTAGAAGAGGCACATAAGAGTAAGTACACCATTCATCTAGGCAATTAAAAATGTATTAGGATTTGAAGAAGATGTTTTGCTGGCCTAGGATGAAAATGGACATAGATGAGTATGTCTCACGATATTTAGTATATCAAAGAGTCAAAATAGAACACTGAAGGCCCGTTGGGTTACTTTAGCCCTTAAATATCTCGAAGTGGAAATGGGATAGCATAGCTATGGATTTTGTTATAAGTTTACCGAAAACATCATCGGGACATGATGCCATATAGGTGATAATGGATAGATTAACTAAGCTAGCACATTCCTTAGTAATGAAAGCCACTTACACCCTATATAGATTAGCCCAGCTGTATATAAAAGAAATTCTGAGACTACACGGTGTCCCTAAGAGCATAATATCAGATAAAGATCCTAGATTCACTTTAATTTTTTGGAGATCCTTACAGGATGCCTTAAGAACTAGATTAAGATTCAGTACAGGCTATCATTCTTAAACAAATGGTCAAATAGAAATAACTATCCAAACCTTAGAAGATATGTTGAGGGCTTGTGTTTTAGAGTTAAAGGGAAATTGGGATACCTATTTGCCTCTAGCAGAGTTTGTCTATAATAACAGTTATTAGTCTAGTATTCAGATGGCATCATATAAGGCATTATATGGGAGGAAGTGTAGATCCTTAGTATGTTTGGATAAGCTTAGAGAGAGAAGCCTTATAAGCCCAAAATTAGTAGACCAAACCTCGAGACAAATATAAACTATTAGAAAGAAACTTTTAACAATACAAAGTAGACAAAAGAGTTATACAGATAAAAGGAGAAGGTCGTTAGAGTTTGAAGTTAGAGATCATATATTCATTAGGGTGTCTCCAGTCATAGGGATAGGTAGGTTTCTAAAGAGTAGAAAGCTCAGTCCAAAGCACATAGGTCCATTCCAAATTCTTGATAAAGTTAGACTTGTGGCCTATAGACTTGCTCTTCCCCTAAACTTGAGCCAAGTACATAATGTCTTTCATGTATCCTAACTAAAAATGTATCAACCTGACCCCTCACATGTCATAAAATATGAGAATGTGCATTTACAAGACAATCTATTTTATATAGTATCACCAGATCAGATTGTGGATGTTAAGCTGAAATAGTTAAGGAACAAGACAATAATGCTGGTGTTAAGGAAACTACCGGGAGCTGGAAGAGGAGATAAGAAAGAAATATCTAGAGCTATTTCTATGAGGTATCTATTTAAATTTTAAAGATGAAATTTTATTTAAGTGGGGGAGAAATGTAACATCCATCGTTTTAAAAGTTATAACTAAAAGGATTACTAAAGGAAGTCCCCTAAATTGAATGATTGGAGGCCCAATAAAATTAAAACAATAATCTAGACGATTAGAAATGGGGATACATGGCTTAAGATACGCAGAAACTAGAGCCAAAAAAGCTAAATAAAAATTGACAAAAATAGAGTGTCATTTTCTATAATTTTAAGCAACTTTTAGAAAACTCAAAGGAGAGATCTTTAAATAAAAAAATTGAGTTTTTAGAGGTTCTCAGATGCCCTAAAAAATATAGGAACCCCTAGAATGGTTAAAATCCCTACCGTTTATGTTTTAAAGTGTTAGTTGATCGAAACTATGACCGATTTGTTCAGAAAGATTTTAAATCCAATTTGAGTGAAATCGAAGGTTTTTTATAAATTAGAGGACCTAGATTTCATAATAAAAAAGATGATTTTTGAAAAGGAATTAAAATGAGCTCAAATGGAAAGAACCAAGAAAAGGGGCAAAATGAAAATTTTGAAAAAGTGCCTTAAGCTAACCTAGCCTATATATATCATGCCCCACTTCTCCCATATGCCTTGACCAACTTTTATCTATACCAAAATAGAACCCTAGGCTTCTTGAAGTAGCATACCAAGAGGGGGGAAGAAATGAAGAGAAAACCAAGCAAAAAGGTAGGAAAATCCATAATTTTTCATGCTTTTTCCTTCACCGACTTTGTTCTCCTCTTTCTCCTTTCTTTTCCTATGGTTTTTGTAACACCATAATCATCTAGCCTTTCTAGCTCATTTCATAGTGACATTCCATGAGAAGGGAAAGTTAGCAAAGAAATTCAATTAAAATATTCCATTATTTTTGCATTACATTGGACATAAAATTTGCATTTCATGTCTCGTGGACCCTTTGGACTTCTCCATATCATTCTCCATTTTAATCACATGCATACTACTCAAAACGATCTCAAAATGTTGCCAAAAACTTGAGCTTATAATATATATATACACAAAATAATGCAAGCTAATTTTGGGTCCAGCTTGACAAATTTTTGGTGCCACTTTGGAAAATCATAACTAAATCTAGAAAAATTAAAATCAAACAAACCATAGCTTCTTGAAAAGCTTTGGATGTTAAATTTATAAAAAAATAATCCTAAGTCATGAAAACCTTATATGGATCATGTTTGACAATAGAAAAGTGGCAAAGTTCAGACTGTCTAGTGCTTTTGATATAGGTTACTAGTATAAACTTCAAAACTTCATAATTAATTCTAAAAAAATCAAATCTAGGCAAACTATATCGATTTGAAAAGTTACGAATGTTAACTAAAGGAAAAAAATAGTTCTAGATCAATTTAGAAGCATTCAGACCTCAAAAATTGATAGAACAGTACCAGAGGTCTGACTATGCACCTAGAACAAACCTGAAATTTCCAAAAAAAAATGTATCTCCCTCTTTAGACCTCCAATTGAGGTGCTTCTAGTTGGTATATGTCACTGTGATTATCTAGTTTCTTCATATAAAATTTCATAGCCATTGGACGCCATTTGCCCCACAGATGATAGAGATGTAATTTATGTCCATAATTCATAATGACAATACCAAAATAGAAAATTTTTTTAACTTTAGAAATTCACCAAATATTCTCTAGAGTTCTAAATATTATGCACTTTAACTTCTCAAAAAGCTTTAAACAAGATCTATATGCAGGCCAAATTTCATTAGGAAATTCATCCATTTGGTCAAATTGTGCCATAGGGTCACAAAATGCTTTTTTTTGGAGCTTCTTAAAGGTCATAAGGAGTCTATTTTTGCTTCTTCTATTTCTAAGGCTACATGAGCACATGGGAAAGCATCAAAATACTCTATCAAACATGTATCAAAGGGTTAATAACCCAGATTTCATAATTCCACTCATCTACACCAAGATATACACGAGATTACATATATGCTACTCTTGCCATTCATTACCAAAACCATGCAATATCATTCATTTGGCTCTAGTTCTTATACATACATCAAATATTCATATATTTACACGTGTTACAAAGGCTATACATCATCTACATCTTCATATTACATTCTTTGACATCATCATAGTTACAAAGAGGATAAAAGAGACATTTTCTTGCCAATCTCCTTTCTTCAAGATTGGTGGCTTCTATTCCTTTGCTCACTTAGTCCACCTAAACATTTTAAGGCAATGGAGAGGGAGGAATGAGATTCTAAGAATCCCAATAGTTCATTTCCCTTTCAAACACACATACTTAATGCAAATTTCAAGTCTAAAATGCATGTATGTCAAACATGGAATTCTTAATCATACATAAAGCATTTTCTTCATTCATGAAGGCATAAATAACATACATAGGCTTGCCAAGGTATTGGTTTGGCCTCACCCATTCTCTTTGGGACCTTTGGACTTGTCTCACCAATTTTCAAAGGACTTTTGACTAAGCCTCACTATTTCTAAAGACTTTTGGCTTAGTCTCACCTAACCTTAAGGTCTTTTATCCTTACCTTAGCTAAAGGGCTTTTAGCTTCACCAAGTTCAAGCAAACTAAATACATTTATGAAAACATCATTTAAATACATAAACAAAGTAACATGGTACTGAGGCATGTGATCATTCACTAGGAACATATTTCATGGCTTTAAACACATACACACATATTCAAAACAAGAAAGATACCCAAGCATGCATGAGAGAATGAGGAGAGAGCTACCTTGCTTGCAATAACACTTTTCCCTTTGCAAATAGTTCTTCTCCCTCGGCTAGGCACCCACAAGAAGGTGGAACTTGCTTCATTTGGCCTAAACACATCATATGGAAGCTAATTATACTCTTGAAACAATTCCTAAAGTTACATATTCATTTTAAACACTAGATTATTCTTATGGCTCATTTATGATTCCATAATGTATTTAATGAAGCAACACCCATGAATCATAATCTTGGCTCCATTCTTTCCTTCCATCGATGGTTTTTGACTGCACTTGGACCTCTTGAAGTCATCACACAATCAAAATAAGGAGCCTAACTACATGTTACTTCTTTAGGTCATAATATGGAACCTATGCCACCATTTCACTTCCTAGGCTTCCTAAAATTTTTCCAAGGCTTCCTCTCATCCTTTCCCATCATGTATGACACAAAACCAAGCTTGGATGAATTTAAAACTATCCCTAGGTATTGGTTCTGCCCTAGGTCGAAACAAGCTTCAAGAATGAGAATCAATGAGCTTTCTTTGTTTCCTTGATGGGAGATGCATGTAGGAAGGTCTCTAGGGGTCTTAGGAGCTCATCCAAAAGTTTATTTTAGGCTAAGAACTCTTGTATCAAAATAAAATTTAGTTAAACACTTGAATCCCTAACTTCGTTATCTTGAAAACTAATGGCTAATTCTTAATTCTCTTTGCATAGTCTTAATTCCCACCATCTATTTCCTAAGATTCATCCTTGGTTTGGTTCAAAAATCACCCCTTCTTGGCTATCCCTAAGTTAACCGAACCATACATGAAAAGGAGCAACGAAGAGTAAGCATGAAGACTAGCCTTTACGTTGGATTCTTGGTTTCCTTTAAATGCTTTTTTCTTTTCTTGGATCCTTCTCTCCAAATTCAAAACTCTCCTTTCTATTTTGTCCTAAAAAAAGCACCAAACTTCTCACTAAGACCATAGAAAGGAAGCTTGAGAGGAGAGGAACAAAGTTTCAAGAAGGAAAAACATGAAAATCCTTAAGAATTCTTACCTTTCTTGCCTTAATTCTTCCCTTCTTTTTCCCTTGTCTTGTGCGCCCTTCTAACCAGACCTCTCTCTCTATTTTGGCTAGTCACAAAGTCAGTTAGAAGGGGCTAGAATTCTGGATGCCTAATATAAGTAAGAAGGAGGAAATTTGTTCATTAAAATTTCCCATTATGTCCCTTCATCTTAGCATTTTCAGTTTAGGTTCATTTTAGCTCCTTTTTTAGAATCATCCTTTCCATCATAAAATGTAGGTTCTCAATCTTTTAAGAAGCCTTTGGAATCACTCAATTCGAAGCTAAAACCTTTCTAAACTAAAAGATCAAAGTTTGGGTTACTTGACGTTCAAAAGTGTACACCGGAGGGGTTTTAACTATCCCGAGGCTTCTCATAGTTTTCAAGACCTCTGAGTACCTTGGAGAACTCAAATTTTCCATTTAAAAAGCTCTCATGTAAGCATTCCAAAAATTATCCAAAATTACAAAATTACCATTACGTTTTCAGCAATTTTATTGAACTACTCTGGCTCTGGTTTCCGGGAATTTTAGCCTTTGGATCCTCGTTTTTCAATATTTAAAATTTTATCCTAATTTTATTTGACCTCAAATGATTCCCTTTAAGGACTTCTTTTTATATTCGATGCATTTTACACATTTATAGAGAAACCGAACATTGCGTTTCTCACGTTTACGGAGGGATCAGATGTTACAGTTTTCATGATTAATTTAAGGATGATTCATGGCTAGTTTAGTGAGAGGAAGAGAGAAATTGAAGGAGAGACAATAAGTAAGTGAAAGAGCTCTTGGAAAAGTTTGAAATCAAGGTAACTTTCATGGCTTCCTTTAATTCTTCTTCCTTGTTCTTCATGGGAGAAATTTTGGCCAACCCAAGACCACTAAAGGGGGGATGATTTTTAGTCTTAGCAAGGAAAAACCAAGGGTTTTAAAGTAGGAGAAACCAAAATATACAATTAGATTTAAAAGAAAAGCTTTAGAATTCAAATTGTACAACATAAGTTTTTGTTGCACCTAGCCATTGTGGAAGCTTTCCAAGGATAGTCTAGCCTATGTAAGAGTATGTATGAGATCCTAAGACATCTAGAAAGCTTCACAAGTGCCAATTCCCTAAGAAAAATCAAGCAAACTCCATGGGTCTAATTCCTTGAGCATGTCTCGGCCAAGGTTAGAAGTAGCACCTAAGGAGAGTTTTAATTAATTCTAAGGATAGAAATGGCCTAGATATGATTAATAAACATCAAGGAAAGCATTGATTTGAATTTAGAAATCATGGTTTGTGAGATGGAGGTTTAGGTTCCTTTTTAAGACATGAAGAAACAACTTATGTCTAGACTCCTTGAATTGAATTTGTGATGACTCCAAGGAGTCTAAATAGAGTGAAAAGACTTAGATTGAATGAGAAATTGGAGCCAAGACCATGAATCCTAGGGGTTACTTCATTATACACTTATATGGAACCATAACCATGTCTTAAAATAAAATAAGCTTACATAAAGTTTGTGTGAAGCTAGAACTTGTTCCAATGATGTAATTGTGTCTCATTTGATATGTCTAGGCCAAGTGAATCAAGCTTCACCTAGTTGTGTGTGTGTGGCCAAGAAGGGGAAAGAAAAGACCAAGGAAGGAAGTTGTGATTTTTTATTCAAGGTAACTCTTTAACCTTTCTCACATGCATGTCTTGGATATTTGATTTTCATTAGATGCTTGTATGTATGTTTGAACCATGAGATATATTTATAGCTATTGATGAAATGCTCTAGTACCATTATGCTTCTTGAACATATTTTGAATGTAAAGTGACTCGAATGGATATGGTTACACCAAAAGTCTCATAGAATGGGTGAGGATGAGCCAAAAGTCTTAAGAAAGAGTAAAGCTATGTCAAAAGTCCCTAAAAGTGGATAAGGCAAATCCAAAAGTCCCAAAGAATTGGGTAAGGCTAGACCAAAAGCTCTTAGAGCCTAAGTCTAACTTGAATAAGTTTATGTGATATGAGAATATGCTTATGTATATTTACAAGAGGCTTTTATTGCATGCTTGCATTCTTTGACATGAAAATGTGCCATATATGTATGCTTGAAAGGGTAAAAGAGCTATTTGGATTCTTTCAATCTCACTTTTTCCCATATTATCTCTAACCATGTCTAGGTGAGCCACATGAAGCAAGAAATGGGAACCAAGCAACTTGAAGAATGAGACTTTGATAATAAAATAGAAAATTTATGTAAACTGATGTCAAAGTTTGTATGTATTAGTAAATTATGAGTTGTGAACTCTTGAGCATGTGTAAAAGTATGTAATTATGATGTATGAATCAAACTTAGAACCTAATATATTAATATGAGAGTTTTTGACATCCTTAAACCTTAGTGTATATGTGTATAAGAACAAGTGGAAGGGTGATTTTGAGTTCCATAATGGTATGGACCTATTTTGACACTTCTATATGCTATAATTGAAGTGTTAGGTGTAACACCATAATTCTAGCTCATCTCATGCTTTTGAATAGTATAATTGCACGAATCATATAGATTTCCCATAAGAAAAGCAAAGGAAATTGGACTTTTCTTTATGTTTTGTCATATCTAAAAATTCATTTCAGTGTCACGTGGACCGTGTGAGCTCATATTATGCATCTTCTTATTTAATCACATCATTACAACTCATTTACAAGCATGCGTACAACTCGTGAAAACCGAAATGGGGCATAGAACATGAAGACTCATACTCGGCCAGAATTGGCTTCATTTATGGGCAAACTTTGGAAAATCATAACTAAATCTAGAAAAATTGAAATCATGTGTTCTTGGTCATTTTGGAAATCTTGGGATGTCTAATTCATGGTAAAAATACCAGAGCATAACATTCATCACAGAGGATGTTTGACATCCAAAAAGGTCTAGAGGTCGTTGCTGCCTAGGCTGCTGTTTCAGATTACTGATGCAAACTTTTAAAATTCATAACTAATTCTATAAAAATCAAAATCACAAAAATTTAGTCATTATGGAAAGCTAAAAATGTTAATTTATGGTAAAATAATTCAAGAATGAAAAAAATACTTTTAGCTATTGGAAATTTATGGAACAGTGACTGAACTCTTGGGGCACCATTGCTACTGACAGCTAACTTCAAAAATGCATAACTCTTTGCTCAGACCTCCAAATGAGGTGATCTTGGTGGCCACAGAAAGCTTATGACCACTAGTTTATGTCTGTAATATTTCATGGCATTGGACACCATTTGCCCATCATATGACACAGAATACAAATCTGCTAGTGTGAACAATGCACATACCAGAAACTATGAAAATTGCCAACTTTGAAAAATCATCAAATATTCTGTAGATCTTCGAAAATTATGATCTTTAGTTTCCCAAAAATATTTTAATGAGACCTAATTGCATGCCAAATCTCAGATCAAGACTAACTCATTTGGCCAAAAAGTGACATAGGGTTCCATTATGGTCAAATTTGGCTCCATATGGGGTACAAAACTTGCCAAATGGCCTTCCCTTGGTTGTGGCACCTTTTGGGCAAGTCTAAAAGCACATTTGAGACTTGTATGAGCTGCCTAAATAGTCCCAAACCTCATGCATCTCATTTTGGTCATTCAACCCACACTTATGCACATTTACTTCATACTTCCACATTGTATATTTGGGCATTAGATACTCAAATTGTATTTTATAACTCATACATCATATCCATAGCTATAAACATCACATATTAGCATATTTATACATGTTTCAAGGTTCAAAATACATATACAACATCATATATATTATGAACCATCATTATGGTTCCAAAATAGACAAAACAAGACATAAGCTTGTCAATCTTTGCTCTTCATGGTTGTTGGCTCCCTTCACCATAATTACTTGGTCCACCTAGCATATTAGATCATTGGAGAGGAGGGGATGAGATTTAAAGAATCCCAATAACTCATCTCCCATTCAATCATACATAATATGTGCAAAGCAAGCTTTACAAATGCATGCATGGAAAAATAAAAGCTATGGACGTTTTAAAAGCAAATTTGGCATATGAACAATTCAAATAAGACATCCAAGAGTTCACCAAGTGCTTGGATTGGCCTCACACTTCTCCTCATAGATTTTGGACTTGTCTCACCTATTCTTTGAGCACTTTGGACTCAACCATACTCTTGAGAGCCCACTTTGCTTTTGGGAGACTCTTCACTTTGTCTCAACCAAGCTCAAGGGTTCTTAGCTCATCCTCACCAAAGGGAAGAGTTCTTGGCCTCTCCACACTCAAGCAAACTCATACAAACATCATGTGCTCATTTTAAACATAACATGGCATAAGGATCATGGAATATAAAGGCATACTAGCATACTTTTCATAACTTGAAAATACACATACACACATTCTAAAACAAGCTAAACACACATTCATGCATGAGAGAAAGTGGAGAGAGCTACCTTGTACAAATCTACACACTTTTCTCCTTGGATTTCCCTCCTTTGCCTCGGCTATACACCCACAAAAGTGTGGGGAGGGTTTCTCTTGGCCTAGGCATGATTTAAGGAAGTTAATTAGGCTCATGGAATGAATTCTAAAGCTACACAAATTGCCTAGACCTTAACTTGCCTTATAAACCTCATTATGGTCCATATAGGTACCTAATGAAGCAACACCCCTCAATTAAATTCTAGGCTCCATCCTTTCTTCTCAAATATGACTCTTGACTCTATTTAAGTCTCTTAGAGTTATCACACAATTAAAATAAGGAGCCTAAACACATGTTGCTTTTTTAGGTCATAATATGAAACCTAAAGCACCAATTCACTTTCTATGAGTTCTAAATTTTTTCCAAGGGTTCCTCCTACCTTCTACCATCATAAGAAGTCCTAAACCAAGGCTAAAACAAATTAAAACAGCCCCTAACCTAATGGTTCTATCTTGGCCGAATTGATGGAGGGAGGAGGAGTCCATGGGCTTTTTAATTTTTCCTTGATGGGAGAGACACTTGGGAGGCTTCCTAGGGGTCTTAGAAACTCAAATAAACATTTACACATGCAAGAAAATTCATGGATTAAATCAGTTTGACAATGTGTTCAAGACTTCTCCACTTTCCTAACTTGAATTTTACTTGCTTTTCTTCCCATTTCTTTGCAATTCTTAGGTTCCCACATACTAAATCAATGGATTCTTGCTTGTTTTTGGACAGAAACTCCTCCCCCATAATGGTTTTGTTTTTGGCCGTGACTCTCACATACAAGAAGTAAGAAGAAGAAGCAAAGCTACAAGGTTTCTACCTTGAATCCAAGCTTCTATCAAGAGTCTCTTCCTTTGGTCTTAGTTCCTTTTTGAAACTCTAATCCTTCCCCTCTGGTTCAAGGCTAAAATAGAACTATTTCATCCACCAAAACCATGGAAAGATGAAGTAAGAAGAGAATAACAACTTTAAAGAAGAGAAAGCCATGAAATTCCTTGAATTTACCTATCTTTCTTGGCTTTCTTCTCCATCTCTTGTGCTTACCTTTGTGCGCCTCTTTCAAATCTATTTTAGACTAGAAAAATGTTGATGGAGAGGAAGAAGAAGGGTTGGACGTGATTTCAACAGAAAAAGTATAAAGTTAACATACTTTTTTAACTTTTCATTTTAGTCCCTAATTCATGGTTTATTTGTTTGGTCTCATTTCAACTCCTTTTCAAAATCCATCTTTTCCATCATATTCCTTAGGATCTTAATCATAAGAATTGCCTTTGGAATCACTCAAAAAGGATCTAAATCCATTTTGAACTATTCAGTCAAAGTTTCGGTCAACTAATAGCCAAAATAGCTCACCGGAGGGGTTTCAAGTGTTCTAGGGGTTCCCATGGTATTTAGGGCCTCTAAAAACCCCAGAAAGCTCAATTTTTTTTGTTTAAAAAGCCCTCCTATCAGTTTTCCAAATTTTTCAAAAATTACAAAAATACCCCTACTTTATTCGGCAAATTTTCTGAGCTTTTCTGGCTTTGATTTTTGGCTATCTTAAACATCAAATCCTCATTTTCTAATATTTAAAATTTTATCATAATTTTAGTTGGCCCCAATTCCTTCTATTTCGAGGACTTCCTTTTATATTTGGCCCATTTTTGATGTTTGCGGAGAAATCGAACATTGCGTTTCTCATGTTTATGGAGGGATCGGATGTTACATTGGGTGTGATGGTTGAAGAGCAAAGTCATTTTGGACCATTTTGAACCATTATGTGACCATTTTGAGCCATATTTTTGCCCTAAACCAAAGTTTGGCCAAATGGACAAGTTTTTATATGAAATTTGGCAGGCATATAGGCCACATCTAGAGCTTTTCACAGAGTTAAAGAGCACCATTTTCAAAGCTCTAAGGAATTTATTATGAATTTTTAAAGTTGGCTAGATTATGTAAAAATTGTCACTATTACTATTCACATGGTCAGTTTAGTTTTCAATGTCATTTAGGGGTCAAATGAAGTCTTGGTCCTAACACAAGATCGAAGCACATTCATTTTCATCTTTCTTCTTTGAGATCATTCCATTTCTGGAGATCTTCTTCTGAGAGACACAGTTCAGGAGATCTTAGAATACTCCAATATTCCTGAACATACTCTAGAGTGAGAGGAGGACAAACTTGATCTAGTGCCTTCCTTTCCTTAGAAGTTAACTAATAAATGCAATCTAGATAATTATAATCAGGAGTGTGATTAACACACTTATCCTTTAAACACCTTAGGATAGGCTTAATACCTTATCGCCTTAATGAAAAATATTCAATTCAAGTATTCCAATTAGAGTCACTAGAATCCTTTTCCAGGTGTGCTTGCGCTAACAGCCACTCTCTCTCTTCTGGGCTTTTGTGTGCTGGCCTCTTACGACCAAGGATTCTATCAATCTTTTTAGAAACTCTTTTCAGTAAAGAACTCATAGACAATGTGATTATTATTATCCAGATAGTAATGTTTGTCTTTATAATTTCTTATACACAGGATCCTCAAACGAGGCAAGTGTAGAGCATACTGATATTAAGACAAGATAATCATAAGAGATCTATTGATAACAGATTTCAGAAGATAGAAGAAACTTAGAACGAAGACATGAGAAACTGAAGTTTATTCAAACTTTGTTTACAAGGGGAGAGAGGCTTAGAGGAGTCTTCCCTTTATCGAGTTTCTTGACGCTTCTTATAGAGGAAGCCAGAGAATACAAACAAAATACTTTTACAAAAGGAAAAACACACTGGCTGACAAACTTTTCCTAAAGCAGCCTTTATAGTCTGATAAGGTGACTCACATGCTAAATAGTAAACATTCATAATTATACAATAAAGCTTGAGTTGGCAGGATAGACTTTAGGATAAGCCTTATCCTTTCTTGATTAGTTCATGTGATAGAGACAGATTGGGGTCCTCGTCAGTGTCAATGGAGTCAGGGTCCTTTAGAGACTTTTTAAATCAAGTGGCAAACCATTCTTCAAACTCTCTGAGAGTAACTGGTTCATAAAGGTCCTAAGAGTCCAGCATAAGGATGACAGAAGATGGTTGAGTTGTTGAAGAGGAAGCTCCTGGGTCTTGTGAATTGGTTCCTAAGAGGAATTTAATCATCTGTTCTGGAGTCCATAGTTCAATGTTGGGAAGATTCAATTCTGGAAATCGAGGTTCTCCAAGAATGAATTTTTCAGGATATGGTCCTAATGAAGTGCAGAATATGAATTGATTAGGCTGATAATTATTAATTTCACATAAAAATAACTTTAAATCCTATAGGGCACCAGATGATTGTTTTGGCCAGTCTAAAAATGTATTCTATTCATATGCATGATTTCGAGTGAGGAGCATGTTTTGCCTGTTGACCTAGTAAGGACGGTGAAGGATGAAGATATTGGACACCTGTTTGTCAGTAATAGGTATTTTTCAAAGATTATGACGTTAGATGAGGCGGTCAAGTTTAGAGTGCCACCATGGTAGTGGAGAGAACTATTCTAATAGGGTCCATAAATTTGAATCCCTATTTTCTGAAGTGGTGAGGTGTTGGAAAATCATTAGTGGTGAAAATGCGATGGCACCAGAGTAGAAGGTAGTGAGTGCCCAAAGACACTAAAGGGCATCATTAGTCACTTGGTCTGTAATCCGAAATAGGAGCAGGAATGGAGTCTGAACAAGGTTAAAGGCAGGAGGAATGGTATAGTATGGAGCATCTTTTAGGTAATTGTGAAGGTAGTAAAATAGAGATTTTGGACAAGGCTTTGGACTTCTATAGGAGTGGTTGGTCGTGGTTCTCCAAGAGGGAAATCCTTTTTCAATTGGGGAGAAGGATAATGAATGGTACAACCAAGGATTAAATGAGCCATATGGATGAGAGTAACAGGTTTGGCTGAGGTGATGAGATTAAGAGTTTTTGGAGGTATGGAAAGAAAATCAGCTAGGATGTTGTGGTATCCTTTGATGTGTTCAACGTGGAATTTATAGTGGGAAAACTAATCTTTCCAGTGCATCAATTGTTTATCAGGAAGGACTTTTTTGTTAAACTCTAAAATCTTATAGAAAGATGACTTATCCATCTGCACAGTGAAATCATATGCGCAGAGGTGGAAATTGAACTTCTCAATCCCTCTTTTGATAGCAAAAATCTCTTTATAGATTGCATGATAGTGTTTTTCAGGGTCTTTGAATTGTCTGCTAGCATGGCCACAGTAATATTTATTTCTTTCCATCAATGTATTCAAGTAGGACAGCCCTCCAAAAATCTTCACTAGTGTCTGTTTGAAGAATCCTTTTACCCTTATCAGGAATCTTTAAAGGCAAAGGCACTTGGGAGATCCTTTTGAAGTGTCGCACTACTGCAGTCTGGCGAGGTTACCAAGGAAGGGGGTCTTATATGATTAGACACTTTTGGTATAAAGTCTCTGATAAAGTTGATCACGCTGAGAAATTGTTGAATTTATTTTATGGAGAGATCTTTTTCTGAAAAAGTGAGTAATTCTTAGGCTATGTGTTGACCAGGCTGGTAATGTCCATAAAAAATATGCATCCCAAGAAATTCTATTTGGGCTTGGCCCAATTAACTCTTTTTGGAGGAAAGCATTATTCCATATTTTGGTACAAGGCCCAAAAACTATTGAAGTAATTGCTTATGGTCTATTTCATTTTTGGATAAGAGAAGGATATCATCGATATAGATTAAGACACTATGGAGGATGGGCTCAAAGATCTTTGTCATGGCTTTTTGAAATAGTGATAGGGCAACTTTTAAACTAAATGGAATAATAATCCATTGGTATTGGGCATTTGGAATGCAAAAGGCTGTCTTATACCTCTTTACTGGATCAATTATGAGTTGCCAGAAGCCTGCTTTAAGATCGAACTTAAAAACACTTTAGCTTCTTTAAGCAAACTGAGTTGAGAACTAATCTTTGGTAAGGGGAACTTATCATCTTGCAAAATCATATTGAGAGGCTTTTAATCAATGACTAATCTCTTTTTGCTATGTTTCTATTCTACACGTTTGTCCATATAGAATACTTGATAAGCCCAATTTGATATGGTTGGCTCAATAAGACCTTGTTGGAGAAGGGCTGTACATTCATCTTTGGTGAGTTACAAGTCATCAAGATTCATGCCAGGATGAGTTGCTTTAGTTAGATTGATATCCTCATTTCTTTTAAATCGAAGATGGATGAAGAAGTCTTTATTCTTCTAGAGAGGAGAAGGATAGGAGAATTGATCATGAGACTCTGGACAATAAGGGATAAATCGGTCACGAAGTTTTTCATAACTAATAAAAACATTTGAAAGCTTAAACACTTTAGAGATTATAGTTAAGGCTTAAACTGTTGCTTGAACTGAATTCCTTAAGGAAGGATTTGAAGCTTTTAGGCTTGATAGTAAACGTCCATTTCAATAAGGATATCCTTGTCTGGGAGACTGCTTCCAAGTACTTTGGTCCAGACAATACAGTTAGGAAAGATCCTAATACTAATTCTTTTCTTGGTAATAAGATCAACCTTAAAGATTTTTCCATCAACTATACTGAAATACTCAGAATGAGTTGTCCATGCTTGTGGAGGAAGAACTGTAGGATTTATGAGGCTTTTTGAAGCACCAGTGTCCATATAAGTTATAACAGAGATAGGCTTATGATACTTGCTTTGGAGAATCTGCATTTGAACATAAGGCATTGGAGGCTCTTTCTGTTCTGTGAGATTGTAGGGCAGGATAGAGTAGCTAGGATGGATATAATAGTCAGAATAATCTGAATGGTCTGAATTAGAGAAATTTGAATCTGATAATTGAGGTTTAGGAAGGGAAAAAATAGTATTTGCATCAACATCTTCTTGTTTAAGAAATATTCTTCAATGTTATCATCAACAGAAAGTGGAATGCTGGCTTGAACTTGTTGAATGAGCTTTATATCTTTCTTTGTTTTATTAGGACATTATTTAGTAAAATGTCCTTTTTTTTCCACAGATGTAACAACAATCTCATTTTCTATGTTGCATGAGTTGTCTTCTGAAAAACTGAATTGGTTTTTTATATCTCATTTTCTTGTAACACTTGGGAGACTTATAAGGCTTGGCATGAGCATACTTGTAATGGGATTTCTATTACACTTATCTTTGCATTTGATCTATAGATAAGACTTTTTCTAGACCTTTTGCAAAGAAAGTTTTCTATTTATCATGGAATCAAATATTTTGTGCTGCTCACATAAATTCTCAAGAGTAGCTATAGTTAATTGGTAAATTTCTCCAAGAGAGATATCAGTCATATCTCTTCTAAGGGATTGAATGGCTCTAAAGAGTTCATGTTACAACTCTTCTGGTAAGGAGTCAATGAATGTATGTCAGAGGTTGACATCATTGAAACCATTAAGAAGATAATACCGCTTTACCATTCTTTTGTAATAGAAATCAAGATCTTTTTTCTTTAAAAAGCAACATTTCATTTGAAAGTATTCTTGCCTTTTCTGCTTGTCAACAAGATGGAAATCACTAAGAAATTCTTTGTGAATAAGACCAAAGAGGTCATTAGCACCGCCGGCTATAGTGTAAAAACATTGTCTGTACTCTCCTAGACTTTGGAACCATTCTTGGAGAGTGCCAGTGAATCTGGTTGTAAATTCAGTGAGAGTCACCTGAAGATTGGCATCTAGATGAGTCATCTAAAGGTCAATCCATGTTGAGAATTTATGTAGCTTGTCTTTCCATTTGTCAGGAGGAATATCATCAAATGTAAATCACAGTCCAACAATTAGACGAGCCTGAGCTTGTGAAGGATTTGGGAAAGTTGTATGATATGATTGTTCAGCATATTCATCATGTTCTTCAACATGGGTGGTGTTTACCATACAAGAGGTTAGATATGGCACAGGTTCATCATCCTTAGAACTGAGGGGTTCTAGGCCTATAATTTGAGATTGGTTAAAATTTGTATTAGAAGGATAGGGAATAATTGATTATGTGAGAGCAATAGTCCCAGAAGGTTTAGATGGTTCTGTTTGAACTTGTTTATTTTTCTGGGTATCATTAAGGTGAGGAGGTCGAGTTTCTTTTGGGGAAGAAGGTGGAGTATGGATTTGTAAATATTTTACAGGTGGATGTTCAAGAGGTTTGGTCCAAGAAGGTAAGGCCTCTTGTTGTTGTATAGGAAAATAAGGTGGCCTTTGAGAAGGACGAATGTTTCTGGGCGGAGGTTGAGGTTGAAATGGAAGTTGCTTGGCTTGAAGCTGTCTAAGTTATGCTAGACTAAGATAGTCTTCTTTCTTTCTGAAGACTTCATAGTTCATCTTAAAACATTCGGAATAGTTAACTTCTTATAGGTAAGATGAGTATGGAGGAGTTGGATATAGGTTGTAGGATGGCATGAAGGGAGAAGGAAAAGGTTCATAAATACTTTGAGATTGATCTCTAGCTATGTCTTTTTCAATTTGATCAATCTAAGATTTTACTTGGTGAAGCTTTTGTTCTTTCTATATAAAGGCTGGACCCATATATCCATGAGCGATAAAACTCCTAAGTTCTGCATCCAGAGAAATAACCTACTTTTGAAAGCGGTCAAATAATTCTTGCATATGAGAAAAAAGTCCATCTAGGCAAGAATTAGTATGAACAATTTAACTGGAAAGATTTTCAAGGTGAGAGTCAATCCTTTGAAGAACTTTATTTTTAGTCGTAGTATTATGGGTATGCCAGTTGAGAACTTCTTCAGCCTATGAGACAGGTCTCATGGCACCACTAAGTGAAACTTCTGTTGGTACAGAATATGGCTTGTAGGTAATATTTGTTTCAAGGTTAGTTCTTCTTTTCATAGCAGGAAATTCATAATCATAAGTCTTTGATGCAGAGGAGAACATTATATAAGGAATAGGCTGGGATTATGCTTGTATGGGAATAATAGGTTTTAGTTCCGGAGATGGAGAAGGAAGAAGGTCATCATGACCTAATTCCTTAAGTAAATCATAAAAGCTTTCAAGCTTGGGCTTTGGAGATTTGATGCCAACCCATCTGGGTTTTGGTGGGTAGTGATCATCATCTGAACTAGAACTAGGCTTACAGTGGGAACAGTGGCCAAATTTCCAAGATGGCTTTAGTTGTTTTTTCCAATGTGTAGCACAAGAATCACGAGGTCGCCACTCATTATCTTCTGGTCCATCCTAGTTTTCTAGATCATGGAATCCACAGTCAAGGTCGCACATAGATGGATTATAGTCCCAAAGGAAATGTCCATTTATTTTTCCAACATAAGCATAGGACCCATCTGGGTGAAACTAGTGGATGAGAATTAGACCTTTCTTTTGTTCTTAGATGACCACAGGGGTGATCATCACAAAGTGGTTCAACAACCTCGGAGCTAAGGTGGTAGCTTCTTCAAATCCAGGTCTCTTGAAAGTAGATTTGACAGTTCAATTAGAGAGTTTCTCTAGAATAGGGGGAGTAGAGGTATGGAAAGTCTTCTGCCTACAATGGAACTCTTTTTCATAATTTTTAACCCATTCAAGAGGCATCAGTTAGAGCAGACCTTCTTTGGGAATCTTCTTGGGGATCTAGATAATGGTTGTGTTATCAGGTCTATCAGAAACCATATATAGAACATTGTCAGTGGTGTTCTAAAAGTGGAGATCAATGATAAGTATGATATTTTATACATTTTATCCTCCTTAATTTAGACATTTTAGTTCCAAATATGGTTTTAGGAGTCTAATTAAATGGAATTTGGTTTTAATAGCCATTTTCTACATTTTAGGAATTAATTTACAAATTATTGGATTTTAATGCATAAATTTATCTTAAATAATTTTGTGAATATTCCTATTTGATTTTTCCTACTCTTTTGTGTAGAATTTTAAAAGGTAATTAGAACTTGAATGAGAATTTGTTTTGAAGAAGAGGAAGAGAAGAGTTGGGATCAAGTACACATTTTGTTGGGTGATAAAATTTGAAAGGGAGAAATAAATCCCATGTGTAATACAAGATGAAGAAGTTGCGTGTTTGGCATGTGGAAAATACATGGAAGCAGCATGTGAGAAGCTACGTGATTCATTAAGGGAATGTAAGCTCATGCAGTGGGCAGCAATCATTCATCAATTCATCTATCACTCAGCACGTGATTACTAAAGCGTTGAAGCAGCTGCATAGGACATGGAATCAACAACACGTAAGCACATTCACAGTTAACCCATCATAAGCAGAACATCAAGAAGAACGTTGTAACCACTACACTTCCACTCATTGGTTGCTAAGCGCTTAATGCAAAAGGAATGAAGTAAGGAGCTTGCAGAACAGAGCATGAACAAAGGGAGATAAACTCGTGGCAAGGAAGCAGTACGTGGACTGGATGGAGCATGAAGAACAGAGAAGACGTTAGCTGGAGAACATGCAACAGAAGCTTCGAGTTGGCTGAATCAAAATGCGAAGAAGGAGGCTTCAGGGGACTGCAGAGCTGAGAGGTTGATTCATATATGTTTCTTCGTACTGGACTTCAGCAAGGACACCGAGAAAAAGCTGCTATCCATTCTCTCGAACAAATCCTTGCAGCGAGAAAACTGGAAGAAAACGTGGGAAGCTTGCATGAATCTTAATATTATATTCAATATGGAATGAAGTGGGGCCCATCTTATATATATAGAAGAAAGAAGCATGAATGAGAAGGCTGGAGACGTGGGGCTGACGTTAAGAAAAACACGAAAAAAAGAGAGGCTTGGGCACGTGATTTTTAATAGATGGAGGCTTCATTATATCACGATTCCTTCATTCATTCATGCCTCTGATCCATTCGCACAGTCCAACTCATTCACGCCTCAAACTCTCAGCAAATTTTCCCCTATATATAGATGCATCCACTCATCAAGGAGGAGCGTGGTTTTGCAACGAAGAAAAGAGCAAGAACAGAACGTAAAGAACACAGAAGGAGAACGAGATTCCTGGAGCATTCTTCCAATAATTCTTCTCCAATAAAAACCTCCATGGCAACTTGAATTAACCATGGTGGCTAGCTGAGAATTTGAAGCTCCCAGATGAAGATTTGAGCTCTATCTTTTCCCACAAAATTGGATAATTATTCCTTACTATGTCTTTTAATTTCCAGCATTAAATCTTTGATTAATTTGACTAGGTTTAGTTAATTGATTTAGGAATTTAGTTGCTGAAATTTTATTAATTTGTTTTATGAATTGAATTTGATTTTGGAATTTTGATTTTGATCATCATATGCTTATAAAAATTCCAGAATTAATGTGCAAATTACTTTCAAATTCCTCTTGATTTTGGGTTAATTGATACAATGGTTATTGGATTAATTAACTAGAAATTGTATGCAAATTGTTTGAGGAATTAATTAATCTAATTGGTCAATTAGTATTTTAAGTAAATTGTGCATGTGATTCTATTAATCAATTGAATTTGGTTAAAGTGTGTTCTTGTTCTTAATTCAATTAATTAGTTATTCAAGGTTTCTTGTGGTTGCAAATTCCTTGTATAATTAATAAATTGAGTCTTGGATGGTTATTCAAGAATCTTTATAAGGAATACACTAAAGAGCAAGGAATTAATTCCAATTTTGGTAAATTAAATCAAGGGCAAGGATAATTGAATTCTAGGGAGTCCAATGAAAATCTAGCTACCATATTCTCTTAATTGTTCATCTCATTTAGTCTTAAATTCTTTTGATTTTCGTCAATTAAATTTAGTTCAATTAAATTTTAATACTTCAACCCCAAAATAAGTTTCAGTAGCAATACTCAGAATAACCTTTCCATAAACAAATCAAGGCATAAACTCCAAGAGAGATGACCTAGGATTGCACCATTAACTATAAAAATTTATTTCGTTTCCTAGTTTTATTTGAGATTGAACGACACAATCATCAAATTTGGCGCCGTTGCAGGGGAGTTTAGTTTCTTATTTGTTTAGAAGGCTTTCTTAGTATTGCCTTATCTTTTGCTTTATTTTTGTCCTATTTTCCTTTGTTTCGAATTTGGAATTGGATCATTCGGTTACTTAATCTAATCTTGCTGCTTGCTGGAATTTTTGTTTGAAATATCCAGAAAATTCTTAAACTTTGTTTTCCAAGGTTTTGGGTGTTTTGAGCAAAAGTAATAGCATAGCTATTTGGTACACCATCTTTTGGCCAAATTCCAACGTTTTAAACACTTTTTCTAATTTTTTAGTATTTTCTCGATTTTTCTAAGATTTTTCTAATTTTTCTAGATTTATTGTTTTAATTTTTAATTGTTGATTTCTTGTGTTCCTTCTTAATTTTTTGCTTGTCTAATTAGTTTATAACAAGGAGCTCTGGTAAAAAATTAATTGATTTGGATCCAGAGATTGAAAAAACCTTTAGAAGACAAGTAAGGAATAAGAAGAGCAAAGAAAGAGTAAGAATTAGTAGTACTATTTCTTCTGCTTTTAATTGTGTGCAAGAAGTTGATTGTGTACTTCAATTTGCTGGTAATAATATGACTGAACAAGATCATATGAATGCTAACATGAATATGCATGTTCAGGCTAATTTGAATGTGAATGCCAATATAAATGATAACATACATGCCAGAACTATTAGAGAATTGACAACTCCTAACGTGCATTATCAAAATCTCTGTATACAATATCCAGAATTAGATGCAAATTTTGAGCTTAAATCTGGTTTGATTCACTTACTTCCTAAATTTCATGGACTTGTAGGAGACGACCCTCACAAACATTTGAAGGAATTTCACGTTGTTTGCTCTACAATGAAACCACAGGGAGTCTCAGAGGAACAAATTAAACTCAGAGCGTTTCCTTTTTCCTTGGATGGTTTAGCTAAAGATTGGTTGTACTATTTACCTCCTGGTGCCATTACTTCTTGGGACCAACTGAAGAGGCTATTTTTGGAGAAATTCTTTCCTACGTCTCGCACTGCATTAATAAGGAAGGAAATATGTGGAATCAGACAGAATAGTGGAGAAACTTTATATGAATATTGGGAAAGATTTAAGAGGTTGTTGGCCAGTTGTCCTCATTATCAAATCTCTGATCAGTTACTTATTCAATACTTCTATGAGGGGCTGTTGAACATAGACAGAAACATGATCGATGCTGCCTCTGGTGGAGCCTTAGGTGATCTGACACCTACAAGGGCCTAGGAGTTGATTGACAAGATTGCTCAGAATGCTCAGCAGTTTGGATCTAGATCAATGCAAATGGTAAGAGGAGTCAGTGAATTGCATGCTCCAGAGTATGGTCAGAGACTTGAGAGCAAGATTGATGTAATGTCTTCTGTGCTCCAACGGCTTGCTTTAGATCGGCAACAACCACAATCATCCTCTACACCCTCTCAGACTTGTGCACCACAGTCCTACCCTACTCAGACACATTCTTATCCACAGTGCTATGCACCTGGGCAGACATCTACTTCTACTACCTTGGTGGGACCCCTGTGTGATATATGCTGTTTGGCCACACATGCTATTGATTAGTGTCCTATGTTAGAGGACAGAGTAGAGGCTTGTGCTTGGATATATCCAGTTAGGCCAATGCAATAAGGGCAGCAAAAATATGACCCCTATTCTAATACATACAATCTAGGATGGAGGGATCATCCCAACCTGAGATATGGGGGAGGGCAACAGCAAAATAGATATAATATTGCGGGACCCAGTGCACAATCTTCCCAACCTATTAGGCCATCAATCCCTATACAGGAGGAACAAAAAAAGGGGATAATATGGGGGATTTGATGAAGCATCTTATGGAGAGTAATGCAAAACTTACACAACTTACACAAGTAGTGCAAAATTTAGAAAGGAGGGTTGATACTCAGTTAAGCCAATTTGCCACTTCTCTCAGTGAAATAAAAAGCCAAGGGTCAGGCCAGTTACCTTCTCAGACAATTGTAAATCCAAGGAATAGTAGCAATACTCAGAATAACCTTTCCATAAACAAATCAAGGTATAAACTCCAAGGGAGATGACCTAGGATTGCACCATTAACTATAAAAATTTATTTCGTTTCCTAGTTTTATTTGAGATTGAACGACACAATCGTCAATCAACTGCATGGTTCTGCAGACGGTAGATCATTTGGTGGTGTAGGGTTGCTGGAATAGCATCTGCAACTTGGTCAGCACCAATAATCTAGACTTGCACCTTTAGTTTGGTTAGAAGAGTGGGATCTGACAATTTTATGTTGAAGTTTGGCGCAATAGTCAAGATCATGTTTCCACCATTCAAAGTGACTAGGGTGGCTCCTATTAAAGCATTTTGGAAGGAGGTATAAGAAGTATCAAGAAGGGAAACACAGGCTGTAGCCACAATCCCTTTTCTTCCATGAAGGGTAAGGACTAGTTTGGTGGCTCCAAGATAGAGATGAAAATAGCCTTGATGGATCCAGTGAGAAATGAAGCTGGAAGGTATCTCCAGAGTAACATACTGTTCAACTTGGGATGACTGAAGCCCACATTGATCCAATTTTGTTCCTTGGACAATTTCTTTTACTGGAGATTTCATGGAGAAAGAAGGTTACGAATGGAGTGGGTGAAAGATCTATTTTGATGGTAGAGTTGGTAAGGGTTAAGAAGAGGGGTGATAGATTCTTCTAAGTGAGACTCTTTAGGAATATAGGTAATTTCTACAAGGTTATCTATCCTATTAGAAGCATGAGATATACAGGAAGAGGGAATAGATCTAGGCATAGAAAGGGAAAAAGAAAGATGGACGGGTTCTTCTGTATCAATAGAGGAAATAGTAGACATGATGTTTATAAAATATCTTTCTACTCTCTTTTACTAGCAGATCTAGGTTCCTGCTGGTTATAAAGAACTTTATGATCAATTTATTCCTTACTATCCAAAGTCCCATGATTAATTCTCCCATCCTTCTCCTCTTTGGAAGAATAAAGACTTCTTCATCCAGCTTCCATTTAAAAGAAATGAGGATATCAATCCAACTAAAGCAACTCATCCTAACATGAATCTTGATAACTTGCAACTCGCCAGAGATGAATGTACAACCCTTCTCCAACAAGGTCTTATTAAGCCAACCAGATCGGATTGGGCTTGTCAAGCATTCTATGTGGACAAACGTGCATAATAGAAACGTGGCAAAAAGAGATTAGTCATTGATTACAAGCCTCTCAATATGTTTTTGCAAGATAATAAGTTCCTCTTACCAAAGATCAGTTCTCAACTCAATTTGCTTAAAGAAGTTAAAGTGTTTTCTAAGTTTGATCTTAAACTAGGCTTCTGGCAACTCATAATTGATCTAGTAGAGAAGTATAAGATAGCCTTTTGCATTCCAAATGCCTAATACCAATGGACTATTATGCCATTTGATTTAAAGGATGCCCCATCACTATTTCAAAAAGCCATGACAAATATGTTTGAGCCCATCCTCTATAGTGTCTTAATCTATATTGATGATATCCTTCCCTTTTCTAAAAATGAAACAGACCATAAGCAGCTACTTCAACAGTTTTTGGCCCTTGTACAAAAATATAGAATAATGCTTTCCTCCAAAAAGACTCAATTGGACCAAGCCTAAATTGAATTTCTTGGGATGCATATTTCTGATGGACATTACCAGCCTGGTCCACACATAGCTTAAGAATTACTCACTTTTTTGGATAAAGATTTCTTCATAAAAGAAATTCAACAATTTCTCGGCATGATCAACTTTATCAGAGACTTTATTCTAAAAGTGTCTAATCATACAAGCCAACTGTCCAAGCTCCTCAGAAAAGACCCCCTCCTTGGTGACCTGCCCAGACTACAGCAGTGCGACACCTTAAAAGGATCTCTCAAGTGCCTTTGCCTTTAAAGATTCCCAATAAGGGTAAAAGGATTCTTCAAACAGATGCTAGTGAAGATTGTTGAGGGCCTGTCCTATTTGAAGAGATTGATGGAAAGAAATATTATTGTGGTCATGCTAGCAAACAATTCAAAGACTCTAAAAAACACTATCATGCAATCTACAAAGAGATTCTTGCTATCAAAAGAGGGATTGAGAAGTTCAATTTCCACTTCTGTGCATATGATTTCACTGTGTAGATGGATAACTCATCTTTCCTTAAGATTTTAGAGTCTACCTAAAAAGTCCTTCCTGATAAACAATTGATGCACTAGAAAGACTAGTTTTCTCACTATAAATTCCATTTGAATACATCAAAGGATGCCACAACATCCTAGCTGATTTTCTTTCTAGACCTTCAAAATCTCTTAATCTCATCACCTCAGCTAAACCTGTTCCTTTCATCCATAAGGCTCATTCAATCCTTGATTTTACCATTCACTATCCTTCTCCCCAGTTGAAAAAGGATTTCCCTCCTAGAGAACCATGGCCAACCACTCCTGTAGAAGTCCAAAGCCTTGCCCAAAAGTCTCTGTTTTACTACCTTCACAGGTACCTAAAAGATGCTCAGTACAATACCATTCCTCCTGCCTTTAACCTTGTTCAAACTCCATTCCTGCTCCTGTTTCAGATTATAGACCAAGTGACTGATGATGCCCTTTGGTATCTTTGGGCACTCACTACCTTCTACTCTAGTTGCATCGCATTTCCACCACTAATGATTTTCTAACACCTCACCACTTCAGAAAATAGGGATTCAAATTTATGGACCCTATTAGAATGGTTCTCCCACTACCATGGTGGTGCTCTGAACTTGATCGTCTCATCCAATGGCATAATCTTTGGAAAATACCTACTACTGACAAACAGGTGTCTAATATCTTCATCCTTCACCATCCTTATTGGGTCAACAGGCAGAACATGCTTCTCACTCGAAATCATGCATATGAATGGAATACATTTTTAGACTGGCCAAAACAATCATCTGGTGCCCTATAGGATTTGAAGTTATTTTTATGTAAAATTAATAATTATCAGCCTAATCAGTTCATATTCCACACTTCATTGGGACCATATCCTGGAGAACCTTGATTTTCAAAATTGAATCTTCTTAACATTGAACTATGGACTCCAGAACAGATGATTAAATTCCTCTCAGAAACAAATTCATAAGACCCATGAGCTTCCTCTTCATTAACTCAACCACCTCTTAACATCCCCATGCAGGACTCTCAGGACCTTTATGAACCAGTTGCTGTCAGAGAGTTTGAAGAATGGTTTGACACTTGCTTCAAAAAGTCTCCAAATGACCTTGACTCCACTAACACTGACGAGGATCCCAATCTGTCTTCATCACATGAACTAATCAAGAAAGGATAAGGCTTATCCTAAAGTCTACCTTGCCAGCTCATGCTTTTATTATATAATTATGAATGTTTACTATTTACCATGTGAGTCACCTTATCAGACTATAAAGGCCGCTTTAGGAAAAGTTTGTCGACCAGTGTGTTTTTCCTTTTGTAAAAGTATTTTATTTGTATTCTCTGGCTTCTTCTATAAGAAGCGTCAGGAAATTCAATAGAGGGAAGAACTCCTCTAAGCCTCTCTCCCTTTGTAAACAAAGTTTGAATAAACTTCAGTTTCTCATGTCTTCATTCTAAGTTTCTTCTATCTTTTGAAATCTATTATCAGTAGATCTCTTACGATTATCTTGTCTTAACATCAATATGCTCTACACTTGCCTCGTTTAAGGATCTTGTGTATTAGAAATTGTAAAGATGAACAATACTATTTAGATAACAATAATCACCTTGTTTATGAGTTCTTTACTAAAAAGAGTTTCTAAAAAGATCAACAGAACCCTTAGTCCTAAGAGGCCAGCACACAAAAACCCAAAAGAGAGAGAGTGACTATTAGCGCAAGCATAACTAGAAAAGGATTCTGGTGACTCTAATTGGAATACTTGAATTGAATATTTTTCATTAAGTTGACAAGGTATTGAGCCTATCTCAAGGTGTTTAAAGGATAAGTGTGTTAATCATACTCTTGATTATCATTGTCCAGATTGCATTTGTTGGCTAACTCTTGAGGAAAGTAAGGCGCTAGATCAAGTTCGTCCTCCTCTCATTCTAGCGTATGTTCAGGAATATTAGAGTATTCTAAGATCTCTTGAACTGTGTCTCTCAAAAGAAGATCTCTAGAAATGGAATGATCTCAAAGAAGAGAGATGGAAATGAATGTACTTTGATCTTGTGTCAGGACTAGGAATGGTTTCAGAGCCTACACATTCGTAAGATAATCGGATTACATCTGTTAGTAAAAGAGAGTAGGAAGATCTTTTATAAACATCATGTCTACTATTTCCTTTACTGATACAGAAGAACCTATCCATCTTTCTTCTTCCCTTTCTATGCCTAGATCTATTCCCTCTTCCTGTATATCTCATGCTTCAAATAGGATAGATAACCTTGTAGAAATTACCTATATTCTTAAAGAGTCTCGCTTAGAAGAATCTATCACCCTCTTCTTAACCCTTACCAGCTCTACCATCAAAACAGATCTTTCATTTGCTCCATCCGTAACCTTCTTTTTCCACAAAATCCTCTAGTAAAAGAAATTGTCCAAGGAACAAAACTGGATCAGTGTGGGCTTCAGTTAAACCAAGCTGAGCAGTATGTTACTCTGGAGATACCTTCTAGCTTCATTTCTCACTGGATCCATCAAAGCTTTTCTCATCTCCATCTTGGAGCCATCAGACTGGTCCTTACCCTTCATGGAAGAAAAATGATTGCGGCTACAACCCATATTTCCCTTCTTGATACTTCTTATACCTCCTTCAAATATAGCTAACATTATAAGCCTTTTATTATAACGACCTTAATTTTTAATTACAGTGATTATGCTTTATTAAGTGGTTAATAATCATAAATCAAGACCTAAAGTCAATACATTTAATTACATTAGGAAAATAGTAGGGAATTTGGACCTTAATATCATTAGGGTTATTAGCTAAATAACCACAACTAATCAAATCCACAAGTGATCGTGATTATCAATTAAGACATTGGATTCATCTTACTATTGATTTAAACCTACAAAATTCCTCATATAAATATCCCCAAGTCATTACATAACACTATCATAATAAATATCAAGGTTTTTAAGTCAAAAATAGGGGTTTGGGAACCTTCGCGCACGGCTTAGACCTTCCCCGCAATGGCTAAGTTGGTTACTAGAACCTAAAAGCCAAGTTTGGGGACTCCTGTTGTGACTTGGTACATCCGCGCTACGGTGTAAGTGGCTACTGTAACTTGAAACTGAAATTTCACACATTACGCCTTGGCTTAAGTTTTTTGCCCTGCGACAGAGTGCTCTCGGGATTATTCACATTTTCATGCCCTGAGTTGGACCCTTGACATGACCAGCCTATGTGGCATTACGACATAATAGCCTCTCAGGACTCACCACTCAATTTCTTTGACTCGTGCCATAGTGGACCATCCTTGCACCGCAATGAGCTAAGCTACTGGAACTTACAATTTCTCTTCCCTCGATCCTTGTCGTGACCTGACCTCTCATGCCACGATGAATCTGCTCTCTATTACCCTCCCTGGGCAACTTTTTCGTTTTGCATCGGTGACTCACCATGGCATTCCTCAACTCTGCCTAATGCTTGGTCGTAGCTTAATCCATTTTGGCTATAGTGTAACCCCATCTTGCACCTAGATTCTTATTTTTATGCTCTCTAATCAATTCTCCCTAGTCCTAAATAGATTCTAGGTTCTTGATGGCTAACCTACATGGCCTTCTAAACCTCCCATCTCTCATTGTATCATGACTCACTAATCCTCATTGTCTAGGGGTCCTAGATTGAATTAGAGCAATCAAAACTTAATTTCACATCAGTTAATTCCCCTCCCATGATAGCAAACATGTTTCAACCATAAGATGCATAGGACTAAGCTTAATGGTTACACAATATCAAGTCATTCATTAAGTATTAGTCAAATACAATCACGATGTTCAATTCCATGGTAATTCGATTACATAACTAGTCCTTATACTTGGCAATTCATGATACAATATAGTAATTACATAAAAACTAATATTCTTGTTACACAAATCTAACCTTTCAAGGTTTCCAAACCTATATGCTACTAAGCCATATAATTGGCTTCCATTAATTTCTTGTTACCACTAAGAGGTCCGGTCCCTGAAAATGTTAGCCCACAACCAGGGTGAGATATATAATCTTAGTAACAAGAGGAAAATTCCATATATATGTACAAATTAATCAACATAATGCTATTATACAAAAAACATACCGAAGGCATCAATATCATCAACAAATAAACTAGTTGGACTTCTAGTGACTACTGTCCCATACCAGCAATTACATACAACATGTTAAAAGCCAATAACACTAGGAGAGGCTCGTCCATTACACCAACTCTCCAATGAGCACAACTTGGACTGAGTGTATTTAGGGATTTGATCATAATCCAGTGCCTGATCGAAGCATAATACATGGGTGGCAACCGCACTATAGATCCACCATGGACTCATAAGATCTAATCACAACACAATTCAAGTAGCCAACCAATCATTTAGCATTTCAAAATCATACATGTACAACAAATATCATATTAAAATGAACATGTACATGGAATTAAAAAATTAACCTTAGTTACCTCCATGAAGCCAATTACTCTTCCTCTAACTACCACTATGATCCAAAGTACACTGAGCCTAAGATAAGTATAATCATCAGCATTTAACTATCATTGGCAAGGAATTTCTTATCCATTGATTAATTACATCAAGAATCTATCAAGAATTGCTTACCCAGCTCCTAAAGAGTCTATTGTACCAATTCAAGGTCAAAACACCATGAATTCGCAAAGCTTCACTCCCCACTCCTCCATTTTCGCACATGCAAAAGCCATGCACCCATAATCAATCCAAATTGTAACAAACGTAATTTTTGTAAAATGATAAAATGAGCAGTATAAAAGCAAGTCCTCTAAAATGAGCTAGATAATGTCCTAAAAAATTTGGGTAGAGTCCTAGGCTCCTAAAAATGATAATTCCACGCTTAGATAGAAACAAAAACGGAGTTAGGAAGGTGAAACAATTTGTGGCAAAAACTGACGAAACATAATGACATTTTCATAAATAAGTGAAACTTTTGGAAAAACACTTAGAAGGGCTTTTTAAATGGAAAATTTAAGTTGCTTAAGGTTCTCAGAGGCCCCAAAAAACATAAGAAGCCTCGAGACTGGTAAAGCCTCTCTGGTGTACGTTTTCCAATGTCGATGAGCCCAAACTTTGACGGATTTATTCAAAAAGATTTTAGCTCCAAATTGAGTGATTTCAAAGGCATTTTATTAAATTAGGAATCTAAATTTTATAATGGAAAAGACAGTTCTCAAAAAGGAGCTAAAACGAAGCCGAAACAAAATTGCCATTATAGAAGGATGAAATTGAAATTTTTTAAAAGCTTAGCTTCTTGAATGTTTCATAAGCTTCTTGTCTCTTCTCCCACCTTTTTAAGAACGACCCTTTCTGCCCAAACTATAGAAAAGTTTTAGCTCCTTTAAGTGCACCAAGAGAAGGAGAAAAAGAGGAAGAAAAACGCAACAAAGGTAAGGAAATCTAAGGAATTTCATGCTCCATCTTTTTCCAATTATATTCTTCTCCTCTCCTCCTCTATTTCCATGGTTTATTTAAGTGAATTGGTTCTATTTTGAGTCCAAAACAAGGAGGAGTTGTAACATCCAGTACATTGTACAATCACCGGAACGGACAGGTTTAAAAAGTAAGTCTATTGAGATGAGTGATTCAAGGCCAAATAAAATTTGAATAAAATTATAAATAATAGAAAACAAAGATTTGAGCCTTGAGTTGGCCAGAAACCGGGGTCGGAGTGATTCAAAAAATTTTCTGAAAGGCTAGTGGCATTTTCATAAATAAGTGCAATTTTAGAAAAACACCTAGGAGGGCTTTTTATATGAAAATTTTGAGTTGCCCAAGGTTCTCAGAGGCCTCAAAAACCATAGGAAGCCCCAGGACCGGTAAAGCCCCTTCGGTGTACTCTTTCCGGCGTCAGTTGACCTAAACTTTGACCGATTCGTTTGGGAAGGTTGTAGCTCTGATTTGAGTGATTCCAAGGAATTTTATTAAATTGGAAATCTTAATTTTATGATGGAAAAGACGGTTCTCAAAAAGGAGCTAAAACGAAGCCAAACTGGAAATGTCATTATGGAAAGGGCAAAAATGGAAACAAAGTGCACCAGGAAGCTTCCAAACTCCCTTTTTAAGTCACGTTCAGCTCCCCCCCTCTAAACCGACTTTCTTCTGCCCAAATCTCAGAAATGGAGCTGCTGTCTTAGGAGCACAAAGGAAGAAAATTTTGGTTTTCATGCTCTTTCCTCTTGAAACTTCATCCTCCCCTTCTTGCTTCATCTTTCCATAGTTTTAATGTAATTTTTGGTGCTGATTTGGGTCCAGATTAAAGGAGGGAAATTCAAAATTTAAGGAGCAGAAAGAGGGAAGAGGAAGGGCTCTTGAAGGAAGCTTGATTACAAGGTAGTTTCTCTCCCTTTGATGCTTCTTTTTCTCCTTCTCCTCTTCCATGGTAGGATGTCTCAAACAGAAACATGAAGAGGGAAGAGTTTTTGTTTTATAATCCAAAAGAATCCATCAAACTAAGCCATGAGAAGATGGATTATACCAAAGAAATGCATGAAAAACTAGTAAAACTCAAGTTGGAAAAGTGTAGGGTGCTTGAACATAAGTTAAAATCTGGGTTGATTCAAGACTTCCCCATCATATGTGAGTGTTTGTTTGAGTTTCTAAGACTCCTAGGGAGCCTCCCAAGTGCCCCATCCATTAAGGAAAAAACCCAAACTCCATGGGTTTTTAATGGAAACATTACTAGGTCAAAACCCATAGAGATAGCTAGGGGGTATTTTAAATGGTTCCAAGCTTGATTTGGGACTCTATATGATAAAAGAAGATAGGAGAAATCCTTGAAAAAAATTTAGAAGCTTTAGGTTGGGAGATGAGGCAATGGCTTCCATAATGTAACCTTATCAAGCAACATGGACCTAGGTTTGTGAAAGTGAGTGTGTGATGGCTTCAAGGACCTTAAATGAGGTTAAGAGGTCTAAATATGGCAAGAGAATGGAACCAAGAATGTTAATTATGGTAGTTGCTTCATTAGGTCCTTAATGGAACCATATTGTGACAAATAGACCAAAGTGTAGTCTTAAGAGTGAGTTGGATGTCATAATTTGTTCAAAGAGTATAATTTAGTGTTGTTTATTGTGAATAGGCCAAAGAAATCAAACCCCACCTCCTTGTGTTTGTGGAACTGAAAAGGAGAAGAAACAAGCAAAGTAAAGCTTGAATTTGCACCAAGGTAGCTCTTCACCTTTTCTTATTGCATTTTCTTGTTGCATATGGTGTCATTGTGTGGTTGTATCTATGTTTATATGTTTGATACATGCCACTTGATGCTATATTGCTATTTTGGTACTAATATGCTTTCTTGAATGTCTTTGAATGATGGAAATGGCTCGTAAGGGTGAGGTAGTGCCAAAAGTCCCTTAATGTGGGTGAGGAGATGCCAAAAGTCTCATGGCATGGGTGAGACAAGGCCAAAAGTCCTTTGGATGGGTGAGGCTAAGTCAAAAGTCCCAAAAAACCAAGAGCGAGGCAATCCAAAAGTCCTAGAAATGGGGTGAGGTCAACCCAAAAGTCCCTAGAGCTCATTCTTATTCTTGACATGCGTTTGTGACATAAAAATGTGGAAATTGAATGCTTCATCGATTGAGTAGTTGCATACTTGTACCCTTGACATGTTATATGCCTTGAAAATGTGCTTCAATAGGTGTATGAGCTATTGAGATTCAATGAATCTCACCCCCCTCCTTTCTCATCTCATATGATCTAGGTGGAGTTCAAGATCCAAAGGATGGAAGCCAATGAGCTTAAATCTCCATCTCTTAGCAAATCTTTCTATTTTGATGTACTATGATGTCTAGAATGTTAAAGTAGATATGTAAATATTATTTTTGGGCCATGACACTTTGAACAAGTGTAAAACTATGTAAAGTTAGTGTATGTATCAAGAATAGAGTTTAATGAATAGAATTATGTATTTTGACCACTTGGGAGCCCACTTGTGTATGTATGTTTATGGAAGTGGCATGGTGAATTTGAGTTGCATGAGGGTTCATACCTTATGAGGGACTTATTTATGCTCTATTTATGCTTTCTAAGTTGCTCAAATGTGTGTGAAACCATGGATGGCTCATTTGAACCAAAGTTGCCTCTTGTTGGGACCAAAATTGTCATATTCTTGAGCTATGGCAAAGTCTAACCAAATAATCTCTTCTTGACTTGAAAATTTGTATGCAAGTATATCTTTCCTAGAGCTTTTTGGGAAGCCAAAGATCAGGTCATTTGGGGGTCTGTGGAATTTTCTATGATTTTTCAAAGTTGGTATCAGAATTTCGGATTTGCACTGGTACTGTTTATTTGGTCAGTTGTGAAATTGTGTCATCTGAGGGGCAAACGTGGTCCAATGGCTACGAAATTTTATAGTTAGAAACTAGGAATTTACAGTGACTTTTAACAACTGGAAGCACCTCATTTAGAGGTCTGAGCTGAGAGATATGAATTTTTGAATTTCTGGGACAGTAGCAGTAGCTCAGCATGACCTGAGTCACTGTTCCATTGAATTTGGGTAGCTAACCGTGCTTTTTATGGTCTAACTATATTTTTACCATAAATTTAACATTCATAGCTTTCCAAATTAGTATTATTTGTATGGATTGGATTTTTTTGAAATTAATTGGACATTTTCGAAGTTCATAGCAGACACTTGCATCAGTACCAATAGCTGTCCGAACCTTTACCCCTTTTTTCTTGTCAAACGCTTTTTTTGTTATGTCTCATGGCCTGAAAATATTTTTGGCATAAATTAGACATGTTTGGCTTTCCGTAGTGGCCAAGAATGAATGATTTCAATTTTTCTAGAATTAGTTATGAATTTTGAAACTTCTTATCAGTAAACTGAACCAGTGGCCCAGACAGCAGCAACCCCAGTGGCTTTTTGGATGTCAAATGTTCTCCCCTTAATGATTCATGAGCTGAAATTATTTTTATCATGGGGTAGACATCCAGAGATTTCTGGAATGGTAAAGTTTGTTGGGTTTCGAATTTTGTGGATTTAGTTATGAATTTCCAAATTTGTGACAGAAAAAATTAAAATTCTGGCCGAAAATAATAGTGTGAGTTTGATGGTCCCCTTTGAATTCCATGAGTTGTGGGCCAACTTTGGTTATGAAAATGAGTTGTATGTATGTAATTACATATGAGAACGTGCTGTATGAGCTCATATGGTCCGTGTGACACCGAATGGAATTTTTATACCCGACGTAACGCGAAATAAGGCATTATTTTAATGTCATTTTCTGTTCCCTTTTGTTCAATTGATCATGTGAGACTTAGAAATGATCGGAAGCATGCTAGAAATATATGGTGTTACAGGAGTAGTTCGAATTGCTTGAGGAGAAGAAAACTAAGGAGAAAAAGTCTTGAAACCAAGCTTGAATCTAAGGCATTTCATGGTTTTGTTGTTCCTCCTCTTTGCTTCTTCCTTGTGTATGATTTTGGCCAAACCAGAACCATATGAGGGGGAGATGTTCTATCCATAAACAAGAGAGGAACTAGGGTTTTAGACCATGAGGAAGAGGAATATGGCAAGAAATTGCAAGAAAAACCTATGAAAACAAGATAGAAAAGTGTAGGCTTCTTTAGGGTTTTATGAAATTTGATTTTATGTGAGCAATTCCTTAGCTATTTGAGTGTTTCCTTGAGCTCCTAAGACTCTTAGAAGCCTCTTAAGTGGCTTTCCCATTAAGAAAAAAATTGAAACTCCAAGAACCCAATTATTTCTTATAGGTTCAGCTAAGCTAGGATGGATAGGGTAGAGGATGTTTTAGTTTATTCTAACCTTGGTTTGGGATTTTATATGATGTTAGAAGATGGGAAAAACCATTAGAAAAAATTTAGGAGCCATGGAATGAGAGATGGGACAATGGTGTCCATAATGGTGCTTTGTGAAGTAACTTGATTCTAAGCTTGTGTAAATGATTGTGTGAGGGCTCCAAGGACTTTGAATGAGGCTAAGAGGCCTAGAAATGGAAAGAGATGGGAACCTAGAGCTTAAATTGTGGAGGTTGCTTCAATAGGCCATTTATGGAACCATTATGCCACTTATGGAACCAAGTGTGTGTTCAAGAGTGAGTTTAGTGTCTTGGCTTGCTTTAAGTGTGTAATTGTGTATTGTTTATGGTGTTTAAGCCAAGAGAACATACATCCACCTAGGTGTGCTTGCGGGACTAAAAAAGGAAAGGAAAAGGATCAAGAAAAGCTTACATAAATCCAAGGTAGCTCTCCACCTCATTCTCCTTGCATTCTTGTGTGCATATGTATGTAATTGTGTGCTTGTGTATGCTCTTGTGACTTGAGAACATGCCACTTGATGCCTTGACATTACATTGGTACCAATGTGTTTCCTTGAATGGCTTTGGTTGTGGAAATGGCTCATGAGGGTGAGGTGATGCCAAAAGTCCCTTAATGATGGTGAGGAGATGCCAAAAGTCTCATGGCATGGGTGAGACAAGGCCGAAAGTCTCTTGGAAGGGTGAGGCCAAGTCAAAAGTCCCTAGGCTAAGAGTGAGGTAAATCCAAAAGTTCTAGAAATGGGATGAGGCAAAACCAAAAGTCCCTAGAACATGTTCTTGGCTTAAATGTGAATAAGTGGCATGGAAATTGTGACCTTGTATACTTTCTAGTTGTTAAACCTTCCATACATATGCTTTTTATGTGTATATGCCATGAATATGTGTGTGAATGGGTGTGTGAGCTATTGAGATTCAAGGAATCTCACTCCCCTTCCCCCTTCCATCTTGATATGTCTAGGTGGCTCCTAAGATACAAAGAAAGCAAGCCAAGAGCCTTGAAGAGTTGTAATTGGAATATTTTGTTGTTCTCTTTGTGTATAAATGTCAAAATGAACTTGTACAAGTTACTTTTTGTAATGTAAGACCTTGAGTAAATGTAATATGATGTATGAACATTGTATAGCTCTTATGTGGCATTAGATCAATGAGAAGGTAGAATTTGACACCTTGATGGCTTGTGATTATTATGCATTCTTGAGGGTGGGATAGCCAAATTAAGATGCATGGGGTTTGGGACCACTTGAGCAGTTCACACAAGTCATATTCATGCTTTTAAACTTACACAAGAGGTGCCAAACATTAAAGGAGGCTATTTGGACACATTTGGTATCTCATATGGAGTAAAAATGGTCATTTTGGTGAGTTATACCACTTTTTGTCCAAATGAGCTCTTCTTGGTCTAAAATTTGGCATGCATCTAGAGCTTGTTAAGAGATTTTTGGGAAGCTAAAGTGAGTATTATTTGGAGGTCTGTGGAATGTTTGGCAAATTTTTGAAGTTAGGAAAATTTTCTAGTTTGGCCATTGGTACTATGTAATTGGTCCAAAAAATGAATCTGTATCAATTATGGGGCAAATGATGTCCAATTGTCATGAAATTTTATAGGGAGAAACTAGACCTTCCCAATGACTTGTTCCAATTATAAGCACCTCATTTGAATGTCTAGAAAGGGAGATATAAATTTTTGAAATTGTTATCTAGTACCAAACATACAGTCAGACCCATGGTATTGTTTGATTGAAATTTGGGGTCTGAATGCATCTATATTGGTTTGAAATTATTTTTTCTCTCTAGTTAACATCTATAGCTTTCCAAATTAGTATATATTTCATATATTGGATTTTTTTGGAATTAATTATGAATTTTCAAATATTATATCAATAACCTATATCAGTATCAGAGGGTAGTTGGATCTTTCTACCTTTTCTATTGTCAAACATGGTCTAGATGAGATTTTTATCAATGGGACTTATTTTTAGTGTAAATATAACATCTAGAGATTTACAAAAAGTTATGGTTTATATAATTTCAATTTTTCTACATTTAGTTATGATTTTTCAAATTTACCCCTAAAATCTGCCACATGCTGTCCGAGAAGAAATAATGGAATTTTGGGGTTTTGAGCTTGAAACCATGGAATTGTGTGATGTTTTGAGTTATGTGTGATTTGTTCCAATGATAAATGGCTAAATAATGTTATTGAATAATCTATAGGGCCTACGCAATGCGAATTGAAAAATTTAACCCCGTCGTAACGCGATAAAAGTGTATTATTTTCATACTTTTCCTTACTTTGTCTTATGAATGTGCACCAATTTCCCAAAATGGAAGAGTATGATAATAGAAATTCTAATATTTACACATCACAAAATGGTGGGAGACACTTACCCAATCCTTTAATAACTCCCAAAATTCACATTTAAGTCATCAATCCTAGAAACTATAGTGTTTTACTTCCATCTCCTTGTAATTTTGTAAAATAGCAAAACTCATTATGAAAATGAATCCTTGGGGACATTTTCTAGCAAAATAATACACAAAATGAAAAGGAAATACTTACCTAATCATCCTTCTTACTTCTAACTTGAAAAGCTTACAATAATTGTCCAAAGAAACTACTTGGACTAAAAGGAAGAGGAGAATGAGATGATGAACTTATGTATAACTCACCTTAGCTAAATCTTCCTATAAACTTGCAAATCGGAGCCTAGAAAATGAGGAACCCTAGCCACCTTCTCACATGTGCGAATTTTCTCCCTTTGTTATGCAGAAACTTTAGTACCCAAATAATAAAGTGATAAGTCCCCTAGGGTTTTAAAGTAAGTGGGTTGGTCCATTAGGCCCAATATTACCCATAGTCTAATTTATTTTTAGAATTAAGCCAAGGTTCATTGGATTAGGCCATCAATTTTAATGTCAAGGATGGAATATGTTGATCCAATCGCCCAAGACCTATTTGGACTCACTTCTCCAAGTTTGGGCTAAGGCTAAATGGGCTATTGTCTCATTTAAATTTACTCATAAGTTTTAGGCTTCTAGAAAATTTAAGTTGGACCTATAAGATAACTAGCATTAGGCTCTTCTACTAAGCTTATGGCATAATTGGGCTTCTATATTAGGCCCCAAATTGAATTAATCATAGAGTCCAAATTAAGTATCCATAGGGCCCAAATTAAGTATCCATCTCCCTTTCTACTTAATTAACTTTATTAATTACCCAAATTAATTCCCTACTCCTCATAATTAGTCTTCATTCATTTCAGGAGTTACATCCATAGCCACAGAGAGCACTCAATTTGGATTTGTACAGAGAGAGATATGAATTTTTGAAAATTATGATTTGTTGTAGAATGCCCTCCAAACCTAAAGTACTATTCCATCAAATTTCATGAGTCAAATGTAGTTGCTTTGATATGAAATTTTTATGGTAGTTAGATGACATCTTGAACTTTCCAGAAAGCTATAATTTGAATGATTTGGATTTTTCTAGAATTAGTTATAAATTTTTAAAATTTATATCAGAATATGGAACATGTGGAAAATTGCATGTGTGATGCAATGTGTTATGGATGAAAAATAAGTTTGGTAAGTCCACATGGTCCATTTATTCAAACATGAATTATTTTAGGCTTTTAATAATGGCAAATTTTTTATCCATATTAAACGCTAGATAGATATGGTATGACATAAGGTACCTAGGAAGAGTTTTCATTGATTCTAAGATTACAAGTGGTCTAGATGTGAATTATAGATACTAATGGAATCATTGGAATGAATTTAGAAGTCTTATTTTGAAAGGTAAATTTTTAGTGTTCAATTAGGCCTAAAGAAATAACTTGGTGCTAGGCTTCTTACTTTAAGCATGTGAAGGCTCTAATGAGTTCTATTAGGGTCATATAACTCATTAAATGAGATTTTGGAGCCAAAAAATTGAATTATAAGAGTTGTTTCGTAAAGTAGTCAAATAGGCCATATGTGAACTTAAAACCCTAGTTGACATGTATAAGGCTAATATGAGTGTAAGTATGACTCAATTGTTAATTTCGTGCTTCATTTGATGTATCTAAGGCAAGTAAGTGAAATTGCATTCAAGTGTAGGTGTAGAGCCATGGAGCAAGAGAAGAGAAACCAAGGGGAATGAATTTGAACATTGTGTCAAGGTGACTTTTCCTCCATTCTTATATATATATGCTTAGTTTGCTTAAGTGTCTTGGATTGCTTGTATGTATTATTTGCAAATTATGTGTATTATTGATTACTTGATGATCATATGCAATTGCATGACATTCGTTTGCATTTGGATTGAATTGACTCTTAATGGGTGAGTTTATGCCAAAAGACCTTTACTAATGGCTGAGATGAAGCTAAAAGTCCCTTGGAAATGGGTGAAGCTAGGCCAAAAGCCCTCATTATGTGTGAAGCTAAGTCAAAAGTTCCTAAAAGAGGGTGAAGCTTTACCAAAAGTGCCTAATTGTTCGATAAGGCTAGACCAAAATTTCTTAGAGCATGAAATTATTCTTGATGGAGCCATGGAATGTTTAAAGTATAAATATGGTTTATACATGGTTGTATGACATGCATACTTGCATCTTAGATCTTGAGTGAGCCATATGTGTATGCTTGAATATTGGATTAGTTATTAGGATTATATGAATATCACTTTTCCCTTTATTTCTACTAACCATGGTTAGATGGCTCTTAAGGAAGCAAGAATGATGAACAAAAGGCCTAGAAAGAGCAACTTTGACAATGGAATGTAGCTTGAGAAATATTATTGTATATTTGAATATTTACATGTATATCTTGATGTATGGAAATGCAGACACGTTCAAAAGTAGTAGACTATGCTAGAGAAACCTTTTATCGTATGTAATATATGATATAATGCAATTTGGTACCTTGAGTTCTTAGATATATATATATGCATTCTTGCATGTGAAAAGGTGATTTTGAATTGTATGGCAATTATGACATGTTAGACCAGCGTACATGATACAATTGTTGATTAAAACTTGCTTAAAAGAAGAAATGGCATTTTAGAGTTCATTTGGAACCAAAATTTGGTCCATTTGAGTCATAAAATATCCATTTACCCTTGTAGCCTAAATGAGTGAGTCTTGGGCTGAAATTTGATAGGCAATTAAAGGACATTGAAAGCTTTCTATAGAGCTAATAATCATAATTTTTGAATTTTTATAGAATATTTTATGAATTTTTGAAATTGATTGAATTATGTAGAAAATTTTGATGCACTATTCACACAATGTAGTTTCATATTTCATAGTTTTTAAGGGGCTAAATGGATTTATTTGACGTAAAATTTTTATAGTAGAGAGCTCTCATCACAAGCTTTCTAAGGATACCTAATTTATGTTAATCGGAGTTATGTAGATCAAATTATAAATTTTTAAAGTTTGGATCAAGTTTGGTGTTCATAGAGGCAAAATGCACATTTAGCTTATTTCATCAATTTGGTTCTTATTTATGAAATACATGGATTGCAACAAATTGGTTTAGTATGAATTTGAGAATTAAAATGGTGAAAATCCTTATTTCTACATAAATGTGCTATTTAAGGCTTTTAGTAACAAGAAATTATGCTACTAATGGTGTAAATCTGACAATTTGCTATCAAAAAATGAATATAATATGGGATATGTGCAAATTATATAATGGTATGACAATAAGGCTTATCTAGCTATGGCCCAGTACTTGGAATATAAGCCCATTTAGATAAGAGGCCCATTGTCCCATTCTACAGAACACATAAGAGGATTTTCACACATACAAGGGAGGTTAGGGTTTTCCCACCATTTTTTCTTCAATTTACTCATTTATAAGGGCGTTTTAGCCAAGGTAAGTTATATAAAAGTTGATCCTCTTATCTTTCTCTTCATTTTAGTCTAATTAGTTTTTCATTTAATGAATTTTCACCTTCTTCCTAATTTTAGAAATGGGTGTTTTGGTGGTTTCTTGCATAATTTTCAAAACTTGAGGCTGAAGAAACCATTAGGTAAGTATTACTATCTATTTTGACATGTTATTATGCTAGAATTTGGCCCTAATGACTGACTTTAATATTAGGTTCTATCATTGTGTGAAAATGTAAGGAAACAGTATAGTTTTTGGGTTAGAAGGCTCAAATCCGAATTTTGGAATTCATAGGAGGCTAGGTGAGTGCTTTCTATGTAGCTTTTATTGATTGAATTGAATGGGTGCTTGATTTTGCTAGAGGATAATGACTAAAAGTTGTGTTTTGGTTAATTTAGAACCTTTGGAGTGTTTGGAACTTGTTCATAGTTCTTGAGGTTTTAGCAACTAAGTGAGGTAACCAAGAGTTGTAATTCCATACAAATGTTCATTTTAATAATGTATTTGCTACTCTTATGTGTTTTCCATGTTAAATGATTAGTTTGGCTACTGTTGTTATTGGACCATGATCATGTCAATGGTGGAGTTGTGATCATGTTTCCACTTATGTCTTGTGCTATGATTGTGCACTAAGTAGTAATCATACTCATTGAAATACATTGAACCATAAGCATGCTTGATGGGGGAGTTAGTGCCATGATCAGGCCCCTTTTCTTTTATTTTTAGCCATTAACTTGTTGTATGTGATTGCTTGTATGGAATGGTAGTCACCAGTAGTCAAGCTAGTTCATTTGCTTAATCATATGATATGCTTCTAGTATTTATTTAAATGAAATGCATTTATGTTAATTATATGGCACATATTAATAGAACTGCTCTTAGTTATTTGGATTCGCATCTCACCCCTATTCATGGGCTAATAATTTCAAGTGAAAGTTTTTTGGCTAAAGAAAAGGAGAAGCAAGTGGATGACCATCCCTAGCCTTAAGCCTTGTGTCAGATTTTTGCACTTGAAGATTTAATTTAGTGTAGATGCTATTTTTTAAACATATTTTGTATATCATCATGGTGCATTTATATCACCAAGTGTAGGATGTTTTGTAACTTAGGATTTAACCTCAATATGGCTAGATTTTAATTGATATGGAATCTGATGTAATTGCACTTTTTTAAGTAAATATGAACTAGTATGCTATGTATGAAGAATTGCATATCAATAAGAAGTTATGCTCTTTATATAAATTGTAATGTTTGCCTTGGTTTTGTCATTTGATTTCTGCTATCATATATGTCCCTTGTGGGTTGTAGGGATGTACCATATCCATATTTTGCATATGAGATTATTCTAAAGTTTTGAGGATAAGAGCTTGTTTAATTGGTTCAATACGACTTGCTTAGAGTGGTTTGAGGCCCATAGGTAGTGAAATGCACATTTTTGGGTTTCTACTTGAAGTGCTTTTAGTGCCATTTACTATCAATTTTGAATTTGTATTGATATATTTTAAAAAAGGAATGGTGTGCATAGCCATTGGGCTCTTAGAGTGGATAAGTCCATTAAGTGTTTATTACAAGTGGATATGAGCTCTAAAAGTTTTGCTTTTGCCCATAGAAACCCCTTACGATGTAATTTGGAGTGTTATAAATGAGTTAGCTATGTATCTTGTTTTGAGGTGATAATAAAGAATCAAGTTGCACCCAAAACCACTAGAGTTGTGGCCAACTTTCATATAAGGAGTTATAGAATTAAGATGCACTATCGCATAAATCAAGAAAAGTGGTGAGTTTTACTCTAGAGAGCAATCACACTATGGCAAGAATTGGGCGAATGGAAAATGGAGGTCCAATAAGGCACTTTACTACAACGTGAACACCTTGAGTTGTGGCGAGGTTCGGGTTTCCATGAGTTTTATGTTCTAGAATGGAGTTTAGCCTAACTTAAGACCTTTGGGTAGCAACACAAGTTTAAATTTTTAGTGCTAGAGTTCTAGATTTGAACTAAGTCACGTCCTAAGTTTTGAAACCCTCATTTTAGTTATTAAATCCTAGTTCTTACCTTGTAAATGTTGAGTTTTGACTTGTAAACTTACATATATGCATTTTATACTTCTTGGAATCATTGTGTGTGTGAGATGAAGATGTTAAATAAAAATTTTAATTTCCTATAAACACAAACCCTTATGTATATCTTGATGATGATTATTAATGATCTAAAGGCTCAAATTTCCCCATATTTTCAACTATTGCTAAACTATTATTGGCAATAGACATTAACTACTAGAGATTAAAAGTACAATTATACTTAATTAGCTTGATTAGGAGTTAGGGTTGTTATATTTGGTACCAGAGCAATGGTTCAGGAAACTATGCTAGATTTTCAACTTCGTGGTTAGAGAACTTGGCAATTATGGTGCATGCATACTAAAAGTAGGAGTAATTTTGTCTTATAGGATTATATATGCCTGCATATACATGATATGGATGAGTTTGTATTTAGACTTACCCTTATGGTTGTAGCTTAATAGGGAGCCTTTTGTTATGCTTATGGCATTGTAGGGTACAATGGTTATGTATCATGAAACTACTGAAATGTTGAGGAAAGTGCAAGAGGCCATGACCACAATGGTTAACTATATGAGAGCAAGCTAAGGCTTATGAGGCTACTATGAGGGCTATGACTGATCAGCTTCAAGAGCAAGCCAAGATCCATGCAACCACTATTCAAGTGCTACAACAATTACATGAGATAATGAATAAGTATAATCAAGAGGTGCTTATAGGAAATCAAGTTAGTGCAAGCTAAAACCCAGATGCGAGGCACCATGAGGGAGGAGATGACATCTCTATTGTATTGCCTAAGTTTAGGAAAGTCGATCCTCTAGTGTTTTTGGGGAAGTTAGACATTAATAAGGCTAAGAAGTGGTTGATGTAATTGGAAAAGATATTTGAAGTTATGACTTGCACTTTTAAACAAAAGGCTAAATTAGCCATTTATAAGCCAGAGAGTGAGGCGAAGCGCTAGTGACATAGTGCATCTCGGTTGTTGACATTAAGGGGAATAGCCTTAACTTAGGAGAGTTTTCAAACAACTCTTAAGAATAAATATTTTCCACCATTAGTTAGGGCTAATAAAGAGGCTAAATTTAATTTCCTTAAGCAAGGTGAGATGATGGTGGATTAATATGTTGTGAAGTTTATTCAACTATCCCATTTCTCCTCATATATGAAATTGTTTGATGATGAACCTTGGAAGGTTGATAAATTTGAGAGAGGCCTTAAGCTTGAGTTGAAGGACAAGATTATGCCTCTTCAAATTAGTAACTTTGATGAACTAGTGAAGAAATGCAAGGTGTTAGAAAGGGCCCTAATGGAAATTGAGGCTAAATAAAAGAAGGCAATAGAGAGCAAGTGGGATCAAAATGCGGAACCCTACAAGGGTAGTGGCAAAAAAAGGAGTAAGTAGTGGTAGTGGCTCTTAGGAAAAGAGGCCAACCCTAAGACACACTCTTTAAAAGAAAAATATAAGACCCCTTCAAAGTTCAGTGAATACCCTATCGGCATGCAACAAGTGTGGAAAGAACCATGGGAGTGGTCCCTGCTTGGTGTGATATAATTGTGGGAAACCAGAGTGCTATACACGAAATTGCACGGTGTCATAAGAGTCACCCTTATCTATTAAACCACCTATATAAGGACAAGTGTTTGCACTTATGCAATAAGAGGTTAGTAGATCATCTAGTATGATCTAAGGTACCATTCTTGTCTATAATCATGTTATAGATGTATTGTTTAACTTGAATGCGATCCACTCATTCATCTCGTATGACTGTGTTAAGTTTTTGGGCCTTAAAATTAGCCTACTCCTATTTGAATTGTATGTGTCTACTCTTACTGGATATTCTGTGATTACATCTGATATGTGTCTAAATTGTGTTGTACAATTGGATAGCCATTATACCACCCTTGACTTGATGTATATCTGTTTGCATGATTTGGATGTGATTATTGGTATGGATTGGTTGTCAACCAATAATTTAATACTTGATTGCAACCATAAAACTATTTCCTTATTTGCTTTAATTCCTAAATCTTGTTCTTTAACTAAGCTTGTATCATTGCTACCTAAGCTGGGAGGTACCTTAGGCATTGTTGCCTAGGGTTTCTTATGTTCTTTTCTTTACATGTTAAGGTTAAGGATGGGTTGGAGGATATACCTGTGATTAGGGAGTTTTTGAAGGTTTTTCCTAAAGAAATTAGTGGATTGCCCTTAGAAAGAGCTAGAATTTTTCATTAATTATTTATGGTGCAGGTTTAATCTTTAAGGCTCCATATAGAACGACACTTGTTGAGCATATTGAATTAAAAAGTTAGAAAGAGGAGTTACTTGAGAAAAGATTCATTAGGCCAAGTGTGTCTCTATGGGGAGCATTAGTTTTGTTTGTCAAGAAAAAGGATGGTAGTATTAGACTTTGCATTGATTATGAACAATTAAACCAAGTGATCATCAAGAATAAATACCTTTTACCTGGAATTAATGAATTGCTTGACCAATTAATGGGAGCATATGTCTTTTCAAAGATTAATTTTAGGTTTAGATACCATCAAACTTAGGGTAAAGGTTGAGGATATACCTAAAATAGTCTTTAGGGCTTGTTATGGCCATTATGAGTTCTTAGTCATGCTATTTGGGTTAACAAATGCCTATGCAATTTTTATAGACTACATGAATTGGATCTTTAGGTCATATCTCGATTAGTTTGTGGTAGTGTTCATTGATAATATCCTTGTGTAATATCTAAACCTCTTTACCCTTACACAATGGCCTCGTGGTCTTTCACAATCCCTTTCAAGCATCTTGGAGAACATTTACAAGGAAGCATACGATTTCATACATGGATAATTGCATGATTGGGAGGCCATATTCATGATTTATGGCTTTAGGGACCATGTGAACTCATCCATATCATTTCCTATCTATAATATATCCATTCAAGTTATAAAAATCATCATTTAACTCATGCATCACAGATTGGGAGCCATACATTCCAAAAACTAGAATTTGGTCTTGGGTTGGCATGCTAGATTTCTCATATGACTTTTGAAAATTCATACTTAATTCTAAAAAATTGGAAATCATGCATATGATAACTTTTGGGAAAGCTTTAGATATTAACTAATGACTAAAAATAATTCCAGACCAATGCAGTGGCCTTTGACTTGTGGAAAATAATGAAATAGTATTAGAGGTCGAGCTACATTATTAGTAATGTCATGCAACTTCAAAAATTTGGTTCTCCCTTTACAGAGTTCTAAATGAGGTGATCTCATAGTTGTAGAAATTTTATGATGTCTAGTTTAGTTATGTAAAATTTCATGAGCAATGGAGTTCATTTGACTTATGTGTGACTATCGTAGAAATATAAACTGACCATATGAACAGTGCATATACTATTTTTGCATAATTTGACCAATTTTGAAAAATCATAATAAATTCCATAGAGTTCCAAATTGAGTGTTTTTTAGGTCTATGAAAATCTCTAGATGAGACTTGTTGGGCAAATTTCATGGAAAAACTCACTCATTTGGTCAAACTTTGGTTCAGCACATATAATGGTCAATTTTGAAGTCCAAATTGGTATCTCAAGGCACCAAAAAGCTTTCCTCTCATCCTATAGTCACTTGGTTCATCAAAAACTATAAATACAACATATAAAAGTATGCCAAATGATCTAAATCATCATGGAGCTCATTCTCATCTTGCCACTTGCAATTATACACATGCATATTATAGCATATGGGTGGCAAAAATTCATGCATTCATTCATTTGGTTCCGAAATGGTTACATACATCATTTACACATACATTTGAACTTGATCAAAGGCTTACATCATATATACATCACATGATTACATATTTTGACATCAAAATACAATTAACAAGGCCTTTTTCTCTATCCTTTGTCAAAGTTTTGCTTCTCAAGGTTGTTAACCTCCATTCCTTGGTCCACTTGGCTCACCTAGACATGATTAGGCATATGTGGGGAAAGAATGAGATTCAAAGCATCTCAATAGCTCTTAGCCCTTTTAAACATACATAATGGATACATATACTTGTCAAAGAATATATGCATGACATTTAAGCTATTTGTGAGCATGCATAAAACATTTTCCTTATCACATAGACTCACACATGGCAAACATAAGCTCTTAAAGGCATTGGTCTAGTCTCACCCATCTTTCTTGGGACTTTTAGATTTGCCTCACCCACTTTCAAGGGACTTTTGACTTAGCTTCACTCTTCTTAAGACTTTTGGCTTTGTTTCATCCATTTCTAGGGACTTTTGGCTTATCATCACCCTTGCTAAGAGACTTTTGGCAAAACCAAACCCATTCAAGCCATATTGCATACATGAACTCATTTCAAGACACATAATGGTACCATAACATGTGAGCAATGGCTAGAAACATTTATCATGGTTCAAAGATACACACAAGCACTCAAAGAAAAATAAACATCCAAGCCATGCATGTGAAAAATGTTAGAGAGCTATCTTGAAGCAAGATTTACACACTTTTCCTTGGATTATTCTTCCCCTCTCTCGGCCACACACTTGCAACTAGGTGAAACTTGATTCCTTTGGCCTAAACACATCAAATGGGACACAATTACATCAATGAAGCAAGCTCTAGCATCACACACTCTATGGAAGCTCACTTTCTCATACAACTCTATTATATTTCCATATAAGACCTAATGAAGCATCTACTAGAATTCATGCTTTTGGCTCCATTTTCTCCTTCTATCTAGGTCTCTTGACTCCATTTAGATTTCTTGGAATCATCACAATTTCATTCCCAAGAGCCTAGATACAAGTTGTTTCTTTAAGTCTTAATTTGGAACCTATACCTCTATCTCTTAAGCCAAGGTTTCTAAATTTTTTTCAAGGTCTTCTTTGATGTTTTTCTATCATATTTGGTCCCTCTCTACCCTTAGAAAAATTTAAAACACTCCTTAGGTGCTTCCTCTTGCTTAGGTCGAGACACCCTCACCAAAATGGACCCATGGAGTTTTGCAAGTTTTCTTGAAGGGAATGGCACATGTGAGGCTTTCTAGGTGTCTCAAGAACCCATATACTCTATGATAATTAAAATATTTTCTATATTTTTACCCATTAGTTATGAACTTTATATTAATGATTTGATGATACTTTGAGCTTTATTGGATATTATTTGGATTAGGAAGTGGAATTTCACCTTTTGGAATTTTATTGCATAAATTGAGCATTTAAATGATTTTATTCCTTAAGTGTCAATTTTATTTTCATCGGCATTGATTTTATCTCATTTTGACTTAGGGAATTTCATGAAAAGGGTGGTGCAATAAGCACCAATTGGCAAATCAAAGGGAAGGAATAACTTTGCAGAATCTTTAATGAATTTTTAGAAATTTAAGATATAGAACAATGAAGAGGAATGGTGTGGACACTTCATGCAAATAGAATCTTCCACACATGGGTCTCTCATATTAACTCATTTACCCTCATTCCTCACTCACATAAGCTCCAGCTTAATGCATACATGTCAAAGCAATTTACTCACATGCTCCACGTAGCACTTGTAAGAGGCACGGGTCCAGCTTCCATCATCCACATTTGCACTCACCAAAACACACTCCCTCATGTTCACTTGTAAGAACATAGAACCATGGGTTTTGGAGAGCAAAATAGAAACACGTTGGCTTTCACTCATTTGCACACTCATGTGAAGCCACAGGTTTATGTATCAACCTCTTGCACTTACATGCACATATGGTTTGGTTTAGCTCATTTCACTCATGTGGTCTTTATACACGAGCTTCCATCACATACACTTTGACTTCTTTCATGTAAGACATGGATTAAAGAACTTGTTCATTCCATCATATACAAGCACAAGTTGGCAGAAAGAAGCATAAACCATTTCATTCCCATTCACACATAATAGTTCACATGAACCCAGAAGAGAGGCACGTGGATGAATAAAAAAATTCACAGAACTATCTTCATTCATGTTTAGCACACACACGAGCTCCCATGCATTCCACTCATGGGTTTTGGATATGGGAGGTGGTGTGGTTTAGGTTTTAAAAGCTGGCCATTAATACCTACATACATGCATGGGAATGACACAAGCAAGAAGCTAACATGGAATGAAAGCAGTGAGAAGAAGACATGGGAGATGACGTGATTTTGGAGGCTCAATTTTATAGGAGAATGAAGACTGGGAAGTACATGAACATCAAGAAGAAGAAGCTTAGAATAGAGCCATGAGATCAAAGAGGAAGCAATAAAAAAAAGCTCATGTGGGAAACTGCTGGTTTGAGGATTCACTTGAAGAAAACATAAAGCCACAGGTTTATCAAGTTGACATGGAAATGGCACCTCATTAACACTCCAGGGATCAATGCAGCACTGATTCACATCTAGGATATACACATTGCATGAAGCAACATGAAAACAGGACAGCTTACTCCAGAATGTGAATGACATGAGGAAGGAAAGCTACAATTTTTGAAGGTCTTGGTTAGAGTAAGTTATATACTCACTTTTCATGCACAACTAGCTAAAATAAACACATGGGATAGGAGAGATACAAAAGCAAACACGTGAAGAGTGTAAGGGCAACAGAACACATGATCATTAAAAGAAATTGAAGAAGCACATAAGGGGTGAAGAGGAATGGACTTAGGCAGTAGGTAGCAGAGGATCATTCACGCACCATTCATCCATTCCTCCATTTACTTTCCATGAAGCCATGACTCATTCCTCCACTCTCATCCATTACTCTCCACTCCATGAAGCATTAATCCATAATTATGGCTAGCTTGGATGCAAACCTTGGATGGAAGATTGAATCTATGAAGATTATTAAAAGGATTTTAGCTAAGATTATTATTTCATCATATCTCTCCTTCTACATCAATTTTTGCTCTTGTACTTGCTTGGTTGAGCTTGTAATTGACTAAGATTGGTGTGGTTTGTAATTGATAGTTAGTTAGATATCATTTAGGAGAGTAATTAATGATTAATGGATTGATTTAAGTGCTAGATTTTTCATTGACCTTTAATTATCTATGTATGCCGTCTAGGTGTTTGATAAAATGCATGTGAAAAATTGAGTGCTTTAATGTCTAATTTGAGGTCTCTTTGGAGTTTAATTAGTTAATAAAACATCCTAAAATGATAATTTAGAGGCTAAATTGATGGATTAATCATTTAAATTTAGTGTTTATTAATCCTAATAACAAGAATTAATAATTCAATGCAGAGTTGAGGTTTCAATTCAACATTAAATTGTTAATCTCTCGAATCTTGTGTGGTAACTCTAGATGCATTGCCATGAACACAAATAGGGACTTTTAGACTAAAACAAATGATAATTGAATTAAAATAAGGAGAGTGGATACTAAGAGAATCATCCAAAGCTAGTCACATGTCTATCAATACCTTATTAATTCATGTGTTTAGCAATAGTTAGGAATTTTTAATTCAATTTAAATTCTAGTTAATTTAATTAAGTCAAATTCCCCTTTAATTAGGTAGTTTTTATGTTCATGTCTTACACTTAGAAAACCTAATTAAATTTTGAAATCAATTTCTAAGGGAGATAATCTAAGTTGTACCTTATATTACAAACCTTTACTCAACCTAGTTTATTTGAGGTTGCTCGACACAATTGTCACTCTCTTAGACAACTGAAAATACCACTAGAAAGCTTCATACATATCAAGGTGCAACAAACTAGGTTTTGGAAACTTGTTTTCTAATGCTTCCTTTTGGAATTTCTTTGCATATACTTATTTCTCACACTCAAAAACCTAAGTTTCATGCTTGGTTTAGGTCAGAATTTACTCCCTCTTGGTTGTTCTATACTTGGCCAAAAATCATATATGGAAGAACAACAAAGGAGAAGCAACAAAGACCATGATACATACCTTGATTCAAGCCTTTTCCAAGAGCCCTCTCCCTTACTATAGGTTTATCTTTGAATTTCTAATCTCCTCCCTTTGACCTAGACCTAAAACAATATCAAATCACACACCAAAACCATATGAAAAGATAGGAGAAGGAGGAGAGCAAGTTTAATAAAGGAAAGATAAAGAAATTTCATTATTTTTCTTACCTTTTCTTAAGCTTTCCCTTTCTTCCTTGGCCCTTTCCTTGTGCATCTCCCTTAGCAAAACTTTCCCCTGATTTGAGATGAAAATTAAGTTCGCTAAGTGTGGGGAGAAAAGGGACATGGGGTACATATATATAGGTAAGGAACTCATTAAAAACTTTTCAAAATTTCAATTTTGTCCTTCATTCTTAGTTTCTTCCTTTAAGGCTCATTTCAACCCTTTTTTTAGAACCATCTTTTCTATCATAAAATTTAAGTCTTCTAACTTATAAAATACCTTTGGAATCACTCAATTTAGATTTAAAACTTTTTTGAATGAAAAGGTCAAACTTTAGGTCAATTGACATTCTAAAACATAAACCAGAGGGATTTGAACCATTTTAGGGGTACCTATAGTTTTTAAAGCCTCTGAGAATCCTAAGAAACTCAATTTTTCAATTTAAAGATCCCTCCTTTGAGTTTTCTAAAAAGTGTCAAAAATTATGAAAATGTCATTACCTTTCGTCAGATTTTATTTAGCCACTTTGACTATAGTTTTTGGGCATCCTAAACCTTGGATCCTTGTTTTCTATTATTTAGAATTTTATCCTAATTTTATTTGGCCTGAACTTATTCATTTTAGAGGACTATCTTGTATATCTGGCCTATTTTTGTCATTTTTTATGAAAACTGGTGTTACACCTTGTCTCTTCAAAGAGTAGGGAGGAACATGAGGAGCATCTTAGGATAGTTCTTCAGTCCCTGAGAGAACATAAGTTGTATGCCAAACTTAGTAAGTGTGAATTTTAGTTATGTGAGGTGAAGTTCCTAGGTCATGTGATATCGAAATAAGGGGTAGCGATAGATTCTAGTAAGGTAGAGGCAATACTAAATTGGGAGAGGTTGAAGATAGTGACTAAAATGTATAGTTTCTTGGGTTTAGCCAGTTACTATAGAAGGTTTATTAAGGCATTTTCCTAGCCAGCAATGCTTTTGACTAAGTTAAGTAGGAAAGACCAAGCTTTTTGTGTGGGATGCCAAGCATGAGGATGCCTTTCAGGAACTTAAGGAAAGATTGATCTTTACACCCATGCTAGTTATACCTGAACCTAAAAAGACCTTTATAGTCTATAGCAATATGTCTAAGAAGGGGTTAGGTTGTGTTTTAATGCAACAAGGTAGAGTGATAGCCTATGCTTCTAGGCAACTTAGATCTCTTGAGAAGAATTATCCCACCTATGATCTAGAGTTAGCCGCCATGGTTTTTGCCCTTAAGATTTGGAGGCACTATCTCTATAGTGCATAATTTGAGGTGTATAATGAACATAAGAGTTTAAAATACTTGTTTGGCTAAAAGGAGCTTAACATGAGGCAAAGAAGGTGGATGAAGTTCCTTAAGGATTATAATTTTTCCTTAAAGTATCATCCAAGAAAGGTAAGGTTACCAATGCCTTGAGTAGGAAATATATTCATATGGCAATAATTATGCTTAGCGGAAAAGGTTGATTAAAGAATTGAGAGATTTGAATTTCTCTATAACTATATACCTTAGTAGTTTTATTTTAGATGAGTTGAAGATAGATAGTGATTTTAGGTAGAGAATCAAAGAGGTCGAAGAGTTAGATGAACACTTGGGTAGGATTAGAGAGCAATTAGGGAGTGGAGAAGTTAAGAACTTTGACCTATCAAATGATAGTTTGGTGGTTTCAAGGTAGAGTGTACATATTTAGGGATAAGGAAATAAGAAATTTAGTGCTATCCGATACCCATAAGAGTAGGTACACTATTCACTCGGTCACCACTAAGATATATAAATACCTTAAGAAAAGTTTTTGGTAGCTTGGAATAAAATTGGACATAGCTAAATTTGTTACTAAGCATCTAATTTGTTAGAAGATTAAGATTGAACACTGAAAAATGCATGTTTATTACACCTTTTAAAGATTCTAGAATGAAAGTGGGATAGGATATCCATAGATTTTATGATGGGTTTGCTTAAGACATCCTCAAGTTATGACACTATTCAGGTGATTGTAGATAGGCTGACAAAATTTACCCATTTTATATCTATTAAGGCCACTTATCTTTTAGACAGGCTAGCACAACTTTATGTCTATAAGACTATGAGGTTGCACGGTGTTTCTAATAACATTATGTTTGATAAAGACCATAGGTTCACATCAAAATTTTAGTAGTCTTTATAAGAAGCATTAGGCATGAGTCTTAACTTTAACACTGTTTACCACCTTTAGTCATAGTGTGCTAAAGTTAAAGGGAAACTAGGATGTAGACTTGCCTTTAGTTGAGTCTGCTTATAATAATAGTCACCATTCCAGCACTTAAATGACACCTTTTGAAGCACTTTATGGGAGAAAGTGTAGATCACTCTTGTGTTGGGTAGAGCTTAGCGAGAGAAACTTTTTAAGTCTGAATATAATGGATCAAACTACCCATCAAATTGAACTCATCTAGAAGAAATTGCTAGCTACTCAGGATACAAAGAAAAGTTATGAAGATAAGAAGAGGATATCCTAAGAATTTGAGACAAGAGGCCATGTGCTCCTTAAGGTTACTCTAATAATAAGCATAGAGCATTCTATTAAATCAAGAAAGTTCAGCCCTCACTATCTTGGTCCCTCTCAAATCCTTGAGTAGATAGGACTTATGGCCTACAAAATGGCAGTACCACCCAATTTGGCCTAATTACATATTGTGTTTCATATATCCTAATTGAACAAGTATCACCTAGACCCTTCACTTGTCATTAGGCATGAGAATGTGCATCTACAAGATAACTTGTCTTATGTGGTTAAGCTGGTAATGATAGTGGATTCAAAAGTCAAACAGCTATTTAATAAGAACATCCTCTTGAAAGTGGTGTGGAATGGACTAGCTCTTGGTGAAACAACTTGGGAAATGTAGGAAATATTGAGGATAGACTATCCAACGCTCTTTAAGTAAGGTACATCTAATTTTAAGGACAAAATTCCTAAAAAGATGGGAGAATGTAACATCTAGAAATTAATTAAGGTGAGTAATGGAGATTATAATACCTTAACCTCTTGGCCCTAACCCAATTGTCACATAGGCTATCTCAACATATCTTATGTATATTGGAACATATTTGTAAGAAAGTATATACTTTTATGCATGGATAATTAAGTAATTGGGAGACCATATACATGATTCATGGCTTTAGGGACCATGTGAACTCATCAATATCATTTTTCATCTATAACATATCCAATCATATCACAAACATCACAACTCATCTCATATGCCATGGATTTGGAACCAAAATTCAAGAATAACCATAATTGCTCTAGGGTTTGCTGTCACAAGTTTTTGATATGAACTTTGAAAATTCATAACTAATTCTAGAAAAATAAAAATTATACATATGATAGCTTTCTAGAAATATCAAGATGTTAAATAATGACTAAAAATAGTTCCAGACCAAAATAGAGCATTTAACCTATGAAAAGTAATAGAATAATAACATAGGTCATGCCTCAGACAGCATCAGGACCTAGAACTTTAAAAATTTGGTTCTCCCACTACAAAACTCCAAATGAGGTGATCTTCAATAGATATGGAAAGCTTATAATTTCTAGTTTATTCTTGTAAAATTTCATGAGCATTGGAATTCATTTATCCCATGTGTGGCATTGAGAAGGAAACTAACCATATGAACAATACATATACCAATTCTACATAATTTGGCTAACTTTGAAAAATTATAATAAATTCTTTAAAGCTCCAAATTGAGTGATATTTAGTTCTGTAAAAAGCCCTAGATGAGACCTATTTTTGGCCAAATTTCATGCAAAAATTCATCCATTTGGTCAGACTTTGGTTTAGCTCAATAATTGGTCAAATTTGAAGTCCAAAATGGGATAACAAGGTAGCGAATGCTCTTCTTTCCTTTCCACAACTACTTGAGCAAGTCTAAAAGCATAATTATAGTCTATAGAAATATGCCAAATGATTCTCATCATCATAGAGCTCATTTTCACCTTGCCACTTACATTTATACACATGCACATAAATGCTCATGGGTGCTAAAAACTCGTTCATTCATTCATTTGGCTTCCCCATTGATACATACATTTGGACATGTTTAATGGTTACTTCTCAAGATTGTTGGCCTCCATTTTTTGGTCCACTTGGCTTTCCTAGACATGGTTAGACATATGTGGGGGAAGAGTGAGATTCAAAGAATCCTAATAGCTCTTAACCCTTTCAAACATACATAATGGATGCATATATATGTCAAAGAATGCATGTATGACATTTAAGCTATTAGTGAACATACATAAATCATTTTCCTTGTCATACAAACTCATACATAGCAAACATAGGCTTTCAAGGGCATTGGTCTAGCCCTATCTACTTTCAAGGGACTTTTGACTTAATCTCACTCTTCTTAGGACTTTTGGCTTTCTCTCACCCATGCTAAGGGACTTTTGGCTCATCCTCACCCATGCTAAGGGACTTTTGGCACAACCATACCCATTTAAGTCACATCGCATGCATAAACATCTTTCAAGAAACATAATGGTACCATACATGTAAACAGTGGCTAGAAACACATTTCACAGTTCAAACATTCACACAAGCACTTAAAGATAAGTAAACTTCCAAGCCATGCATATGAAAAAGGTTAGAGAGCTACCTTGAAGCAAGATTCATACACTTTTCTCTTTGATTATTCTTCCCTTCTTTCGCCCAAACACTTGCAACTAGGTGGAGCTTGCTTCTTTTAGCCTAGACATATCAGATGGGACACAATTACATCATTAAAGCTAGCTTTAGTATCACACACACTCTATGTAAGGCTACTTTCTCATATGGCTTCATTATGTTTCTATATAAGGCATAATGAAGCAACTATTGGAATTCAGGATCTTGGCTCCTATTTTTCATTTAATCTAAGTCTTTTGACTCCATTTAGACTTTTTGGAGTCATCACCAATTCATTTTAAAGAACCTAGATATAAGTTACTTCTTTATGTCTTATTGTGAAGCCTACACCTCTATCTCACCAACCAAGCTTTCCAAATTTATTCCAAGGCTTCCTTTAATGTTTACTAGTCATATTTAGTCCCTTTCTAACCTTAGAAAAATTTAAAACTCTCCCTAAGTGATTGGAAGAGCTTAGGCTGAGACAAGCACAAGGAAGAAGACCCATTGACTTTTGCAATTTTCCTTTAGGGAGTTGGCACATATGAGACTTGCTAGGTGTCTTAGGAACTCATACACACTCTTAGACAAATAAGATTACCACTAGGAAGCTTCAAATTTGCCAAGGTGCAACTAAATCCCTACCTTTTGCATCTTAAATTCTAATGCTCCTTTTTCAATTCCAATTGCATATTCTTAAATTTCATACTCTAAAATATATGTTTCTTCCTTGCTAGGACAAGAAATCACTCCCTTTTGCTTGGGTCTAGTGTTGGTTGAACAACACCTAAGAGGAATAGACAAAAAGTTGCAAGGGAAACCATGAAACTTACCTTGATTCTTAACCTTTTTCAAAAGCTCTTTCACTTGGGACAAGCTTCTCCTTCAAATTCTAACTTTCCCCTGCTGAACAAGTCCTAAAACAATCCCAAATCAAACACTAAAACCATAAAAAAAGAGAGGAGAAGGAGAAGAACAAGTTTGCCAAAGGAAGGAGCATGAAAAGCCAAAGATTTCTTACCTTTTTCCTAAACTTCTTGTCCCTTCCTTGGCTACCTTCTTGTGTGTCTCCCTTGGTAGAACTCTCCTCTGGTTTAAGATAGAAATTAGGTCAGTTAGATGGAGAGGAGAAGGAGGACGTGGTATATATAGCAAGGGGGCTCTTTTAAAGCTTTTTTAAAATTTTAATTTTGTCCTTTTTCTTGGTTCCTTCCATTTTGGTTCATTTTAACTCATTTTTTAGAACTATCTTTTCCATCATAAAATTTAGGTTCTCTAACTTATAAAATGCCTTTGGTTTCACTCAAATTGGATTTAAAATCTTTTCGAATGAACCAGTCAAAGTTTAGGTCTATTGACGTTCTAAAACGTAAATCGGAGGGGTTTGAACTATTCTAGGGGTTCCTATGATTTTTAAGGCCTCTAAGAACCCCGAGAAACTTAATTTTTCTATTTAAAGATCCCTCATTTGAGTTTTCTAAAAAGTGCCCAAAATTGCGAAAATGCCACTACCTTTTTGTCTAATTTAATTTAACTACTTCGGCTTAGGTTTCTGGGCATCTTAAGCCTTGGATCCTTATTTTTTATTATTTAAAATTTTATTCTAATTTTATTTGGCCTCAAATCTTTCTATTTAAGGGATTTTCTTTTATATTTGGCCCATTTCTAGTAGTTTCAAGAAAACTGGGCATTACAGAGAGTTAAGGAATTAATTTGGAAAAATAAAGAATTATTATGAGAATTTTAGAATAAATTATAAAAAACTATAAATTTTAGACATTTTGAGTTAAATAATAATTATGTGGCAATTTTTAAATAATAATAATAATAAAATGTTATAATAGATTTGAATTTAATTAGATGAAAATTTAATTAAAGCTTTATGATTAATTTAATTATGCTAATGATAAATTATAGATGCCAAATTTTAGTATTTTTGGAGATCCAGTGTAATACTATATTATTTCTAACATTGATCCTCTTTTACGCAAGTGGGATTATACAATTCTTCAAAGAAATCTCAAGAAAATGCATTAAAATAATGAATTAAATTATGTTACGTAGCAGATAAATTTTTCATTTCACGTTTCTAGGGCCCCATGAACTCACCAACAATGTTCTCTAATTATTTTCCATTCATACAAATCATAAAATTCTCAAAACTTAGCACAAACCACGGATCAAGAGTCAAAAGCTCCAAAATTTCCTTCATTCTTCGTGGCTGTACAGTGACAGATTTGAAAGGAAACTTTGAAAAATCATAACTAAATGTAGAAAAATCAAAATCCCACACACCATAGCTTTTTGGAAGACTCTAGATGATAAATTTATATTAAAAATAGTTTCTAGCCATAAAAATCTCATCTGGACCATGTTTAACAATAGAAAAGGCAGGGAGGTTGAGCTGTCCAAAATTCTGATACAGCTTACTGATATAAATTTTGAAAATTCATAATTAATTTCAAAAAAATCCAATACATATAATCTATACCAATTTATAAATTTACAGATTTTAACTAGAGGGGAAAAATAGTTCTAGACTAATCCAAAAGCATTCAAATCCTAAAAATCAATCAAACAATAACACGGGTCTGGAGTTGCACCTGGAATAGAACAACAATTTCAAAAATTCATATCTCCGTCTCTAGACGTCCAAATGAGGAGCTTCTAATTGTCACAGGTCACTGGTAAGGTCTAGTTTCTCCTTGTAAGATTTTGTGAAAATTGGACATCATTTGCCCTATGAATGATAAAGAACAAAATTCGGACCAGATGAACAGTGCACTAACCAAAAACTAAAAAATTTGCCAACTTTAAAAATTCACAAAAAATTCTGTAGATCTCCAAATAATATCCAATTTACCTTCCCAAAAATCTCTCAATAAGCTCTAGATTTTTACTAAATATCATATCAAGAAGAGCTCATTTGGACAAAAAGTGGTATAGCTCACCAAAGTGGTCATTTTTGTGCCATATGAGATACCAAATCTGTCCAAATGGCCTCCTTTAATGTTTGACACCTCTTGGGTAAGTTTAAAAGCATGAATATGATTTGTGTGAATTGCCCAAGTAGTCCCAAACCCCATGCATCTTAATTGGACCATCCTGCATCCAAGAATACACTTGTAACTACAAGCCATTAAAATACCAAAATCCACATTTATATTGATTTCGTGCCACATGTGCTCCATATAAGATTTATACATCATATTATAATTGTTCATGGTCTTATATTACAAAAATAATATGTACAAAGTAACTTTGGTATTCAAATACATAACAAGCTATATAATGAACAAAGTATGACTTTTCAATGCTCTTGGCTTGCCTTCCTTGCTTCTTGAACATCATCTAGGCATTTCAAGATGATGGAAGGAAGGAGAGTGAGATTTCTAGAATCTCAATAGCTCACACACCCATTCACACACACATTCAAGGCATACATACATCAAGTGTACAAGTAAACAAGCTAGTTGGAGCATGAATGCATATTTTTAAGATTCTCATGCCACACTTTCATAATCATGTCATCAAGAAGCTCTAGGGACTTTCAATTTTGCCTCACCCAATTTCTAGGACTTTTAGATATGCCTCACCCTTCGCCTAGGGACTTTTGACTTGGCCTTACTCATCCAAGAGACTTTTGGCTTAATCTCACCCATGCCTTGAGACTTTTGGCACCTTCTTACCCACATTAAGGGACTTTTGGTATCACCTCACCCTTATGAGCCATTCTCACTATCAATAGCCTTCATGACAACATATTGGTATCAATGCAATCTCAAGACATCAAGTGGCATGTTTTCACATCACAAGAGCATACACAAGCATACAAAAATGCAAGGAGAATGAGGTGGAGAGCTATCTTGAATCTTGCAAACTTTCTTTGGTCTTTCTCCTTCCCTTTTTCGGCTTCACAAGCACACCTAGGTGGATTGGTGTTCTCTTAGCCTAAACACCATAAACAACACACAATTACACTTTTGAAGCAAGCCAAGACATTAAACTCACTCTTAAACACACACTTGGTTCCATAAGTGGCATAATGGCTCCATAAATGGCCTATTGAAGCAACCTTCATAGTTCAAGTTCTAGGCTTCCATCCCTTTCCATTTCTAGGCTTCTTGGCCTCATTCAAAGTCCTTGGAGCCCTCACACAATTGTTTACACAAGCTTAAAATCAAGGTTCTTCACAAAGTACCATTATGGACACCATTATCCCATCTCCCAATCCATTGCTCCTAAATTTTTTTCAAATGATTTCTTCCATTTTTTAACATCATATAAATTCCCAAACCAAGGCTAGAACAAATTAAAATATCCCTTAGCCCATGGAACCTTGCTTAGCTAAACCTAGCACCATAATGGAGGTTCACAAGCTTCTTGATTTTTCCTTGATGGGAGAGCCACTTGGGAGGGTTTCTAGAGATTTTAAGAGCTCAAGGAAACATTCAAATAGCCAAGGGAATACTCACACAAAATCAGATTTCACAAAACCCTAAAGAACACCACACTTTCCTATCTTAATTTTTATTGAACTTTCTTAGAATTTCTTGCCATATTCCTCTTCTCCATGGCCTAAAACCCTAATTCCTATCTTGTTTTTGGATAGAAAACTCCCCCTTCATATGGTTCTATATGAGGCCAAAACACACACCAAGAAGAAGCAAGAGAAGAAAGTAACATAAGCAAGAATTTACCTTAGATTCAAGTGTGTTTTCAAAGCTCTTTCTTCTTGGTTTGTTCCTCCTCAAGCAATTCGAACTCCTCCCCTAAGTTCTGGACCAAAAACAGAACCATTCATCTCAACTAAACCATGGAAAGAAAGGAGGAAAGGAAAGGAATAAAGATGGAATAGAAAGAAGCATGAATTTCTCCAATTTTCCTTACCTTTCTTAGCTTTTCTTCCTCCTTCTTTCTCTCTTGGTGTGCCTTAAGAAGCTGGTCATTTTCTTCATTTTGGGTAGAGGAAAGTCATGCTATATGAGAGGGAGAAGAGACAAGAAGCTTATGGAACATTCAAGAACTCACTTTTTCAAAAATTTCAATTTCATCCTTCTATAATGGCAATTTCATTTTGGCTTCATTTTAGCTCCTTTTTTAGAACTGTCTTTTTCATTATAAAATTTAGGTTCCTAATTTAGTAAAATACTTTTGGAATCACTCAAATTGGAGTTAAAACCTTCCTAAATGAATCCATCAAAGTTTGGGCTCACGGCCATTGGAAAACGTACACCGAAGGGTTTTACCAATCCTGGGGCTTCCCATGGTTTTTGGGGCCTCTGAGAACCCTGGGCAAGCCAAATTTTCTATTTAAAAGCCTACCAGTGTGTTTTTTTTAAAAGTTGTACTTATTTATGAAGATACCATTATGTTTCGTCAATTTTTGTCATAATTTGTTTCTCCATCCTAGCTCCATTTTTCTTTCCATCTGAACCTGGAATTATCATTTTTAGGAATCTAGGACTCTATCCAAATTTTTTAGGACATTATCTAGCTCATTTTAGAGGACTTGCTTTTATACGACTATTTCATTGTTTTACAAAAATTATATTTGTTACACCCAGCATAATAGGGCTTGTCTAGCTATGGCCCAATATTTAGAATAGAAGGCCATTTAGATAAGATGTCCATTGGATCAACCTATTTCTTTCAAACCCCTAAAAATGAGAAGAACCTTAATATTAGTGTAGCCCATTTGTCCCATTCTGCAAAACACAAAAGAGGATGCACATAAAAGGGAGGCTAGGGTTTTGCCACCATTTTAGCTTCAGTCTGCTCAATTATAGGGATTTTTAGCCAATGTAAGCTATACAAAAGTTGATCCTCTCATCTTCCTCTTTAATTTATTCCAATTAGTTTTTCATTTAGTGGACTTTTACCTTCTTCCTAATTTTGAAAATGGGTATTGGTGGTTTCTTATATGATTTTTGAAGCTAGAGGTTAGAAAGATGATTAGGTAAGTATTACCCTCTATTTTAATGTGTTATTATGTTGGAATTTGATCCTAATGACTAACTTGTATATTAGATTATGTCATTGTGCAAAAATGTAAGGAACCTGGAGTGAATTGCTATAGTTTTTAGGTTAGGAAACTTAAATCCAAAATTTGAAACTAATTGGAGGCTAGGTAAGTGCTTTCTAAGTAGCTCTTATTGATTAAATTGAATGGGTGCCTAATTCTATTAAAGGATAATGGCTAAGAGTTGTGTTTCAATTGATTTAGGGCCTTTGAAGTGTTTGGCACTTGTTCATAATTCTTAAGGTTTTAGCAACTACGTGAGGTAACTAGAGATTGTAATTCCATGCATATGTTCATTTTAATCATATATTTGATACCCTTATGTGTTTTCCATGTTAAATGATTGGTTTGACTATTATTGTTGTTGGACCATGATCATGTCCATGGTGGAGCTATGATCATACTTCTACCCATGCCTTGTGCCATGATCATGCATTGGGTTATGATTTTACTCATTGAAATGGATAGAGGCTTGAGCATGATTGATGAGAGAGTTGGTGCTATGATTGAGCCCTTTTCCCTTTAGTTTTGGCTATTAACATGTTAACTATAATTGCTAGTATATGATAGTAGTCACTAACAGTCAAACTAGTTCATTTGCTGAATCATATACTATGCTTCTAGTATTTATTTGAATGAAATGCATTTATGTTGATTATATGGCACATATCAATGAAATTGCTCTTGGTTACTGGAATTCACATCTCACCCCTATTCATGAGTTAACAATTTTTGGTAAAGGTCTTCGGCTAAAGAAAAAGGGAAGCAAGTGAATGACCACTCCTAGCCCTAGGCCTTATGTGGGATTTTAGCACCTGGACATTTAATTTAGTGTAGATCTTTTTTTTCTTGTAATTATTTTGTATGGCATCATGGTGCATTCATATTACCATGTATAGGTATTTTAATGTTTTATAACTTAGGATTTAACCTCAATGAGGCTAGATTAATTTATATAAAATATAATGTAATTACACTTTTCTAAGTAAATATGAACTAGTATGTTATATATGAAGAATTGCTTATCAATCAGAAGATATGCTCGTTATATAAATTGCGATGTTAGCCTTAATTCTGTCATTTGATTTCTACTGTCATATATGTCCCATGTAGGTTATAGGGAGTGCCATAGTCGTATTTTGCATATGAGGTTGTTCTAGGGTTTTGAGGATAGGAGCCCATTTAATTAGTTTAATCCAACTTGCTCAGATAGTGAAGTGCACATTTTTGAGTTTACACTTGAGGTGCTCTTAGTTCCATTTGTTGTCAATTATCAATATGTATTGCTATATTTTAAAAAAGGAATAGCGTGGGTAGCCCTTGGGCTCTTGGAGTGGATAAGTCCATTAAGTGTTGATTACAAGTGGATATGAGCTTTAAAAACTTTTCTTTTGGCTATAAAAAGTTCCTAGGATGTAATTTGGAGTGTTATAGATAAGTTAGTTTATGTATCTTGGTTTGGGGTGATAGTAGAGAATCAAGTCGCAGCCAAAACCATTGGAGTTGTGGCCAAATTTCATCTAAAGAGTTACAGAATTGAGATGTGCCATAGCATAATACTTTTGGTTATGGAACAAGTTGAGCAAAGTGGTGAGTTTTGCTTCAGAAAGCAATCTCGCTGTGGCATGAAAAGATCTCATTGCAGTAAGAATTGGGCAAATGGAAAATGGAGGTCTAGTAAGACATCTTGCCATAGTGCAAACACCTTGAGCCATGGCAAGGACCGGGTCTTCATGAGTTTTATGTTCTAGAATAGAGTTTAGTTATGGCATAAGGCCATTAGGTCGCAATGCAAGTTCAAGTTTTTAATCCCAGAGTTCAAGATTCAAATTATGTTGTGACCTAAGTTTAAAAACCATCATTTTAGTTATTAAATCCCAGTTCTTACTTTGTAGATGCTGAGTATTGACTTGTAAACTTACATATATGCATTTTATGCTTCTTAGAATCATTGTTGTGTAAGATGAAGATTTCAAATGAAAATTTTAATTTCCTATAAACACAAACCCTCATGTATATCTTGATGATGATTATTTATGATCTAAAGGCTCAAATTTCCTTGTATTTTCAATTGTTACTAAACTATTATCGGTATTAAACTTTAATTACTAGTTATTAAGAGTACAATTATACTTAATTAGCTTAATTAGGAGTTAAGATTGTTATATATTTGATGCTTTTAGTCACTAAAATTTATGTTGTTAAGGGTTTGATCACCATAAATTTGCCTTCAATGACCATACATGTATATATATATATATTAAGAATGAGGGATATGCTATGGTGTAACAATTTGTAGGCTTCCAATTTCGAGTGGTTAAAAGGTTTATTTGTAGGAACAAGAATTTGATGTGATTAATATTTTAGACCTGCTTTCCTATCAAGAAGTAATATCAAGTCCTAATTTATCCAAATAGTTAAAGGCCATGAAGGATGAATTGTCTTCAAAGTATTATAATCATGGTTGGGAAATTATAGAATCACCTAAATGGTGCAAAGTTATTGGTTGTAAGTGGGACTTCAAAACTAAGCATGAAGTCATAGGTGAAATTGAAAGATATAATGTCAGACTTATTATAAAGGGCTATAATCAAATAGAAGGAATTGATAATATAGATGCCTTTTCACTGATATCTACTAAAGATTCTTTAAGAGTGGGTATGGGATTAATTGCCCATTATAATTTGAAACTTCAACAAATGGACATTAAAACTACCTTTTTGAATGGAATTTTGTTTAAAGATATTTATATAAGTCAATCTAATGGTCTTGTTTAATTTCTTGAATAAGACAAAACACATGCTTTCTTATCACTTTGGCGTGAAAGATCTTAGTGAGGCCTTTTATGTTCTTGGGATAAAAATACATTGTGATAGGTCTCTAGTATTCTTGGTTTGTCTCAAGGCACTTATGTTGATAAAGTGCTTAAGAAATTTTACATGCACTCTTGTTCTTTTTATGTTGTGCTTGTTCATAAAGGTGGTTGTCTAGATCACCGTGTCCTCAAAATGATAAAGAGAGGATTAAAATGGAAATAATTCTATATGCTTTTACTATTGGTAGCTTAATGGATGCTTAAGTATGCACTTGCTCATATATAGCTTTTCTATTACTGTGCATGGCAAATACTTGAGTAATCAAATTAGATCACTAGAAAGGTGCCAAGAAAGTTATAAGATACCTATAAGTTACTAAAAACTATATGTCAACAGACAAACAATTTGATTCTCTTAAAATTGTTAGTTACTTAGATTTAGATAATGCAAATTATGTAGATAATTTGAAATCTACTTCTGGATATATCTTTATGATATCTGGAAAAGTTGTTTTATGGAAAATGCTAAACACAGACTTACAACTGCCTTAACTATGGAAGTGGACTATATTACTTGTTATGAGCCCTTTGTTAGGCCATTTGGTTAAAGAAATTAATTTATGATGTGCATCTTGTTGAAAACATATCTTGACCATTAACTATTTATTGTGATAATACTTCTATTGTATGTTTCTTTCAAAATCATAGGAATTCTAGATGAACCAAACATTTCGACATTAAGTTCTTGTTCATCAAAGAGAAGATTTGTGAATCTCACACTTAGATTGAACATATTTCCATGAATCATATTCTAGCAAATCTGCTAACCAAAGACTTACCTATCGAAGTTTTTCAAAGGCCTATAACTCATATGTGTCTTGTAAAATCTTTTGATGATACCTTAGTTTAATGAGAGTTTGTGTTATGTTCTTGAGCGACATTTTGATGTACTTTACATTTGGATAAACAAATGTTTTAGATATATTTTATTTACTATTCCATTTTAATTTAGTTTTGAAACCTTGTTGGCATTTAAAACATTTTTTTCTCTATCTGATTCAATGCTCTTGGTTTGTGATTTCATTTTTCAATTTTTTTTGGCTAAGGTACTTATTAGTTATTTGATCTTCTTGGTACATGTGAGTTAATTTGTTATAGCTTTGTCTGACAATTGATTATTACTATCTAAGTAGGAGATTGTTGGAATATTTTAATCAAATTATATATGGATGAGCATTAATCAATTTTTAAACCAATTGATAGATTATGCTTTGATGGTATTAAATATTAAGTTAATACCATTACAACATATACAGTCATGACATTGGATAGCTTATAATAGACCAATGTGTTCATGAGCTCATTAAAGGAAGGATTCTAATTTATAGCCCATATTCTAGTTCATGAAAATCAATAGATGTTAGGAAACGATGTATTAAGACACTATGTTGTACCAATTTTTGTTATACGTATGTATATGACATTTTATATGTATCATGATGGATCTTTGATGTATATAAATATGTTACTTCATAGATAATGATGGAACCATGTGTAAAAGTATGAGGATAAAAATGTATAACCATTTTGGGCAATGCATGTGCATTATGGTAGAATTTGATATATGGGATGACATGATGAATGTATGAAATCTTGGATATTCAAGGGTCAAATATTGATCTAACCATTTTGGCATGACATGGAATGATTATAAATGTTATTTAGGTTAAAAGAAATGTGCTCAAAGTGGAAAGGAGCCAATTGGATTCCAAATGGTCTAAATTGGAACCAAAGTTAGTCTTAAAATTTCTATAAACAACTCTTATGTCAAAGGTGGCCTAAATGATCTGGTTTGAGCCTAGGATTTGGCGTGCATTTAGACACCTCTTAGAGCTTTTTGGCAAATAAAGAACCAAAATTTTTGGAGCTATATAAAATATTTTACAAATTTCTAAAATTGTGCAGAATATTTAAAATAGTCTTGGTACTATTCACACTGCATAGCTCTGATATTTCATGTCTTTTGGGGGCCAATGAGGTCTAATATAAATGACATTTTACAAAATATAATTGACATTATAAGCTTTCCATGGCCACTGAGATCACCCAATTTGGAGTTGTGTAACTTAATATATGCATTTTTAAAGTTTTGGGCCTGTCATATGCCTTCGATTTCGACTAAAGTTATTGTTCTATTGCATTTGACAGGGCAAATGAACTCAATTTCATCTGAAATTTTTACAACATGTAGTTCACATCCTAAGATTTCCATACCAAGACAGAATCAAATTTTATATCAAGCACACAATGTCTAATCACTTGGTCACTATATAGTTTCCACGGTTAAACTTATCCAACCAATGTTTATTCAAGTCAACAGGTAATTTAAATGCAACTAGATAGTTCATTAAGTTCACATACCATGGTTAAAAACTATGCACAGTATATAAATGCTTATCCAGAAAATCATAATCAATAGGTAAAGGATCTACCTTTAGAGTCTTAATATAGTTCAAATGGTCAGCCACTAAGTTTTTTGCTCCACTTTTACACCAGATGTCAATGTCAAAATCTTGAAGCAAAAGCATCCATCTAATCAACCTCGGCTTCACATCATGCTTCTTCAACAAGTACTTCAATGTTGAATGATCGATGAAAACAATTACTTTAGTATCAAGCAAATAAGACTTAAATTTATCCAAAGCAAAAATAATAGTAAGAAATTCTTTTTCTGTGGTATAATTTGCTTGAGCCCCCATCCAAAGTCTTGGATGCATAAGTTATCACATGGGACTTTTTATCCATTCTCTAGCTTAAAACTGCTCTTAAAGAATAATTGGAAGCATCACATAAAAACTCAACTGAGACACTCCAATCAAGAGAGTAAATAATGGGTGAGGAAGTCAATCTCTTCTTAAGCTCATCAAATGCTGCTTTGCATGCATCATCAAAATGAAAATCAACATCTTTTATAATAGCTTAGACAATGGCAATGCAATCTTACTAAAATGTTGTATGAATCTCTTGTAAAATCCTACATGACCTATGATAGACTAGACCTCCTAAATGTAATACCTTAGCTTCTTAATCTCTACATTTCATCATAAAGGCTTATCTTAATACAAATACATGAAAATAACAATTTTTTGGCAGCGACAATTTATGTCATTGAATGTCTAATTAATTTATTCTTGGCTTTAGGAACCATATGAGCTTACCAATTTCATTTTCCATCTATAACATATCCATTCATATCAGAAATATCAAAATCCATCTCACAATTCACGGATTTAGAACTATATTTCACAAAACTAGAATTTTGCTCTCGGGTTGCTGTATCAGTTTTTTGATATGAAATTTGGAAATTTATAACTAATTTTAAAAAAATCAAAATCATTCCTATGATAGCTTTCTAGAAATATTTGGATGTTAAATAATAGCTAAAAATAATTCTAGACCAAGACAATAGCATTTAACTTATGAAAAGTAATAGAATAGTACATCGGGTCATGCTTTCAAACAACTACAGACCTTGGAACTTCAAAAATTTGTTTCTCCCTTTATAGAGCTCTAAATGAAGTATTCTCAGTGGCTATGGAAAGCTTATGACATTTAATTTATGGCTATAAAATTTTCATATGTATTGGACTTCAATTGTCCTATGAATGACATAGGAAAGCAAACTAATCATATGAACAATACTCTTGATAATTCTACATAATTTGGCCAACGTTGAAAATTCATAATAAATTCTATAGAGCTCCAATTTAGGTGCTCTTTAGCTCTATTAAAAGATCTAGATGAGGCCTATTTTTTGGGCAAATTTAATGCAAAAACTCATCAATTTGGTTAAACTTTGGTTCAGCTCAAGAAATAGTCAAAATTGAAGTCCATAAAGGGTTCAACATGTACCAAATGACTTTCTCATCTTTCCACAACCATTTGAACACGTCGAAAAGCATAACTATAGCCTATAGAAGTATGCCAAATGGTTCAAATTATCATGGAGCTCATTATCACCTTGCCACTTGCAATCATACACATAATGGCATATGGATGGCAAAAACTTTCATATTCATTCATTTGACTTCAAAATGAATACATACATCATATTTACATACATTTGAAGATGCTCAAAGGTCTACATCACATTTACAACATGTGGTCACAAGTTTTGACAACTAAATGCCATCAAAATGCCTAATTATCTATTTCATTGTCAAAGCCTTGCTGTTCAAGATGTTTGGCTTCCATTTCTTGGTCCACTTAGCTTATTTAAACATAGACATATGTAGGGGAAAGAGTGAGATTCAAAGAATGTTAATAGCTCTTTACCCTTTCAAACATACATCAAGGATGCATTTATATGTCAAAGAATGCATGCATGCCATATAAGCTACTAATGAACATACATAAATCATTTTCCTTGTCATATAAACTCGTACATGGCAAACATAGGCTCTCAAAAGCATTGGTCTAGCCTCACCCAATTTTTTTTGGGATTTTTGGATTTACCTTACCCACTTTCAAGGACTTTTGACTTCGCCTCACTCTTTTTGAAACTTTTGGCTTTGTCTCATGTAATATCCGGTTCTCCGAAAATGAAAGAAAACGTAATGTACAGTTTCTCCGTAAATGAACAAAATTCACCGGATATAAAAGCATGTCCCCCGAACTGAATTAGTTAAAGCCCCAAAAAATTTAGAAAGCATTTTAGACTGTTAAAAATGAGAATCCTAGTTTTAGACAAAAAGAAAAATAGAGCTCGAATGAAGAAACAAATTTGAACGAAAGGTTGACGAAACATAAGGGCATTTTCGTCATTTTGAGTAAATTTTGGAATTCACACAGGAGGGCTTTTTAAATAAAATTTTTTGGTTCTCCAAGGTTCTCAGCCACACTGAAAACCATGGGAAGCCCCGAGATAGCTAAAGCCCCTCTGGTGGACTTTTTCCAATGTTACTGCACCTAAACTTTGATTAATTCGTTCAGGAAAGTTTTAGCTTCGATTTAAGTGATTCCAAAGGCATTTACTAAATTAGGAACTTAAATTTCATAATGGAAAAGATGGTTCTCAAAAAGGAGCTAAAACGAGTTAGAAAAGAAAATGCCAAGAACGAAGGGCAAAATGAAAATTTTTGAAAAGTCTTTCTTCTCCCACCTACATATAAGTGGCACCCCCACCTCCTTATTCATTCAGCCCATTATGTTTCTGCCCTAGACCAGAAGAAAACCCTCAAGGATGAGGCGAACCAAGAGGAGGATGAAGGAAGGAGAAAGACAAGGTAAAAAGTATAGATTTTTGGTTATTTTTCATGCTCTTTCCTTAGCAAACCTCTTCTTCTCCATTTCCCTTTCTTTCCTATAGTTATATTGAAGTATATGGATCTATTTTAAGGGAGGAACAACAGGAAAAATTCGGATTTGAAGAGAGAAGGCCAAGGAAAATGAGAATCAAGCAAGCAAACACGAAAAAAAATAAGGTAAATCTTCCATCCTATAGTAGCTACTTCCTCCCCATCCTTCTCCCTATTTCACCCCATATATGTAGCTCCAAAAGGGCTTGAATTTTAGCTATAACCAAGGGTAAATTCCATGAATTTAGGGGAGGAGAGTAAGAATATGCAAAGAAATTCAAGAAATATCATTAATTTTCAAGGTGGCAAACTTAAGGTTTCATGGGTTCCCTTGAAATCTAATTTGATGTAATTATTCCTAGGCCTAAATGAATGTTTGAATGAGTTCTAAGATCCCTAGAAGTCTCCCCATATGAATCTTCCATGTAGAAAACAAAGCAAACTTCTGTGGAGCTAAATGAAGCATAGTCTCAGCTAAAGAGGGTTGAGATAACTAGGGAGAGTTTTAAATTTTTGGGTTCCCTTGAAATCTGATTTGATGTAATTATTCCTAGGCCTAAATGAATATTTGAATGAGTTCCTAAGATCCCTAGAAGTCTCCCCATATGCATCTTCCATGTAGAAAACAAAGCAAACTTATGTGGAGGCTAAATGAAGCATAATCTCAGCCAAAGGGGGTTGAGACACCTAGGGAGAGTTTTAAAATTTTCAAATCTATTTTTGAGTCATATATGAAGGATGAAAATGAGGAGAAACCTTTGGAAAAATTTAGGAGGCCTAGAGAATGAATTGGTGTCTTAGGTTCCATAATATGACCTAAAGAAGCAACATGTAGTTAAGCTCTTTATTTTAATTGTGTGATTGCTCCAAGAGGCTTAAAAGGAGTCAAGAATCATATATGAAAGGAAAGAATGGAGCCTAGAACTCATTTGATGGATGTTGCTTCATTACCTACATTCTTGGAACTATAAAGGGATTAATAGACCAAGTTAGTATTTAAGGAAGATGTGTGGCCTTAAAATTAACTACATGAACCTAATTGGCTTCCATAAATTGTGTTTAGGCCAAAAGAGATGATCTCCACCTTCTTGGGTGTGTGAGGTCAAGGGAGAGGATTCAAGACTCAAGGAAAAAGTGTGTAAATACAAGTAAGGTAGCTCTCTCCACATTCTTTCATGCATGGATGTGTGTTTACATTGTCTTTGAAAGTATGTATATATGTTTTGAGTTATGAAAAGTATTTTAGCATGAGCTTTCATTCCATGGTACCATGGTGATGTTTTATGCATTTAAATGATGTTTTATGTGCTTTCTTTAGTTTGCCTAAGTGTGGAGAAGCCAAAAACCCTCTAACCATGGTAAGGATGAGCCAAAAACCCTTAAATTTGGTTGAGACAAAGGAAAGAGTCTTCCAAAAATGAGGTTGACTCCCAAGAGTAAGGTTAAGTCAAAAACCTCTTAAAGAAAATGGGTGAGGCAAGTCCAAAATCTATAAGTAAATGGGTGACGCTAATCCACTCATTTGGCAAGCCTATGTATGTTATATATGACTTGTTCAAATGGTAAGAATGTTTCTTGAATGCTCACATATGTTAATATGTCCATGCATACATTTTCAAGGCTTGTATTGCATACTTTATGTGTGATTGAAAGGGATATGAGCTATTGGTATTCTTTGAATCTCATTCCCTTCTCTCCAATGTTCTAACATGCTAGGTGGACCAAGAGAACAAGGAAATGGGATTCAACCACTTAAGAGATGAAAGCATGACATCAAAGTGCATGGATTTTGTTTCTTTAAGGCCAAATGTTGTAATCCAGTGTTGCATATGTCCTATGATATTATGAACATGTAAAATTATTCTAATGTATCATGTATAAATGAGATTTAAGGTTATATGTATGGAAATGTGCATCTTGGACATGTAATAGCGAAACTAGTATTATGGAAATGTATGCATTAATGGAAGTGAAATGGCCAAATTGAGATGCATGAGATTTAAAAACACTTAATCAGTTTATACAAGTCATAATCATGCTTTTAAACTTGCCCAAGACATACCAAACACCAAGAAAGACCATTTGGGCACACTTGATATCTAATATGGAGCAAAATTGACCATATTGGAAACCTATAACACTTTTTGTCTAAATAATCTCTTCTTGATCTGAGATTTGCATGAATTTAGAGCTTGTTGAGAGCTTTTCAGAAAGCTAAAGTGCAGAATTTTTGGAAGTCTATGGAATATTTGATGAATTTTCAAAGTTGGAAAAATTCTAATTTTGGTTTATGGTACTGTTCACATTGTTCGAAAATGAATTCTATCACTCTGGGGGAAAATGATATCCAATTGATACAAAAGTTTGTAGGGAGAGCCTAGATATTTCTAGTGACTTGTACCAACTAGAAACACCTCATTTGGATGTCTAGAGAGGGAGATATGAATTTTTAATGTTTTTGTCCAGTATCAGGCTTCTAGACTGACCTAGGTTACTTTTTGATTGGTTTTCAATGCCTGGACATGCCTAAACTGGTTTGGAGTTATTTTTATCTTCTAGCCAACATCCGTAGATTTTCAGATTGGTATCATTTGCATGGATTGCAATTTTTTTGGAATTAATTTTACATTTTAAAGTTTGTAGCAGAAACCTGTATCAGTACCAGTAGCCAGTCTGACCTCTGCACCTTTTCAAATGTCAAACATCCTCTGTGTTATGTCTCATAGTCTGGACATATTTTTAGCATAAAGTATACATGTGTAGATTTCCAAAATGGTAAAGAATACATGATTTCAATGTTTCTAGAATTAGTTATAAATTTCCAAATTTTGTGATAAAAGTGGGGAAATTCTGGCCGAAATGGAAACTATGAATTTTATGCATTCCCTTGCCTTGCACGAGCTCTAGGCCTAATTTAGTGATGAATTCAAGTTGTATCTATGTATTTAAATATGACAATATAATTCATGAGTCCATATGGCCCACGAGACTCCGAAAGAAAAATTTATGCATAGCGCAACACAAAAGAAATCCATTACTTTATATGCCATTTTCTTGTGATTCTTGAGAAGTGAGTGGCATGAAGCATAGAAATTGCATGAGAGAGGCTAGGAAATTATGGTGTTACATCTCACCCATTCCTAAGGACTTTTGGCTCATCCTTACCCATACTAAGAGACTTTTAGCATAACCATACCCATTGAAGCTAGATTACATTCATAAAATCCTTTCAAGAAGCATAATGGTACCATCACATGTAACTAATGGCTAGAAACATATTTCATAGTTCAAACATGCACATAAGAACTCAATGACAAGCAAACATCTAGACAATGCATGTGAGAAAGTTTAGAGAGCTACCTTGAAGTAAGAAAACAAGCTTTTCTCTTTAATTATTTCTTATCCTTTTTGACCTAACACATGCAACTAGTTGGGGCTTGATTCTTTAGCCTGGACACATCAAATGAAACATGATTTAATCATTGGAACAAGTTCTAGCCTTATACAAACTCTACGCATGTCTACTTTCTCATATAATTCCATTATGGTTCCATACAAGACACAATGAAACAACCTTTAGAATTCATGATCTTGGCTCCCATTTTTCATTCAATCCAAGTGTCTTGACTCTATTTAGATTCCTTAGAGCCATCACAATTTCAATTCAAAGAGCTTAGACACAAGTTGCTTCTTTATGTCTTAAAATGAGCCTACACCTCCATCTCACAAACCATGATTCCTGAATTCATTCCAATACTTCCTATGGTGTTCATTAATCTTGTTTAGGCCCTTCATATCTTTAGAATTAAAAATAAATCTTCCAAGGTGCTTTATCTCTACCTAGGCTGAGACATGGAGGAGCAAATGGACCATAGAGTTTCATTTATTTTCTTTAGGGGGTTGGCACATGTGAGGCTTCTTAGATGTCTTGAGAATTCATACACACTCTTAGACAACCTAAATCATCACTAGGAAGCTTCATATATTGTCAAGATGTAACTAAATCCCTAGATTCTACAACTTAATTTCTAATGCTTCTTATTCAATTCCAATCCCCATATTCTTAATTTCCACACTCTAAAACCCTTGTTCCTTACTTGGTTTGGTCAAAACGTATTCCCTTTTAAGTGGTCTATAGTTGGCCGAAACTCACTGATAAACATAGATTTCTATCTATTTTATTCTCCTAAACATAGGCATTTTAATAATAAAATATGGCTTTAAGACTTTAATTAGATAAGATTTTGTTTTAGAAGCCATTTCTATATTTTAGGAAATTATTTACAAGATTTTAGAATTTTAATGCATAAAGTTCTTTAAATGATTTTGTGAATTTTTCTATTGAATTGTTCTTACTATTTGTGCAAAGTTTTTGTTGGGCAATGGGAATTTTAAGGATAGAAATTAATTTAGAAAATGATTGAAGCTTCATGAGTGGATTAAGAGCTAAACAACATGTGAGAAGCTACGTGACTCATGAAGGGAAACAAAGCCATGCATGTAAGGGCAACAGCTGAACAGAAATGGAACCAACATGGTTCATTAATGGATTCATGAGAAGAGCACGAGGAAGCATTAGTTGCTTGTGTGAAACAAGAAGCTGCATGGATATTTTAAAGAAGAAGAAAGCTTGAGAGAAAATAAGAGAATAGCTATACGTGGAAGACACACTCAAAATTTGGCGCCGTTGCCAGGGAATGGATTTTCAATGTTTGAGAAAGTTTTCTAGGTGTTTTAACTCTATTTTTGTTCTATTTTGGTTTAATTTTTGTTTTGTTTTGAACTTAGAATTGGCTGATTTCAGTGTTACGCGTCAAGTGTCCTGCTTGCTGAAATTTTTGTTTAAAGTGCCCAGAAAATTCTCAAACTTTGTTTTCCAAGGTTTTTGGGTGTTTTGAGCAAAAGTAATAGAAAAGCTATTAGGTGCACCATTTTTTGGCCAAATTCCAATGTTTAAGGCACTTTTTCGAATTTTTTAGTATTTTCTTGAATTTTTTAGGAATTTTCAATTTTTCCCGGATTTACTTTCTTTATTTTTTGTGAGTTTATTTTACATCATTAACCTCTGTTTAGGAGTGTTTTTGAGAGTTAAGTAAGTCTTAGTTTTATTGAAATTTTATTTTCTTGAATTAAAAAGTTAATTTTAGTTATAATTTATCAGTGATTTTGCTTGTATTGAAATTAATTGAATTTCTCAATTTTTCTTTGCTTTAAATGAATCCATATCATTATTCTAATCAAGGTGTCTATGATTCTTGTACAAAGCATAGGATTTCTCAGAAGTTGGATGAAGCCATGTCAATGCTTCAAGATCTTCTTGAAAGACAAAAACAAGAGCAACAAAGCCAACAATATCAACAAGTCCAACAACCATGCTACCAACCACACCATCATCCTTATGAAGTTCACCCTAGCTACCAACCATACCACAACTTCCATAGGAAAGAACCAGAGTATGATAATTACAATTATCATGAGGGGTATATGCAACAAGAGGTCCAAGGGGAACAGAATTGGGAAGAGCAGCTAATGGAAGCTTGTATTATTCAAAACCAACAATTAGAGCAAATGGTCCAACGGGGAACTGAATGGTTACAACTCTAAGATCAACAAATGATGGATAATCTCATGACGGATTCAGGATTTCAAATGAATCAACCTACTTCAAGTGCTAATGAATCAATTGAAGAGCAAATTAGAAGGGAATGTTTAGAGGAGGAAGAGTCCTATTCATCGGGTAATATCCTTCCATCTTCTAATACATTACAATTTGTTAGAATTGATTCTAGTATACATGATAGCACTGTGATTCTTGATGTATATAATGTTGTTGATTCTGAATTGCATGATGAGGAAGTTAATGAGGAAATTGTTGTTGAATCTCCTAAATTGATTGATTGTGGTAACTCATTGAGCAAAATTGACACATTTGTTGATGTTCATGATTCATTGTGTATTGATGCACTTGGAATTTCTACTCCTAGCTGTGATTCTAGTGATGAATTCATGTCTAAAGCTGTTAATGATGAATCTATTGAGTCTAGGGTAGTAGATAAATGTGGGAGATGACCTAGGTTGTGTCACTAGCTACATATTTAGTTCAACCTAGTTTTATTTTGAGGGTTGCGCGACGAGCCACTCAAAAACAAATTTTGAGTGTGTCTTCCACGTACAGCTACTCTCTTATTTTCTCTCAAGCCTTCTTCTTCTTTAAAATACCTATGCAGCTTCTTGTTTCACACAAGCAACTAATGCTTCCTCGTGCTCTTCTCATGAATCCACTAATGAACCATGTTGCTTCCATTTCTGTTCAGCTGCTGCCCCTACATGCATGGCTTTGTTTCCCTTCATGAGTCACGTAGCTTCTCACATGTTGTTTAGCTCTTAATCCACTCATGAAGCTTCAATCATTTTTTAAATTAATTTCTATCTTTAAAATTCCCATTGGCCAACAAAAACTTTGCACAAATAGTAAGAACAATTCAATAGAAAAATTCACAAAATCATTTAAAGAACTTTATGCATTAAAATTCTAAAACTTGTAAATAATTTCCTAAAATATAGAAATGGCTTCTAAAACAAAATCTTATCCAATTAAAGTCTTAAAGCCATATTTTATTATTAAAATGCCTATGTTTAGGAGAATAAAATAGATAGAAATATATGTTTATCACTCACCCCCTAAGAGAACAACCAAAAAGAAGCAATAAGAAGTCATGATTCTTACATGATTAAATGCTTTTCCAAAGAGCTTTCTTATGCCTTAGCCCTCTCCTTCAATTTCCAACTCTCTCCTACTAAACCAGCCCCAAAATAGTCTCAAATCAAACATTAAAACCATAGAAAAAGAGAAGAGAAGGAGGGGAACAATATTAGTGAAGGAAAGAGCATAAAAAACCATGGTTTTCTTATGCTTTTTGCTAAGCTTTTCTTCTTTTTCTTCCTTCCTTCTTGTGCGTCTCACACAATTAGTCTCTCCTCTAGTTTGGGATAGAACTTAAGTCAATTAGGGGAGGAGGAAGAGGAGGACGTGTCTTATAAGAAGTAAAGTCACTAAAACACATTTTAAAAATGCCTAAGTTGTCCCATTTTCTTGGTCTTTCCTTTTAGGCTCCTTACAACTCATTTTTTAGAACTATTTTTTCTATCATAAAATTTGGGTTCTTTAACTTATAAAATGCCTTTGGTTTCACTCAATTTAGACTTAAAACCTTCTCGAGCAAATTGGTTAAAATTTGGGTTAACTAATGTTTAAAAACATAAACCAGAGGGGTTTGAACCATTATAGGGGTTCCTATGGTTTTTAGGACTTCTAAGAACCCTAAGAAATTTAATTTTTCCATTTAAAGATCCCTCATTTTAGTTTTTTAAAAAAGTGCTCAAAATTATGAAAATATCATTTTTTTATCAGATTTTATTTAGCTACTCTAGCTTTGGTTTTTAGGCATCTTAAGCCTTGTATCCTCATTTTTAATTTTCTAGATTATTGTCCTAATTTTATTTAGCCTTAAGTCTTCTTATTTAGGGGACCTCCTTTAGTAATTCCCTTAGCTTAGGGCATTTTAGAATAATAAGTATTACACTGAACATATGTCGGGTATGGTAAAGAAGTGACAACATATATCTTAGTCTTATAAACCTCTATGCTTTTTTCAGATACAACATGACCCAATACAATGCCCTTTCGAACCATAAAATGACATTTTTCAAAATTAAATGCAAGGTTCTTCTCTATACATCTCTTTAGAACTTTATCCAAACTAGACAAACACTTCTCAAAAGAATTTCTATATACAGTGGAATCATTCACAAAAATTTCCATACAATTTTTTGGAAATTACTAAAAATAGAAACCATGCACTACTAGAAAGTTCCAAGGGCATTACAAAGACCAAATGGCATCTTTTTATAAGCAAATGTTCCAAATGGGCAAGTGAACCTTTCTTAGTCCTCCGGGACTATATATATCTAGAAATAACCTAAAAATCCATTAAGAAAATAATAGTGAGACGTCCCAGCTAAATGCTCAAGCATTTGATCAATAAAAGGAAAGGGTAAGTGGTCTTTTCTGGTGATAGAATTAAGACGTGTATAATCAATGCAAACCCTCCAGCTATTTTACACATAAGTTGGCACCAACTCATTCTTTTCATTCTGGACCACTGTAATCCTAGTCTTTTTAGGAACAACCTGCACAGGACTAACCCATTGACTATCAGAAATCAGATATATAATACTAATAAAAAAGAGTTTAGATACTTCCTTTTTAACCACATTAAGAATAAGTGGGTTAAGTCACCTTTGAGGTTGCTTTACTGGATTAGCTCCATCTTTCAAAAAAATCCAGTGCATACAAGTCTCAAGACTAATGCCTGGTATATCTACACCAAGGTCCATCCTATGGCTTGTCTCTGCTTCCTCAAGACCTCCAAAAGTTCCACCTTCTCATGCTAAGCAATATCACGAGCCACAATGACAAGAAGCCTTTCTCTTTCTTCAAGGTAAGTATATTTCAGTGTGTTTGGAAGTGGCTTAAGCTCCAAAGTATGAGCTTATTAAGCACTATCTTCTTCATGCCATATACTTGCTTAGATAACTCATAAGAAACATAAGAATCTTTTTTAGTATAAGAAGCATTAGTAGCATAGGAAGAATCAAAAGAATCAATAATCAAATGAATACTAACATTATGGTTATCCAAACAATCCAAATCAGCATGCAAAGTATCATCATAACCAGAAAAATCAATAAAGCTAGTATAATTAATAGCGATTCTAGATGTAAGAATTAACTTGATCAGTACATGCAATAGGTTCTCTAAAGTCAATACTATCATTATAGCTCAAAAAATCATCAATCTCTTTACATATACAGAAGTGAGAACCATCACTGTGTCTTAGAGAATCATAAAAATCAGTAATATCATAAAAATCAGTTAAAAGACTATCCTTAAATTCAGTACTAGCCACATCAACTAGCATATCAAACAAACTCACACCAAGAATAGAATGATCATCACATAAGTGATTCATGGCATTGAAAATATTAAAATGTATTACATAGAAAAAGTTCTTTCATGCACATTTATGATTGTCTTTAAGAAAGTTCTACCTAGAATGAGAGATGCACGACCATGAAACCTATATCTATCATCCTCCATGTTAAAAACATAAAAATTAGCTAGAAATATTAAATATTTTACCATAACCAAGACATCTTCCAATACTTCTGAAGGATAAGCCATGCTCTGGTTTGCAAGCTGCACAACCACTCTAGTTGGCTTCAATTCTCCTACCTACAAAGATAAATACACTAATTTAGGCATTACATTAATAGAAGCACCAAGAGTAATTAAAGCATAAAAAAAACTCAAAATTTTCAATAGTGCAAGGTATTGTAAAAGTTCCCAGATGACATTTAGTGGGCATTACAGGTTGTATAAGTGCTAAAACATTTTTTTCAAAATTGATTTTCTCATTCCCTCTTAGCTACCTTCTATTGGTACACATTTCTTTAAGAAATTTGGCATACTTGCAAATGGTCTTAATGGCTTCCAGCAAAGGCATGTTGACTTCAACTTTCTTGAAAGTCTCAAGAATCTCTTTCTCAAGTTCTGCTTTAGCTTGTCTCTTCCCCTAGGTTGGTCTTGGGGGAAAGTAAAATATTTTTCAGCTCCTTTTCCTTTTAAAGCTCATCCTGTGCAACGTGTGTTTTTGCTAACACTAACTTATCCATAGTACTAGTATCTGAGGACTCATGAACTTCCTTCCCACTCCTAAGGGCAATAACACTGACATTGTAATATCTTATAATTTAGAAATCCAAAATCATTCTTAAAGAGTGGAATGAATTACTTATAGGGGATTACAGGCCTAGTAAAAGCTAATAAGAACTATGAGAAACCAAAATTGAAATCGTTTGATTAATGAATAAGGACCTTGAAGTAAAGTAAACCAAGCCAATTGAGATTTGGATGTTAATTAAAACATCTAAAAATGTAGTTAAGAACTCATGATAGCTCAAAATCAGAGCTAAAATGGCCAAACAAAAAGATACAAAGGTCGGTGGCAAAATTGTAATTTTGGGTAACTTTTTGAAAAACCTAAATGAGAGAGTTTTAAATAGAAAAAATGAGTTTTCCAGAGTTTTCGGAGGCCCTAAAAACCATAGGAACCCCTAGAATGGTCAAAACTTGTCTAGTATGCGATTTAAGGTATTAGTTAATTTTAACTTTGACCAAACCGTTCGATTAGAATTTAACTCCAATTTAGGTGCAACCAAAGACATTTTATGAATTAGAGAACCTAAATTTTATGATAGAAAAGATGGTTCTCAAAAAGGATTTGAAATGAGCTCAAGCAGAGAAACTAAAGTTTAAGGACATAATTGAAATTTTAGAATGTGTTATAAGTGAGCTTCACCCCTTATAATCACGTCCTACTTCTCTCCCTCATCTTAACTGACTCACTTTCACTCTAAAATAGAAACAGAACCAGCCCTAAGTGGTGCACCAAGGAGGGAGAAAAAGGAGGAAAAAACAAAGCCAAAAGGGTAAGATTTTGCGACCTTTTCATGCTCTCCCTTTTACTAAAGTTCTTCTCCTTTTTCTCCTTTCTCTTCTCATGGCTTTGATGTTTTAAAAGGAGGTGTTCTATGACTAGTTCAGTAGAAGGAAGGAAGAGTTTGGAGGAAACTTTGGAAGCCTAAGAAAGCTCTCTTGGCAAGCTTTGAAATAAGGTAAGAAACCATGGCCCAACTTGCTTCTTTTTGGCTATCTTTTGCTTGAGTGTTTTGGCCAAAATTAGAGCACCATGTAAGGAGTTTGATTTTGGTCCTAACATGATAGAGAAAGGAGTTTTGAAGCCTAATGAATTATATGGAAGCAATAGAACTCAAAAAGAGGATATAGATAACAAGTTATGAAATTAGGGTTTTGATTACACCTAGGAATTTATAAAGCTTTCTAAGGATAATTTAACTTATGTAAGAGTATGTTTAAGTTCTCAAGATGTAATGTCTGGTTTTCATAAAAATGACAGAAATGGATATATTTTCAAAGTAAGTCCTCTGAAATGAATCGGTTAAGGTCCAAAAAAGTTAGAATAATGATCTAAACACTAAGTAATGAAATTAGGAGGCTAGAGGTACCCTAAAACAGAAGCTAAAATAACTAGACGAAAATTAACGAAATAGCTATGTAACATAATAACATTCTCGTAATTTCAAATAAATTTTAGAATTCTCATAGAGGGCTTTTTAAATGAAAAATTTGAGTTCTTCGGGACTCTAAAAGGCTCTAAAAACTATAGGAAGCCCTGGGATAGTCAAAACTCTTTTCAGTGTATGTTTTCTAACGTCAGTTGACACGAACTTTGACCCTTTTCATTCGAGAAGCTTTTAGCTCTAATTTGAATGATTCTAAAGGCATTTTATAAGATTGAGGACCTAAATTTTATGATAGAAAAGATGGTTCTAAAAAAGGAGCTAAAACAAATCAAAAACAAAAATGCTAAGTTAAGGGACATAAATGGAATTTTTGGAAACAATTCCTAAACCCTACCTATATATGCCATGCCCCACTCTTCTCCTCATTTAGTTCATTTTATTTCTACCTTAAACCAAAGAAAGGACCAAGAGAGTGAGGTACACAAGGGAGGAGAGAAAGGGAGAAGAAAAAACAAGTGAAATGTATGGATTTTTTAGTTTCTCCTTAGTAAAATTTTTCTCCTCCTTTTTCTCTTCTTTCCCATGGATTTATTGAATCTTTTAGGTCTATTTTAAGGTTAGACCAAGAGGGGGAAATTTGGAAATTCAAGAGAAGAAGCCAAGCAAAGAGAAGAGCACGCAAAGGAAGCCAAGAAACCAAGGTAATTTGCTATGTTTCAAGCTTGTTCTTCCATTGCCTTCCTTTTGTGTATTTCAACCTATATATGACCAGCCAAGAGGATTTGAATTTCTAACCAAATCAAGGATGAATCTTAGGAAAATGAATGAGGAGAACAAGAATATGCAAAGGAAACAACAAAACAACCATTAGATTTTAAGATAACAACGTTAGAGTTTCAAGTGCTTAATGCAACACCATACTTCTAGGACTCAATTCATACAATTCCCATGCCTCATCTTATGTTTGTTCTATGGAAACAATATAGTGGCATAGGGAGTTATGAATAAAAATGCATTTCTGTACAGGTAAAATTTTTCTTTCGGAGTCTCGTAGGCCATATGAAAGCATCTATCACTTTCTCATATTTAAACACATGAATATAACTCATTTCCATCATCAAATTTGGCCTACAACTCGTAGAAAGCAAAGGAGCATATGAAATCCGTGTTTGCATTTTCGGCCAGGATTTCCTCTTTTCTGTCACAAACTTTGAAAAATCATAACTAAATCTAGAAAAATCAAAAACATGCAATCTTGGTCATTCTGGAAACCTTAGGATGTCTACTCCACATAAAAATACATCCAGGTCATAAAATTCATCACACAAAATGTTTGACATCCAAAAAGCTCCAGAGTCGCTGGCTGCCTGGGCTGTGGTTCAGTTTACTGATACAAATTTCTGAAATTCATAACTAATTCTATAAAAATATAAATCACACAAATTCAGTCATTATGGAAAGCTACAGATGTTAAATTGATAGTAAAAATAATTCCAGAATGAAACAGATACTTTTAGTCAGCTGGACCCTATGGAACAGTAACCAGACTCATGGGGCACTACTGATACTGACAGTTAATTTCAAACATGCATAACTCACTGCTCAGACCTCCAAATGAGGTTATCTCAGTGGCCACAGAAATCATATGATCTCTAGTTTATGAATGTAAAATTTCATAAGCATTGGACACCATTTGGCCATCGGGTGACACAGAATTCAAAACTGCCAGTATGAACAGTACCCATACCAGAATCCATGAAAAATCCCAACTTTGAAAATTCATCAAATATTCTCTAGGTCTCCAAAAATTATGATCTTTAGATTCCCAAAAAGATATTAATGGGACCTAATTGCATGCCAAGTTTCAGGGCAAGAATAACTCAGTTGGCCAAAAAGTGGCATAAGGTTCTATTATGATCAATTTTGGCTCCATATTGGGTACCAAAATTGCCAAATGGATTTCCCTTGGTCTTGGCACATTTTGGGCAAGTTTAAAAGCATATTTAAGACTTGTGTGAGCTGACCAAATAGTCCCAAACCTCATGCATCTCATTTTGGTTCAACCCACATTTATACACATATTCATCAAACTTTACATTCTCATACCATGGCATTTCATACTCAAAACATGTGCTAATGGTCATATATCATTTTCATACATTTAAACATCACATAATAGTATGTTTACATCTATCTCAAGGTTCATAATATATATACAACATCATATACATCTTGGACTATCATTATGGTTCCAAAATGGACAAAATAATACATAAGCTTGTCAATCCTTGCTCTTCATGGTTGTTGGCTCCCTTCACCATAATTACTTGATCCACCTAACGTGCTAGATCATTGGAGAGGAGGGGATGAGATTCAAAGAATCCCAATAGCTCATCTCTCATTCAATCATACATAATATATGTAAAGTAAGCCTTAAAAATGCATGCATGGACATAATACAAATCATAAGCATTCAAGAAGCAAGCTTAGCATGTGAATAAGCTATACAAATCATTCAAGAGCTCAACAAGTGTTTGGATTGGCCTCACACTTCTCCTCATGGATTTTGGACTTGCCTCACCCATTCTTTAAGCACTTTGGACTCGAACACTCTTGGGAGCCCACTTTGCTTTTGGGAGACTCTTTACTTTGTCTCAACCAAGCTCAAGGGTTCTTGACTCATCCTCACCATAATGAAGAGTTCTTGGCCTCTCCACACTCGAGCAAACTCAAGAAACATCATACATTCACTTGAAAATATAACATGACATCATGAAATCATGACAAACAAGATCATGCTAGCATACTTTTCATGGCTTGAAAATACACATACACACATTTAAAAACAAGCTAAACACACATCCATGCATGAGAGAAGGTGGACAGAGCTACCTTGCACAATTTCACATACTTTTTCCTTAACTTTCAAGCCTCTTCTTTTGGACACACACCCACAATTTAGTAGAGATAGTTTCTCTTGGCCTAGGTACAATTTATGGGAGCCAATTAGGTCTATGAAATATAAACTAAGGCTACATCACTTGATAAAACACTAGATTGCTCTATAGGCTCCATTATGGTCCATAATCACACCTAATGAAGCAACATCCATCAATGACTTCTAGGCCTCATTCTTTCTGTTCAATTATGATTCTTGACTCCTTTTAAACCTCTTGGAGTCATCACATCATTAAAACAAAGGACCTAACATCATGTTGCTTCTTTAGATCCTAATATAGAACCTATGGCACCAATTTAATTTCTTTGAGTTCTAAATTTTTTCTAAGGCCTCTACTCATCTTCACTCATCACATATGACTCAAGAATAGCCTTAGAAAAATTTAAACTCTCCCTAGCTATAGGAACTTGCCTAGGCCGAGACTATGGGGGGAAAGAAGAGTTCATGGCCTTCTTGATTTTTCCTTGATGGGAGACACACTTGGGAGGCTACTTAGAGGTCTTAGGAGCTCAATCAAACACTCATATATGCTAGGGAATGCATGAATCAAATCAGTTTTTACAATCCCTTCAAATGCACTACACTTTTTCTACTTAGAGTTCATCAATTTTTCTTGCAATTTCTTTGCTTTCTTGGATGGGAGGTGTGTGTGGGAAGCTCTCTAAGGGTCTTAGGAGCATGTTTAAACATTCAATTAAGTCTAAGAACATTCATATAAAATCAGATTTGCAAGAGAGCATTTGGATCCCTAATGGTTCTATCTTGTCTCATAATGCTCATTTCTTAATTCTATTGGTTCCTTTTTAATACTTGCCATCTAAAACCTCTAATCCCTCCATAAATTGGACAGAAATCAGCCCATAAGACTTGGGCTCATGGTGGTCAAATTCGTGCAAGAGGAAGGGGGAGGAAGGAACTACCAAAGAATGGAAGTTTTACCTTGTTTTCTTGCTTTCCTTTGCTTGCTCTTCCACTTGGTTGGCTTGCTCCCTCAATTTTCGAAATTTCCCTCTCTGTTCTGCCCCCAAAACAGAACCAAACTCTCCATTAAAACCATAGAAAGAAAGCTTGAGAGCAGGGAAGCAAGTTTCAAGAAGGAAGAATATGGAATTTCTTAAAGTTTCTTACCTTTTTCTTGAATTTCTTCCTCCAAAATCCTCCTTCTCTTGTGCGCCTAAGAAGCTGGAGTTTCTCTCTGAAAATGGGCAGAAGCAAGTCGTTTTAATGAAGCAGAGGAAGAGCGTGACTTATAAAAAGAATTTGGAAGCTTCCTTTAACACTTAAATTCCATTTTTGCCCTTTCATATTTTGTATTTTTGTTTCTCCTTTGTTTTAGCTCCTTTTTGAGAACCGCCTTTTCCTTCATAACAAATAGGTTCCCAATTTAATAAAATGCCTTTGGAGCACTCAAATCGGAGTTAAAACCTTTCCGAATGAATCGGTCCAAATTTGGATCAACCGACATCAGAAAGAGTACACCGGAGGGGCTTTACTGGTCCCGGGGCTTCCCATGGTTTTTGGGGCCTCTGAGAACCCTGGGTAACTCAAAATTTCTATTTAAAAAGCCCTCCTAGGTGCTTCTCCAAAATTGCACTTATTTATGAAAATGCCACTGGCCTTTCGGCAAATTTTTTGAATCACTCTGGCCTTGATTTCTAAGCAACTCAAGGCTCAAATCCTCATTTTTTATTATTTATAATTTTATCATAATTTTATTTGGCCCCAATTCCTTCTATTTTGGGGATTTCCTTTTATATTTGGCCCATTTCTGACGTTTACGGAGAAATCGAACATTGCGTTTCTCACGTTTATGGAGGGACCGGAAGTTACACTTAACTAAATTATGTTTTGATGCAAGAGTTCCTAGGCCAAAATAGAAGTTTTGATGAGCTCCTAAAATCCCTAGAAAGCTTCTCACGTACATCTCCCATCAAGAAAATAAAAAAACTCCCTTGATGTTTTCATGAAGCAAGGCCTCGGGCTAGAGTGGATGAAGCACCAAGGGATAGTTTTAAATTCTTTGAAGCTTGGTTTTATATCATATATGATGGGAGAGGATGAGAGGATGCCTTGAAAAAATTTTTGAAGTCATGGATAGTGAGATGTAGCTATAGGTTCCATATTGTAACTTAAAGAAGCAACACCTAGCTAGGCTTCTTCAAATGAAAGTGTGATGGCTCCAAGGAGTTTAAATGGAGTCAAGAACCATAGATAAAAGAAAAGAATGGAGCCAAGATCATGATTTATGTATGTTGCTTCATTAGGTGCCTTATGGAACCATAATTAAGCCATAGGAACAATCTAGCTTCTAAAATGAATGTGTGGCTTTAGAAATTGTTCCAAGAGTGTAATTGGCTTCCATATTATGTGTCTAGGCCAAAGAAATCAAGTTCCACATTCTTGTGAGTGTGTAGCCGAGGGAGAGGAACCAAATTCAAAGAGAAAAGTGTGTCGTTGTGCACCAAGGTAGCTTTCTCTCCTTTCTCTCATGCATGAGTGGATGTTTATCTTGTCTTTGAATGTGTGTATGTATATTTTAAGCCATAAAAGAAGTTTTAGCATGAATCTATATGCCATGGTATTATGATGTTATGTTATGCACTTAAATGATGCTTTATAAGCATGTTTTGGTTTTCTTGAGTGCGATGAAGCCAAAAGTCCCTTAGTTAGGGTGAGGAGGAGCCAAAAGTCCCCAAGAATGGGTAAGACAAAGCCAAAAGTCTCTAAAGAGTGAGGCTTAGTAAAAAATCCCTTAAGAAAATGGGTGTGGCAAGTGCAAAATCCCCCAAGAGAATTGGATGGGGCTAAACCATCTTCTTAGCAAACCTATGTATGCTTTATATGACTTCTTGAATGCAAGAAAAGTTCCATGAATGATCATGCACTCCATGATATCCATGCATGCATTTTTAGACTTGGATTTGCATTCTTTATGTATGGTTGAAAGGGAGAAGAGCTATTGGGATTCCTAGAATGTCATCCCTTCCTCTCCATTGCCTAACATGTTTAGGTGGACCAAGTGAACCAAGAAATGAGAGCCACTAAGCTTGAAAAAGAGAGATTGACAAGAAAGTGTGTAATTTTGTCCATTTTGTAGCCATATGGCATATGATGTAATCACACGATGAATATGTTCTATAATCATTTGAACATATATAATTACATGAATACTTGATGTATATATGAGATTTGATGCCATATGAATGATTTAGCAAATTTTGAACATGGAATGGCAAGACAAAGCTTATGTATTCTTGTGTATACCTTGGGGTGAGAGTCTGAGTTTGTGAAATCTTGATTTGTGCACCTTTGAGACATCTTTAGTAGACCATTTTAGTGTTTTTCCATGTGCTCAAATGGCCATGAATGTCTTAGAAGCTAATGTGGACCATTTGAGACCCTTAGAAGGCACAAAATTGTCCATATTGGAATCTAGTGTCAAGATCTAACCAAATGAACAAATTTCTTCATAAAATTTGGCATGCATATAGATCTCATCCAGAGATTTTTGGAAAGCTAAAGCCCAAATTATTTGGAGCTTTGTGGAATTAATTATGAATTTTCAAAGTTTCCAAATTTCAATTGTTCTAGTATAGTTACTATTTATATGGTCAATTTCTCTCCTGTGTCATTCAAAGGCCAAATGGTGCCCAATGCTTATAAAATTTTACAAACATAAATGGGACATGATAATTTTTCTATGGACACTAAGATCACCCCAATTGGATATCTAATTAGGGAGATATGAATTTTTAAAGTTCCACTATAGCACGAGTAGTGCCAAATGAGTTTGGCTGTTCCATCGATTTTCAGTGGCTAGAAGTCCCTCTTTTAGTTTGGAATTATTTTTACATAACATATATATCTGTAGCTTTTTAGAATGGTATTGTGTGCTTAATTTTGATTTTTCTAGAATTAGTTATGATTTTTCAAAGTTCATGACAGAAAGACGACACACCAATTCGAGGCTAAACATGTAATTTTTATGTATATGGTTCATGAGCTCGAGTTGTTGGCCACATCTTGAGATAGTTTTGAGTTGTATGTATATATTTAAATATGATAATGAGATGGATGAGTTCATATGGTCCATGGGACATGAAGTGAAAATATTATCCATGACGTAACGCAAAATAATTGCATATTTTAATGGTATTTTCTTTGGAAACTTGTGTGATTCAAGGAAATGTGATTAGAATGGCATGAGATAGGCTAAATAAATATGGTGATACATAAGATATCTAGGAGGCTTCACAAGTGGCAAATTCCTTAGGAAAACAAACAAAACTCCATAGGCTCCTTTATGTGTACATGTCTTGGGCAAAGGGTCTATGAGGTGTCTAGGGAGAGTTTTCTTTGATTCCAAAGATACCAAAGGAACCATTTGTTTGAATTTAGGAATCATAGTTTGAAAGTTAGGAGTTTAAGGTTCCATTATGTATAAAGAAGCAACTTTGTGTTAGGCTCCTTAATTTGAGTTTGTGATGACCCTAATGACCTTAAATGGAGTCATGTGAGTTAGATTAAGTAAGAAATTGCAACCAAGATAAAGAATTGTGTGAGTTGCATCATTATGCTACTACATGGAGCCATATAAATGCCTAAAGCTAAAAGTAGCTTATATAAGACTTGTGTAAGGCTAGAAATGATTCCATTGATATCTTTGTGTATTGTTTGATGTGTCTAGGCCAAGAAAATCAAGCCTCTCCCAAGTATCCTTCTGAGGTTGAGAGAGGAAAGTGAGAAACCAAAGAAGAAAAGTGGTGCTTCTTGAGAAAGGTAGCTCTCCATCCTTTCTTGTATGCATTTCTTAGTTGTTTGATTATCATTAAATGCTTGTATATATGTTTAAATCATAAAACATGTTTCTAACTATTGGCTTGGTGCTATGGTACCATTATGCTTCATGAATTGTGTTTGGAATGTGACTTTGCTCTTAATGGGTGAGGTGATGCCAAAAGTCTCTAGGAATGGGTGAGACAAGGCCAAAAGTCTCTTATAATGAGTGAGAGTAAGTCAAAAGTCCCTAGAAAATGGGTGAAGCTAATCCAAAAGTCCTAAATAGTTGGGTGAGGCTAGATTAAAAGTCCCCAGAGCTTGATTTTGATCTTGACATGTTTATATGATCTTAAAAACATGTTTATGTTTGGTTCCTGAAAGTGTTTGGTGCATGCTTGTATTCCTTAATATGATAATATGCCATGTATGCTTACTTGAAGGGTAAAAGAGCTATTGAAATTCTTTGAATTGCACTCTTCTCGACTTTCCATTTAACCTTGTCTACATGAAGCCCAAGAAACAAAGAATGGGAGCCAAGGAGCATAAATGATGATACTTTGACAATAGAATAGGATTTTGTGTAACTTGATGTCAAAATATGTATGTGTAAGCTATTTATGAGTTGTAAACCTTTGATCATATGTAAAAGTACATGAATATATTATATCTAATGAATATGAAGCCAAATGTATAAGAATGTATGATTTTGACATCCTTGGCCCATGGTGTGCTTGTGTATAAAAGTATGTGAGATGGTGAATTTGAGTTCCATGAAGATTTAAACCTATTATGATGCTTCTATATATTGTATTTGAACTTTTAGACTTGCTTAAATGGTCATGGTTCAATTAAGAGGCCATTTCGTACCATTTGAAGCCAAATGGTTACCATTATAAGCCATATTTTGCCCCTGAACCAAAACTAGAACAAATGAATGAGTTTTTGCATGAAATTTGACAAGCATATAGATCTCATTGATAATATTTCATCGAGGGAAAAAGTAGAATTTTTAGAGCTCTATGGAATATCTTATGATTTTTTCAAATTTGGCCAAATTATGTAAAAACTATCATAGTACTGTTCTTTTGGATAGTTTAGTTTTCAGTATTTTTGAAGCACCAAATAATGTCCAATGCTTATGAAATTTTACAACCATATATTTGACATCATAAGCTTTTCATAGCCTGAGAACACTCAATTTGGAGCTCTGTATAATGAGATATGAATTTTTAAAGTTGCATGTCTACTGTAGTATGAGAAACAAACCCCAATTACTATTATATAAGTTTTTGTAGGTCAAATGATCTTGTTTTGATTTAAAATTTTTATAGTAGTTATAAGATATCTTGAGCTTTCTAGAAAATCATATTTTACATGATTTGAAATTTTTTAGAATTAATTATGAATTTCCAAATTTCTAGACAAAATATGGAATGGCATGGAAGTTGTCCTCTTGACTAGTTTTGATGTATATGCTCCAAACCTAAATTCCATGCCTTATTTTGTGATTTTTCTAGTTGAGTAAGGATGAGTTAGCATTAAATCATGTTAATTGAATGGATGAGATAACATCTTGTAGATAAGGTCTAAAATCTTATCCACAAGATTTTGTATTCTGCATTGTGAAATTTGAGACCTTGTCAACAAAGTTTTCTATCAATAGTACAAGGTCCTCTAACATAGCAAGTTATAACGTATGATATGTGATGGTGTGATAAACATTACTATTTTTGGGGTTAATCACTATCTATAAAAGGTAATTTACCTGATCCTTGACTTTTTATCTCATTCACTGAGCTTGCTAACTGCCTAATCTATGTTTGAATACTTTACATTTCCTGTCTATGTTGAATTTCATGTTGTTGAATCCTTTCCATGAGTTGCTTCATCATATCATCCAAGCTATTTTCCTTACCAGACTCCTCTTGTATAGGAACAAATTGTCTCATAGGTTATGGAGGTTGTGTAGATGGCCTTGCAACATTATACTTTTGTTGTTGTTGTCTTCCTATATATCTCAAGTTTAGGTAATCTCTCCATCCCGGATTATAAGTGTGGGAGTTTGGATCATATATGTGTTGTCCTTGCTGCATTGGCTTTCCTAAAAAGATCCCAGCATAAGTCTCAACCTTGTTGTCTAATTGTGGGCACTAATTAGTGGAATGTGTGGCTAGAGAGCATATATCACACATAAGATCAATAAAAGATGTAGATGTAGAGACTTGTTATGGAGGATAAGAGACTGTTTGCCTCTAACCATGGAGGAAAGCTCATTTAAAGTATTTAGCATCTTCTACTAAGTCTGACCATATTGAGGAGCATATATCTCATTAATACCTCTCACTAGCTGCACCATCCTGGTATCAAATTGTTGACCATTTTAAGTCATTTTAGAAATAAGATCCTAGGCTACCTCCGGAGTCAAATCAACCAAAGCACCACCTAATGCAACATCAATCATATTTCTATCCATCAGTAGAAGCCCTTTATAAAAATATTGAATCAATAACTTATCAGTAATCTAATGGTGAGGACAATTAGCACAAAGCTTTTGAATCTTTCCCAATATTTATAAAGAGTTTCTCCTGACATCTGATGAATTCCATAAATTTCTTTTATGATAGAAGTTGTATAGGATGTAGGGAAAATTTTCTCCAAGAAAAGGCATTTCAACTAATCCTAAGAATTAATAACACCTAGAGGAAGGTAATATAACCAATCCTTAGCTATGCTATCTAGAGAGAAAGGAAATGCCCTAAGCTTAATCTATTCTTTTGAAACTCCTTACGGTTTCATGGTGGAGCAAATAACATGAAATTCTTTAAATGTTTATAAGGATCATCTCCAAGTCCACGAAATTTAAGAAGTGAATGAATTGACTCAGAATTAAGCTCAAAATTTGCATCTAATTCTAGATATTGAATACTAAGATTCTGATAATGCACATTAAGAGTTGCAAGTTCTTTGATTGTTCTAGCATGCATGTTACCGTTCAAATTCCTATTGACATTTAAATTAGCTTGTGCATATATGTTCATGTTAGCATTTATTTGCTCTTGTTGAATCATATTACAATCAGAAAAATGAGGTACACAACCAAGTCCTTGCACACAATCAAAAGCCATAGAAGTACTACCACTATTCCCTACACTAACACTATTTTTCTTGATTTTTACTTGCCTTTGGAAGGTTTTTTCAATCTCGAGGTCCAAATCGATCAATTTTTCACTGGAGAACTATGTCATAAACCAATTAGGCATGCAAGAATTAAGAAGTGGCATAAGAACTAGCTAATAAAAATCAAAGAAATAAACCTAGAAAAATAGAAAAAAATTCCTAAAAATTAAAAAAATACTTGAAAATTAGAAAACTCAAGGAAAATGATAGAATTTGGCTAATCCAGGGGCTACCTTACAAGTTGTAACTTTTGCTCAGTAATACCCCAAATATAAAAGTACCAAGTTTCAAATTTTCTAGGTAGGTGATCCGAGAAAAATCAAAGCACATTGAAAAGTCAAATCGGTAATCGAATTAGCACAATTCTACATACCAAAAAGTAAGAAAATTAAATTCAAATGAACTAACAATTACCTAACATACAAAAACACTCTAAAATAGAGGAATATTACACAAAAGAAACTCACAAAAATAAAGAAATTAAATCTTTAAAAAATTAGAAAAATTCTTAAAAATTTTGAGAAAATACTAAAAAAATTCAAAAAAGTGCCCTAAACATGGGAATTTGATCTAAAAACACTGCACCAAATAGCTTTGCTATTATTTTTACTCAGCACACCCAAAAATCTTGGAATACAAATTTTCAAGCAAATATGGGTTAGTCCAAGACAATTTTCAACAAACAAAACAAATAATGCACACAATTAAAAGAGCTAAAAACTAAGTTCAAAATAGAGCAAAAACTATATAAAAATAAACTAAAACAGAGCTAAGACACCTAGATAACTTTTTCAAACAATTGAGAATTCAATTTCCCCGACAATGGCACTAAATTTGATAACCACTGTCAAATAGTGACAAATAACTTAGTAATAAAATAAATTTGTTAACAGTGGTACAACCAAGATTGTATCCTATAGAAATGGATTCCAATTACTCAAGAAAGGCTCTCTAAATGTCAAATGCAACCTAAAACTAACAATTATAGAGGTTTATTAGGGGTTTAATGATTGAAATTAAAAGTAATTAGAGAAGTAAAACAAAACTACTAGCTAGAATCAAAGAAAATGCTAATAATCAAGCAATTAAGTGTAGCTAGCTTTGAGTAAATTCCTTGAAATTTGATTATCATCATCCAAATTTTATTTTACTAAGATCTAGACCTAATCCTTTTTAATGTATTTGTAACAAATTTCTTAAGTGAACACTTAAGAATGCAAGAATTTAACAATTTAATGACTCTTGAAACCTTAAGCCATCATTAGCTTACTAGTTCTTGAACTAAGCTCCTTGAATGCACTAAAAATAGAGATTAATTGATCATTACAATTTCTATACTTTCAACCTAGATGCCTAATTAATCAATCAAACATCAAGTTTCCACAAATCAAGAGTTAAGCACAAAACTCCAACATGATTCACAATAACTATTGCATTAATCAAGCTAAAAATTTAGAAGAAGAAATAATTAAATGTGAAATTATAAAATAGAGAAATAATAGAACAATCAATCCTGCAATTCAATCCCCAAAAAGTCAATTCAATGGCTCAAAAATTTCAAGAATATAATAAAAAATTTTAGCCATAATTCTAAAGTAATTACAAGCTTAACCTGGATTCATAAAATTAGAAAATTGCAACATTAAAAGGAGAAGAAAAGGGGAAAAAAATTAGCCAAATCTTGGAGCATTTTTCTTGGATTCAAATCTACCCTTCAAGGTTTTCATCCTAGGCTAGCTATATAGTGGATTCAAGCTTCCATTGGAGAAAATTTATGTATGAAATGTAATGCAAAACCTTTGACAATGGAGAGCTTGATAGAAAGAGAATGGAAATCATGTTCTACCTCTTCCTCCTCAATCATGACTACGTGCTCTCCCTCCTCGTGTCTTTGTTCTCTCCTTGTCTCCCTCCCAATCCTGAGTCTTCATCCTCTCTTTGTGTCAATCCTTAAAACCCGCACTCTTATCCCACGTGACAGTCTGTGTGTGTATGTGAGACTATTTGGGCTCTTGTAGGTGACTTGATGCTATCTATGTGGAAATTGGTGCTTCTATCCATGTATAAATGATCCAAGTGAGTGAGAGGCTTGCCGCGCAACCTTCAAAATAAAATTAGGTTGGACTAAATATGTAGCTAGTGGCACAACCTAGGTCATCTCCCTCGGAAATGGAGTTCAATGTTTAATTGGGTTTTCTAAGTGAAAATTCCTAAAAGCTATCTAAATTAGGGGGTTTTTTATCTAATTAGACTAAGTAAAATGAAATTAAATTAAAGTTCCTAAATTCTACCTAATTGGATGAATTATGGTTGAATGATGGACTTGTGACTAGTTTTAGATTCGTCCCTTGGTATCTACTATCCTTATCCTAATCCAATTGCGATTAATTCTGGTTTAAGAGTCCCTAATTGTGTCTATTGGCAAATGATCTTGAGTTACCACTCAAGATTCAAGAACCTAGCAACTTGATGTTAATTGAGACCTCAACTACTATTAAATTACTAATTCTTGTGATTAAGATCTATGAACACTTGAATTGAATGATTAATTAACCAATTAGCCTCTGAATTAATACCATAAGAGATTCAATTAACCAATTGAACTCCAATGAATCCTAAAATTAGACAATTAAGCACACCAATTTTAACAAGCATTTCATCAAACACCTTGATTGCACACTTGGAAAATGGTAGGAAAATGAAAATCTAGCACTAAAATTAATCAATTAAAACATCAATTACTCTCCTAATTAGTATCTAACCGGCTACTAATCATAAACTACATTAATCCAGTCAATTACAAGCTTAACTAAGCAAATAAAATAACAAAAATCAATGTAGAAAGAGATATGAATCTTAGCCAAAATTATGAGTTCTTCTCCATGGATTCAAGCTTCTACCAAGGATCTTCCTCTTAGCTAATCATAAGAGGAATTAGAGTTTCATTGGAGAATGGATGGAGGTGGAATGGGATGGCATGGTGTGCTACGGCGAAGGGGATGGCTCTGGACGAAGGAATGTAGCGTGGAATGGACGAATGGAATGGAATGTGACAAAGTGTGAGTATGGATTGGACGGATGATGGATGAAGGGGGTGTGAATGACGTGATGGATGAATGTTCTTTTATTTGATGGATTAGATGGATGATGGATGATGGCATTATTTTTATTCAATGGATTGGATCCTCCTCTGCCTCCTGGAGCTTGTCTGAATGTATTTTATTTTATTCCTCTCACGTGGCTCATTTTATCACTTTCACATGCTTCATTTATTCTGCCCGAGCCAATCAACGTGCTCAGCTGGTATGTGTTTTCTTCATGCTCTTCACGTGCTGCTTTAGCTCAAGCTCCACCACTATTCACATATTCTTTTCTTCCATTTATCCACGTCACTTTCCTTCCCAGCTAAGTGTTGTTGCTCACTTGGACTTCCAAGCTCCCCTCTTACGTTTTTAGCTCCCTTTTACGTGTTTTAGTTCCCACTGTTGGCTCCTTCATACAGCTGCATTGTGGCTTCTTCTTCTTTCCACGTCTTGCCTTCAACCCAGCTCATTCTTCCTCCTCAGCCAGAAGCAGCTCCTCTTATGCATGTGTGCATTTCTATATCAGCTCTAAACCCGTGGCTATCTGCTTCTCTTCTCTGTTCAGCTACTACCTCTGTGTGCATGGATCTTCTTTTGATCATTCCACGTGCAACCCATAGCTTCATTCCTCTAGCTCGTGCAAGCTTCTTGACATGAGCTTATAGCTTTACTTCACGTGGTTCAGCTACATGATGCATGGCTCCTATACGTGTTAGCTTCCAGCTTCTTCCTTTAACTCGTGTTGCTCTTCCTTACTTCCACGTCAAAGTCTTGTTAACCTGTACCTTGTAGCTGATTGTTTATTGCTGTCATGTTGAGAGGTCCTACCTATAGCTTCTCTTCATGTTTCTTTTCCTTTGTTCAGCTTTGTGCATTCTCACGTGCATCATTTAATTTCTTTTATTCCTTCACATGCATTTTATTTCAATTGCCTGTGTTCATCTTCTAGCTTAGCTCCCTTCATACATGTGTAGCTTTTCATTTATGTGTCACTTCTCTTTATTTTACAACATGGCTTCATCTTAGCTTTCCATTTCAAACTTAATGAACCCGTAGCTCCGATGCCTTCTTTCTCTTCACACGTGAGCTACCTCATTCTTCCCCTCAAGCTTCTTCTCTTGTTAGCACATATTTCTCCTCTAGCTTCCCTTCATTTAACTTAAGTCTCTCATGTCAAAACAGTAAGTGCTCTTTTGTTTACAACCAAGCTTCATGTAGCTATTCTCTTCTAACCCAGGTGTTGCAACATGGAGCATGGTTCAATGTGGGAATTGTGTAGTATGATTCATCCATTCCTTAATTAACATGAGAGATGATTTGGGCAAAATCTGCATAAAAACAAAAGAGAAAAATTCACAAAATTCATTACAAAATTTATGCATTAAAATTTTAAAATTTTGTAAATAATTTCCTTGAATGCACAAATGGCTACTAACATCAAATTTTACCTAATTACCTCAAGCTATATTTGCTCATTAAAATGCTTAAGTTAGGAGAATTAAACATATAAAATTCATGCTTATTAGTGAGCTGCCATTCCTCTACATGTGAGTGTTAGTGAAGTGAATCAAAGCCTTGTGCCTTTCTTCTCATGTATCCACGTGGTAATATATGTGCACATCCTAAGAGCCGTGAATCTGATTGTGTCCAAGTGTTCATGAGTAGAGTGTCGTGAATGTGTAAATAGCTAGAGTTCTACATGGGAAAAGCTCGTGCTTGTGTGCATTACTGGATGTGTATATGTATATGATTCATGGAATGGGCTCATATGAGAGAGTGAATCTTGTGTGACCTAGTGTATGTGTTTCTCGCGTGAGTGTTAGAAAGAATAGAGAGAGTGAAATGCCATGCTTTATCATGTGTGTGTGACTTGGTGCTTGGATGTGAATGTTAGAGCCTGAAAGTATGAGAAAAAGTGACCTGGATATGCTTGTGAATGAGTGACGTGTGTAAATGAGATGAACCCATGTCCGGATGTGTGTTGATGATTCATTCCTCTCTTCACATGAGTTGTTTGTGCAAGAGTATATAAGTATGCATGATTATTCCCTCAAATCCCTTGCATCATTAGCTCTCATTTTTCATTTCTATTTTCTAAAAAATTTCATTAAAAACTTGGACATTATTCCCTCCTTTAAGTTGCAAAATGTGGCTTCTCTCCTTGAAATTTTGGCCCTTGATTCAATCTTCTATCTCCCTATTTAATTTCCATTTATCCATTAAAAATTTGCATAAATAATTAAAAATATTAAGAATTTACAAAATTGTTTAAAATGAATATATGCATTAAAAACTAAGATTTTTGCAAATTAATTCCTAAAGTACAACACTGGCCAATAAAGTATAATATCACATAATAAAATCCATTACAGCATAATTTATCATTAGAATGTCCAAATTAAAGGGAATAAATATATAAAAATTGGCATTTATTAATTCCCCCATAGATGTCTGTTGTGTTCTTTTGAATGCTTCTCATGTGAAGCGGGTCTTATACACTTTCCATCCCTTTAATATCCCATAGTAATGATGTAATAACTGGGTTACCAAAAACTGAAATGATACCTATCAATTAATATATAATCACCTTAAAACAAAAGTAAATTAAGACTAATTGAGAATAGGATATTATTTGAAACATAAAAAATATGGTTAAAAGCCTAAGGATAACCTGAAATCGAAGCCAAAATACCTAAACAAATTAAGAGATAAATGTAACAATCTTAATTCTTAATTATCATGATTAGGCTTAATTATACGGTTAATGATTATAAATCAATGTCTAAAATCATTACAATTAATTAGATTGAAAAAAAGTGAGGAAATTTGAACTTTAATATTATTAGGGTTATTAGCCAAATCATCACAACTATTTAAGTCCACAAGAAATTTTAGTTATCAATTAAGAACCTTTGACACATGTTACCACTGATTTCTAGTTCACAAAATTCCCTTATAATGCTCCTAAGGCATTATATAACCTTAACATAGTGAAGTTGTCACAAAATTCACAAAATTCAATTCATATGGCTACAAAAAGGATAAATCACATACTTTGTTGTCAATCTCTCTCCTTCAAGCTTGCTGGCTCCCATTTCTCTATTTACTTGGTCCAACTAGACATATTAGGTAGTGGGGAGAAAGGGATGAGATTCTAGGAATCTCAATAACTCTTTTTCCTTTCAACCACACATAAAAAATGCAAATCCAAGTCTAAAAATATATGCATGGACATCATGGCTTTTATAATCATTCATGGAACATTTTTAAAATTCAAAAAGTAATATAAAACATACATAAGTTTGCCAAGAAGATGGTTTAGCCTCACCCACTTCTCTTGGGGGATTTTGGAGTTGCCTCACCCATTCTCTTAAAGGGTTCTTAACTAAGCCTTACTCTTTAGAGACTTTTAGTTTTGTTTCACCCATTCTTGGGGTTTTTGGCTTATCCTCACCATTGCTAAGAGACTTTTAGCTTTACCACACTCAAGCAAACCAAAACATGTTCATAAAACATTATTTAAGTTCATAACATAATATCATGGTATCATGGCATATAGATATATGCTTAAATATCTTTCATGGCTTAAACACACATACACACATTCAAAGACAAGATAAATATCCACTCATGCATGAAAGAAAGGAGAAAAAGCTACCTTGGGTACAAATGCATACTTTTCCTTTCAATAATGCTTCCTCTCCCTCAGCCACACACTCACAAGGATGTGAGATTTGGTTCCTTTGTCCTAAACACATCATATGGAAGCCAATTACACTCTTGGAACAAATTCTAAAGCTACACATTCATTTTAAAAGCTAGGTGGCTCTTATGACTCATTTATGGTTCCATAATTCACCTAATGAAGCAACCTTAGGAAAATATGATCTTGGCTCCATTCTTTCCATCCATTTATGACTCTTGACTCCTTTTAAGCCTCTTGGAGACATCACCCAATTAATTTGAAGAGCCTAGCTAGGTGTTGCTTTTTTAAATCATAATATGGAACCTATAACTACATCTCACTATCCATAACTTTTAAAATTTTTTCAAGGCTTCCTCTCATCGTCTCCCATCATATATGATACAAAACCAAGCTTAGAATAAATTAAAACTACCTCTTGGTGCTTCATCCTCCCTAGGCTGAAGCTATGGACCATGAGAACACTAAAAGAGTTTGTTTGGTTTTCTTGATAAGAGATGCATGTGAGAAGCTTTCTAAGGATCTTAGGAGCTCATCCAAACATCCATTTCGGCCTAGAAACTCTTGCATCAAAGCAGAATTTTGGTGGAGCACTTGAAACCCTAACTTTGCTATCTAAAAATCTCATAGTTGTTTTGTTGTTTCCTTTACATATTCTTGTTCTTCTCCCTCATTTTTCTAAGATTCACTCTTGGTTTGGCTAGAAATTCAACCCCGTATGGCTGGTCATATATAGGTCGAAAATCACAAGAGAAGGAACAAGAAGAATCAAGCATAAAAGTGGCAAAATACCTTGTTTTCTTAGCTTCCTTTGGATGCTCTTCTCTTTGCTTGGCTTCTTCTCCTCAAACTCAAAATTTTCACTTTAGGTCTAACCTCAAAACACCCCAAAAACTTCAATCCATAAGAAGAAAGAGAAGAAGGAGAAGAAGTTTGCTAAGGAGAAACTAAGAAAAACCATGAAAATCTATACCTTTCTCTTGCATTTTCTTCTCTCTTTCTCTCCTCCCTTGTGCACCTTACTCTCTTGGTCTTTTCTTTAGTTTAGGGCAGAAATGAAATGAACTAAATAAGGAGAAGAGTGGGGCATGGGATATATATAGGTAGGGTTTAAGAATTGTTTCCAAAAAATTCCATTTATGTCCCTTAAACTTGGCATCTTTATTTCTAATTCATTTTAGCTCCTTTTTTAGAACCTTCTTTTCCATCATAAAATTTAGATCTTCAATTTTATAAAATGCCTTTGGAATCACTCAAATTAGAGCTAAAACCTTCCCAAACAAAATAGTCAAAGTTTGGGTCAATCGACGTTAGAAAACGTACACTTGAGGGGTTTTAACTTTCATGGAGCTTCTCATGATTTTTAGGGCCTCTGAGAACCCTAGAGAACTCAATTTTTTTATTTAAAAAGCCCTCTTGTGAGTATTCTAAATTTTATCCAAAATTACGAAAATGCCATTATGCTACGTAGTTATTTCATTAATTTCCATTTGGTTATTTTAGCCTCTGTTTCAAGACACCTCTGGCCTCCTAATTTCATTACTTAATGTCTAGATCATTATTCTAATTTTTTTTGGATCTTAACAAATTCATTTTAGAGGACTTACTTTGAAAACGTATATGTTTCCATTGTTTTTACAAGACATTATAGATTCCAATAAAAGGTCCATACCTTGCTAGTATAAGTCAACATTTAAGGTAACACATGATTTCATTCTCAAATAATAAGTCATATCTCAGGGTCAACAAGGTTCCATATCAGATTGTAAACAAATAGATACATCAGATTCCATGATAATTATATTACACAACCAATCCCTATACTTGGCAATTCATGATGTAATACAGCAAATACATAAAAACTAATAACTCTTGTTACACAAACCTAATTTGACAAGGTTTTCAAACCTATATACTACCAAACCATACATCATGCTTGTAACACCGTAATTTTTGGCTTATTTCATGATACTCATATGCTTTACATCATTAAATTCCATGAAGGCGTATGAAAAAGGGAATAAAAATAATAAATTTCTTTGCGTTGTGTCATATTTAAAATTTTCATTCGATGTCACGTGGACCATGTGAGCTCATATGATTCATTTTCATATTTGATTACATGAATACAACTCATTTGCATCATAAAATGTGGCCCACAACTCATGCAACTCAAAGGAAGACTTAAAATAGGCATATTAAATTTCGGCCAGATTTGACCCCTTTTCTGACCAAACTTTGAAAATTAATAACTAATTCTAAAAAAAGAAAAATTATGTATTTTTAGTCATTCCGGAAAGATATGGATGTCTATTTCATACTAAAAATATTTCTAGATCATAACATCCACTACAAAGGACGTTTGACATCCGAATTGGTCCAAAAGTTAAATTGCCACTGATGCTATCACAGATTTATACAGAAAACTTTGAAAATGTCCAATTAATTCCAAAAAAATGCAATCCATGGAAATATATCAATCTAGAAAGCTATGAATGTTAGCTAGAGGGAAAAAATATTCCCAAACCAGCTCAAGCAGCCCAGACCTCAGAATTCAATGGAATAGTAACTGACGTCGGACAAAACTCCTGATACTGGACAAATTCTTTAAAAATTCATATCTCTCTCTCTAGACCTCCAAATGAGGTGATTCTAGTTGGCACAAGTCACTACAAATATCTAGTTTTTTTGTATAAAATTTCATGATAATTGGACATCATTTGGGCCCTGTATGATAGATTTTATTTTCTAACCAAATGAATAGTGCAGCAGAGCCAAACAAGAAAATTTGCCAACTTTGAAAATTCATCAAATATTCTGTAAACCTCCAAAAATTATGTTCTTTAGCTGCCCAAAAAGCTCTCAATAAGCTCTAATTGTATACCAAATCTCAAATTAAGAAGAGCACATTTGGCCAAAAAATGATATAGGGTTCCATTATGATCAATTTTAGTTCCATATAAGGTACCAAAGTAACCAAATGGCTTTTCCTAGAGTTTGGCACCTTTTGGGTAAGTCTAAAAATATGATTAAGACTTGTGTAAGCTGCCCAAATGGTCCCAAACTCCATGGCTCTCATTTTGGCCATCTCATCCACACTTATGCATAATTCCATATTATCATTAAGGAAGCTACAATGCCATAACATGTCCAAATTTCATTCTAGTGGTCACATAACATATTCTCTCATTCATACATGTCATAATATCATAATTACATATGTTCATAACATTATACTACATATACATCTATTGAATACATCAATTGCCATTCTTAGAACCTTAAAGTAACAAAATTTTCACATTTCAATGTCATTGCTTCATCTCTCATGTAGTGGACTCCCATTGCCTTGCTCTTTGGGTCCACCTAGCATATTAGATCATTAGAGAGGAGGGAATGAGATTTAAAGAATTCCAATAGCTCATCTCCCATTCAATCATACATAATATATGCAAAGCAAGTCTTGAAAATGCATGCATGGATATCATAAAAGTCATGAACATTCAAAAAGCAAGCTTGGCATATGAATAAGTCATACAAGTCATCAAAGAGCTTGCCAAGAGGATGGATTGGCCTCACCCTTTTACTCATAGATTTTGGACTTGCCTTACCCATTCTTTAAGAGATTCTTAGACTCAACCATACTTTTGGGAGCCCAATTTACTTTTGGGAGACTCTTTGCTTTGTCTCAACTAATCTCAAGGGTTCTTGGCTCATCCTCACCATAGTTAAGAGTTCCTGACCTCTCCACACTCAAGCAAGCTCAAACAAACATCATGGTATCATTTAAAACATAATATGTCATCATAAAACCATGGCATATAAAATCATGCTATCATACTTTTCATGGCTTAAAAATACACATACACACATTCTAAGACAAGCTAAGCATACATCCTGCATGAGAGAAGATGGAGAGAGCTACCTTGCACACAATCACACACTTTTCCCTTTGGAATTCCCTCCCTTGCTTTGGCCACACACCCACAAACTTGTGGAGATGCTTCCTCTTGGCCTAGACACATTTTATGGGAGTCAATTAGGTCCATGAAACAATTTCTAGGGTCACACAACTTGCTTATACACTAGGTTGTTCTACAAATCCCATTATGGTCCATAAATGCACCTAATGAAGTAACACCCTTCAAATAGTTTCTAGGCTCCATTCTTTCCTTTCAAATATGATTCTTGACTCCTTTTAAGCCTCTTGGAGTCATCACACACTTAAAACAAAGAGCCTAACTACATGTTGCTTCTTTAGGTCATAATATAGAACCTAAGGTACCAATTCAATTTCCATGGGTTCTAAATTTTTTCCAAGGCCTCCCCTCATATTCATTCATTATATATGACACAAAAATGGGCTTGAAAAAAATTTAAAACTCTCCCTAGCTACTCCATCCATGCTTGACCGAGACATAGCCCCTTTTTGGCCACCTTGGAATTCTCTTTGTTTTCTTAGAGAAGGAAGCATGTGGGGAGTATCTTAGGGATCTTAGGAGCTTATTTAAACTCTCAATTAGGCCTAGGAATTATCATACAAAATCAGAATTTGGAAGGGACACTTGAAACCCTAGAATTTGCATCTTGAAATCTAATAGTTATTTTGTTGTTTCCTTTGCATATTCTTATTCTTCTCCCTCAAATACCTAAGATTCACCATTGGTTTGGTTGAAAATTTAACTCCCTAAGGCTGGCTATATATGGGTCAAAATATACACAAGAGAAGGGTGGACGAAGATAAAGTGGAAGGATTGTATGATACCTTAATTTCCTTGATTTTTCTTGCTTGTTCTTTTGTTTCCTTGGCTCCCTCCCTTGAATTTCAAACTTTCCCCTTTGTTCTTCCTTCAAAACATTCCTTAAAACTTTAGAAAAATCATGGAGAAGAAAAGGGAAAAAGGGGATAAGAGATTGGCTAAGAGAAAGCATGACAAACAAGCAAATTTCCATACCTTAAGCTTAGATTTTCTCTCCCATTTCTTCTTCCCTTCGTGCGCCATTCTCTTAGGGTTTTTCTTCTGATTTGGGGTAGAGACTAAATGAGGGAGAGTGTGAGGCGCCACCTATTTATAAGGGAGGAAGAAACACTTTTTCAAAAATTTCCATTTTGCTCTTCATTTTTGACATTTTCGTTTCTCTTTTATTTTAGCTCCTTTTTTAGAACCATCTTTTTAATTATAAAATTTAGGTTCCTAATTTAATAAAATACCTTTGGAATCACTCAAATCGAAGCTAAAACCTTCTCGAATGAATCTATCAAAGTTCGGGTACATCGACATTGAAAAACGTCCACTGGAGGGGATTTAACTATTCTGGGGCTTCCCATCATTTTCAGGGCCTTTGAGAACCTCAGAGAACTCAAAAATTTCATCTAAAAATCCCTCTTATAGGAATTCTGAAATTTACTCAAAATTATGAAAATGCCATTACGTTTCGTAGGTTTTCCGTCAAAATTTGTTTCTTCATTCTAGCTCTATTTTTCCTTCCGTCTGAGGCTAGGATTCTCATTTTTAGGAGTCTAGAATGTTACTCAAATTTTTTGGGACCTTAAATAATTGATTTCAGGGGACTTGCTTTGAAAACATGCTCGTTTCTATCATTTAATGAAAATCGAACATTACAATACTTCCATTAATTTCTCCTTGCTACTAAGAGGTCCGGTCCCTGTAAATGTTAGCTTACAACCAGGGTGAGATATACAATCTCAGTAACAAGAGGACAATTCCATATATATGTCCAAATTAATCAACATAATATATTTTTATATCATCAAATACCAGAATTATCAATTCAATTAACAAATGAATTAGTTGAGCTAGCAGTGACTACTGTTCTATACCAGCAATCACATACAACATGTTAATGGCCAATAACATTGGGAAAGGCTCGTCCACAACACCAACTCCCCAATGAGCATAACCTGGGCTCAATGCATTCAAAGGTTTGATCATAACCTAGTGCTTAATCGACACAGTTCCACAATGGACTCATAAGGTCCAATCATAATATAACAGATAGTCAATCATTGATTTAGCATTCAAAATCATACATGTACAATAAGTATCAGATTAAAATGAGCATATACATAGAATTAGGAAATTAACCCCAGTTACCTCAATGAAGTCCAATTACTCTTCCTTTAGTTACCATCATGCTCTAAATGCACACCAGGCCTAAGATAAGCATAATTATAATCATTTCTAGCAAAAAGAGTTGAATTACCAATGACTACCTAGAGGTTACTTACCTAACCACCAATGAATTCCAATTTCGAGTTTTAGCTTCCCCACACCAGAAACCATAATAGTTCACTCCAATTTCTGGGTAATTTCGTATAAAACCAAAGCCTATATCATAAGTCAACTATAGGGGTCTTAAACTAGCAGAAAATGCATCAACATGGGAAGGAAACACTTACCTAACAACACCCCTTGCCTCAACTTCTGAAAATCCGCTATGAAAACACCAAACAACACATTTCAAATTTGGGTGTGGGTAAAAATACTCTAAATGTAAAACCAATAGGGCCAAATCAAAATGGAGGAGGAGAGGATTAAGATATATATCAATTACCTTGGCTGATTTTAACTCTAGGAGTGGAAGAAGATGGATTTTTGTTAAGAGCCCTAGCCTCCTTTCTCTAAGTGCAAAAATGAACTCTTTCCTCTTGTGTTTTTTGTAAAATGGGGAGGGGACTAAAGTGTATTTAGGGTTTAGATAGGTATAAGTTAGGTTATGAATTGACCTAAAGGCCCAAGTCCAAGTGGGGTTTAGATTTTAGCTTGTTGGGTCAAACATTATGGGTTAGGCTATAGAATTTTTAAGGTTAAGCATGGAATGTGCTGATCCAATAGCCCAAGACCTATTTGAACCCATTTTACCAAGTTTAGGCTAAGGCTAAATGAACTCTTATCTCACTTAAATTCACTTCTAAGTTTTTGGGTTTCCAGAAAATTTAAGTTGTGCCTACAAGAAAACTAGTATTGGGTTTTCTTACTAAGTTCATGGCATAATTGGGCTTTTATATTAGGCCCCAAGCTTACTTAAATTAATCATAAGGACCAAATTAATGTCCACCTCTCTTAATTAATTTTTTCTAGTTAAACCCATATCAAATTCCTAATTAATCATAATTATCCTGAATTAATTTCAGGGTGTTAGTGGCAAAATTATAATTTCATGTAACTTTTTGAAAACTCCAAGGAAAGAGCTTTAAATGATAAAATTGAACTCACTAGGGTTTTTAGAGGCCTAGAAAATCATAAGAATTGTTGAAATGGTTAAAACCCTTCTGATTTATAATTTATGTTGTCAATTGACTAGAGCTTTGACTAGATCATTCAGGATTGTTCTGAATCTGATTAATGTGAAACCAAAGACTTTTAATGGATTAGAGGATCTAACTTTTATGATGGAAAAGATAGTTCTCAAAAAGGAGTTGAATTGAGCTCAAATGGAGAAATCAAAATTTAGGGGACATAGTTGAAATTTTTAAAGTTTTATAATTATCCCATTTTCTCTTCTTACATCATGCCAACTCTCTTCCTTTCATTTAAATTGGCCTAAATCCACTCTGAACTAAAACCAATCTTAGCTCTTTGTGATGCACAAGAAAAAGAAGAAAGGAGGAAGAAAACCAAGTAAAAAGGGTATGGAAATGTTTTCTTTTTGATGCTCTTCTTTTTTCAAATGTTCTTATCCTCTTTCTCTTTTCTCTTCCTATGGTTTTGGAGTTTGGAATGGTGGTGTTTTGTAGCTAGTTCAATAGAAGGAAGGAAGAGTTTAGAGAAAACATTAGAAGCCTAAGAAAGCTCACTTGACATGGAAGCAAACAGGTTAAGTTTTCCATGAATAACTTGCTTTTTTTGGTTCTTTCCTTACATCTCCTACTCAGCCAGCCTAGGGTAACTATGGAGGGAGTTTGGTTTTGGCCCAAACTTGATAGGAAATAGGGTTTTGAAGCATGAAGAATCATATGGAACCAAAAGAATTAAATAAGAAGCATTTGGTAACAAGTTATGGAAATTAGGGTTTTAATTACACGTTAGGGACTATAAAGCTTTCTAATGATAATTTAACTTATGTAAGAGTATAATTGAGTCTATAAGAGATCTAGGAAGCTTCAAAGGTGCCATTTCGCTAAGAAAATTTAACAAAACTCCATGGGTGCCTCCTTAGGTATATGTCTTAACCAAGGATTGGTTCAAGTACCTAGGGAGAGTTTTCTTTGATTTTAAGGATAGAATGATCTAGATATAAATTATAGATACCAAAGGAACCATTGGTTTGAATTTAGCAGCCTTATTTTGAAAGTTGAAAGTTTATGGTCTTATTATGCATAAAGAATCAACTTGATGTTAGGCTCATCGAATTGAATTTGTAATGACTCTTATGAGTTTAAATAGAGTCATATGACTTATATTGAGTGAGAAATTGGAGTCAAGATGATAAATTATATGAGTTGCTTCATTATACCACTAAATGGAGCAATACGGAAGCTTAAAGCTAGAATGGGCTTATGAAAGGCTTATGTGAGGCTAGAGATGGTTCCATTAATGCATTTGTGTCTTGTTTGATGTGTTCAGGCTAAGCAAGTGAAACTTTTTCCAAGTGTGTGTGTGTGAGGTCGACAAGAGGAGCTAAAAACCAAGGGAAAACTTTGTGCTCTATTGAGAAAGGTAGCTCTTCATCCATTCTTATATATATGCTTATTAATAAACACATTTTTTATATATTTTATTTTCCTTAATTTAGGCATTTTAATAATGAATTATGGCTTTAGGATTTTAATTAGATAAGAATTTATTTTAGTAGCTATTTTTGTATTTTAAGAATTAATTTGCAAAATTTTGGAATTTTAATGCACAAATTTTTTTAAATGAATTTTGTGAATATTCCTATCTCATCTTTTCCATTCTTTTTGTGCAAAATTTGGGCAATTTGAATTTAAGTGTTGGAGAGAAAGGGAAACTCAGGTGTAGAGTAAATGGAAGCTCACGTTGCTACACCAACCCAGCACACACATTCCACGTAGGTAGCTTCTCCACATTATTACACACCCACGGGTCAGCCTTGCACTTTGCTCTTATGTACACATCATTCTTTCATTCACTCTTCACCCATGGCATTCACATCCACTGGCACACACACGAGTCATATATATACTCACACTATGTATAGTTCACTTGTGTGTTTCATGCATGAGCTTCATTCCATGTGGCTGCTCTGTTCAAGATACAAGTAGCTCCAGGATATACACACATTGTATTAAGCAGCCACCCACTTCCATTCACCACATGTAGCATGCATCCACACATAAAGGAAGCTTACATGGATTAAGAAGCCACGAGTTAAGAGGGTGGATGAAGCAAGAGCTAAAGGAACAGTAGCACATGAAGAAGCTGATAATCAGGGGAAGCCATGGGCTGAAAGAGAGTTTGGTGAGGATAGAGAGGAGAGGAGAGTCTTGGGTTTGCTAAAAGTGAAGGGCTACAACAGCTACAAGAAGTTACGGGGATGAAGTGAATTGCATGAGAAGTAAACAAAGCTTAAGAGCACAAATAAAAACTATGCGAACAGTAAGAAGATGAAGCATGGAAGAGAGAAGCACGTGGGAAGCAAATGAAGAAGAAGCTGCATGCAAAACATATGAAGAACTAGAGAAGAAGAAGAAACACATAAAGGAAGGTGCGTGAAGCAAGAAGAAGAATGAGCAATGTGTGTGTGTGAGAAGAAGAAGTAGGGAAAGAAGAAAAGCAAGCGAAGAAGAGGGAGATGGACTGTAGATTAAATGGAGCAGCACATAAATACTAGAGAAGGAAGCTCAAAATAGAGCTCACACACACAGACTCAAGAAGAAGTAAGAACTAATGTAGTTAAAATAGAGAAGAAGGCACATAGAACCACGTGAAAAGAAGAAGCAAGTGAGGAGCTAGGGGGAAAATGCAAAAAATGACATGAGAAGGATCAAGAGGGGAGCTGAGTTAAATGAAGAAGCTGAGTTTGAGAGAAGAAATGCTACGTGAAAGAAAGCAATGGCCAGAACAAGTGAATAGTAAAATGAAAGAGCATATGGAATTGAATGTAAGAAGAACACATGAGAAATCAATGTGGATTGCTACGGGCTGAACGTGTGATACAAAAAGAAAAGAAAAAGCAACCACGTGAGGCATCAAAAATGAACTTAGAACTAACATGGGAAATTTAGAAGAAGAATGGGTGAACAGTAAAATAAGGGGCTTAGGACATGAAAAATAAAAGAAACATGTGAGGGAGGATTAGAAGACAGGGGGTATCTATCCAAAGATTGATCCATCGAATAAAAGACAACACACTCCATCGTCATTCGCAGACACACCATCCACCACTCCATAGCTTCATTTTGACTCCATTTCTCCCATTATTCCACCACCATAAAGCATTAACTCTCCATCTTATGGCTAGCTAGGATGAAAGCTCTTGTAGAAGCTTGAATGCAGGGGATAATCAAGAGATTTTGGCTAAGAATTTTCTATTTTATTTTTTCTCTCTCTACATTAATTTTTATTATTTTATTTGCTTGGTTAAGCTTGTAATTGACTGAAATTAATGTAGTTTATGATTGATGGCTGGTTAGACATTGATTAGGAGAGTATTGAATGATTAATTGAATGAATTAAGTGTTAGATTTTCAATTTCCTACAATTATCCATGTATGCAGTCAAGGTGTTTAATGAAATGCATGTGAAAGGTTGAGTGCTTGAATATCTAATTTGAGGATTCCTTTGAGTTTAATTGGTTAATTAAATATCCTAAGGTGAAAATTTAGAAGCTAACTGATTGATTAATCACTCATCTAAGTGTTCAAAGATCTTAATCACAAGAATTAATAATTTAATGGGAGTTAAGGTCTCAATTAATATCAAATTGCTAGTTTCTTGAATCTTTAGTGGCAATTCAAGATCCCTTGCTAATGAACACAATTAGGGACTCTTAGACTAGAACTAATTACAATTGAATTAGGATAAGGATAGTGAATACTAAGGGACAAATCCAAGGCTAGTCACATGTCTATCATTCACCAATTAGTTCATATAATTAGGTAGTGATTAGGAATTATGTTTCAATTTCATCTTAGTTAGTTTAATTAGATCAAAAACCCCTATCAAATTAGGTAGTTTTAGGATCTTTTAACACTTAGAAAACCCAATTAAACATTGAATTCTATTTTCAAGGGAGATGACCTAGGTTGTACCACTAACTATATATTTTCTCTACCTACTTTTATTTTAGAGGTTGCGCAACACAACGTCACTTATCTTGATTATTTAATTGTTATTGATTGTTTGTATGTGTGTATGGATTATAAATTATATTTCTTGCTATCAGTTTGATGATTTGATACAATTATGTAACTTTTTATGCATTAGAAATGTGAAATGACTCTTAATAGGTGAGGTTGAGCCAAAAGTCCCTTGACTTGGGTGAAGTAGAATGAAAAGTCCTTAAGTAAGGGTGAGATAAGGACAAAAGTATCAAGCAATGAGTGAGGCTAAGTTAAAAGTACCTAAAATAAGTGAGGCTTGTGATGACCCTAATTTCTAATTACCATGATTAGACTTACTTATGTGATTAATAATCACAAATCAAGGCTTAAAGTGATATTACAATTAATTAGATTAAGAAAAAATGAGAAAATTTAAACATTGATATCATTAAGGTCATCAACTAAACAATCACAACTAATCAAATTCACAAGTGATCATAAATAGCAATTCAGACCTTGTATTCATCTTATTATTGATTTTAACTCACAAGACCCTTTATAAATATTTCTAAGTGATTACACAGTATTATCATAATGAATCTCAAAGTTTCTAAGTCAAAATAAGAGTTTAGGGACCTTTTGTTCATGTTTTCACGATATCATTGCGGTGAGTTAGACCTTCGTCATGGCTAACTTATATAGTGCCATGGTGAGATACCTCCTAGTACTCGCCCTAAAAGGCATTGAATTTTGTCGCGACAAAATGCCTTTTAAGCTATAGCAAATTCAGTTCTATTACCTTTCCTAGGTAAAATTTTTCCTTCTGTCATGGGAAATTCACTTCTGACTGATCCCTTGGTCACGACTTATGATATTTGGTCACGGCTCATCCTCCTACTACACCTATAATTCCTAAATTTCATCCTAAACACTCCAATACTCCCTCTAGTAGTACTTGAAGGCCACACTACAATAATTTATGGGGCTTTAATGGCATTAATCTACTTGATTTACCCAACCTACTGATCATTACTACTTTAAGACTTAGAGGTTGATTCCTACTCATCAAACTATCATGACTACTAATAATTATCATCCAATTATAAACTCCAATATAAGTTCCCTACATTACTAGTCTAAGTCAACAATTAAGGTATCATATGATTACATTCTCAAATGATGAATCATATCTCAAAGTAAGCAAGATTTCATATCAAATGTAAATATGCGCATACATCAAATTGCAAGTTTCATAAAGCCTATCTCCCCATTAGATACATCATAGTTCACCAAAACACAAAACTCCTACACTTGGCAATATGATTACATGATGATGCTATGCAAAAGAATAATAAAAATGAGCATTTATCCTAAGTTAGGATAATCCAAGTGCAGCTTCCCTGCACATGGTTTTCAGCTCATGGATGCTCATTCACTTGCTTACCTTTATCCTTACTAGAAGATCCTTTACCTGAAATAGTTAGCATATGAAACGGGGTGAGATTTAAATCTTAGTAACCAAAGGAAAATTTCATTGATATATTCCAATTTAATTAACATATGTGCATTTAATCATTAAGTATAAGAAATATTAGTCATATCAGCAAATGAAACAAATAGGCTATCTATGATTACTATCCCATACTAACAATCACATTTTCATATGTTAAAGGCCATTGACATCGAGAGAGGTCCGTCCACGGCACCAACTCACTAATGAGCATAACTTGGCCTCAAAACACCCAAAAACCTTGGAAAACAAAGTTTGAGAATTTTTTGGGCACTTCAAACAAAAATTCCAACAAGCAGACAAGTTGATACACAACACCAAAATGATCCAAATCCAAGTTCAAAATAAGGAAAAAACTAAACCAAAAAAGAACAAAAAAAAAGGTTAAACACTTAGAAAACTTGCTTAAATAATTGAAAATCCAATTCCTTGACAACGGTGCCAAATTTTTAGAGGTCTGTCACGTAACCCTCAAAATAAAACTAGGTTGAAAAATATATAGCTAGTGGCACAACCTAGGTCATCTCCCTTAGAATCAGAGTTCAATGTTTAATTGGATTTTCTAAGTATTAAAAGACTCTAAAAATTTCTAAACTAAGGGGGTTTTTTATCTAATTAAACTAAGTAAAATGAAATTGAAATAAAGTTCCTAAATTTTACTTAATTGGATGAATTATGGGAGAATGATGGTCTTGTGACTATTTTCGGATTCGTCCTTTGGTATCCACTATCCTTATCCTAATTCTCTTTTGATTTTTCTAGTCTAAGAGTCTCTATTTGTGTCAAATACAAATTATCTTGAGTTACCACACAAGAATCAAGAGATTAACAATTTAATGTTGAATTGAAACCTCAATCTTGCATCAAATCGCTAATTCTTGTCATTAGGATTAATGAACATTTGAATTGAATGATTAATTAATCAATTAGCCTCTGAATTAACACCCTAAGATATTTAATTAACTAACTAAACTTCAAGGAATACTTAAATCAAACAATAAAGCTCATAATTTCACTCATGCATTTCATCCAACACCTTCATGGCATACATGGGAAATTAAAAAAAATGTAAAATTCAGTATTTAATCTAACCAATTAATCAATAAAAAGGTTTTCTAATTAGTGTCTAACCAGTCACTAATTACAATTATTCAAATTTCTAATCAAATACAACTTAACTAAGCTAATATATGAAAGAGAAAAAGTGTAGGAAATCAAGAAAATCTTAGCCAAAATTTTGTGTTTTTCTCCATGGATTCAAGCTTGCACCAAGGATCCTCTCCAAGCTAATCACAAATGGATATTTAATGCTTCATTTTAGTGGAGATGGAATAGGATGGATGAAAGTGGCATGGAGAGGAATGGGGCATGGTGGATGGCTGTTGGACGAAGGGGATGGAATGGACGAGGGTTCTGAATATGGTGAATGGTCTAGACGATGGGGTGTGTGAATGGATGAAGTGTTCAATGAATGACATCCCAATGCGTATGGAATATAGTGTGTTTTTATTCGATGGATCAATGCCTCCATCCCCTCATTAAAAGTCACGTGCATGAGATGATGTGTGGCTAAATGGATGATGTAGAATATTATGATGCAATGTGGTCTGGATGAATGGATCCAGCCCTCCAACCTTCACGTGTTCATTTAAGCATCTCACAAGCTTCTTCTTCTCTTCTTGCATGCTTGTTTCTTCATCTATTCAGCTTATTCCATTCCTCTCTACATGTTTTATCCATCTGTATTTTCTAGCTCTTTTTCCTGTCGCTCTTTGTTTCTCAGCTCGTTCTGCTTCTTGCTCAAGTCCTTCATTCCACTTCTTCACTTGCTTCTCTTATTTAGCTCATTCCAGCCCTCAGGTTCTGCCTCTGCATATGTGTGTTTTTCTGCTCGCCCTCTCCTCCACTTTCCAGCTCTGCATATGTATATTTATGACATAGAGAGAAGCTCATGGGTGTCTTCCAAGTCTAAGCAGAACTTTCCACTCAAGCTACATGTGTCTCTCCATTATATTCTAAAGCTCTCACTCTAGCTCCTCTCTCTCATAGCTTCTTCTTCTCACCAAAACCGTGGCAGGCTCCCAGCTTATGTACTGATGCTAACTCGTGTTTTCTTCTTCTCCTTGATTCATCCACCCAAGCTCGACCTCACTTCCACGTAGGCTTCTCTTCTTTCACATTTTCCATGCATTTTCCACGTCTTTTTCTCCATGTGAGCTGCTTCAGCATGTTGTTTTCTTCATCTCTATTTGCTCGCTTCTAACGTGTTTTCTGTTTGTTTATGTTGCAGCCTGTAACTTTGTTTGTTAATTCTTCCTGTTTTCTCCTCTATTTTGCCTCTGCATGTGTAGCTTCTTTCATGCGTTATTCTCGAACTCTAACTTATGGCTTCTTCATTTGTTCTGCTCTACACTTCTTTCCACATCTGGCTATGCTCGTGTGTTTGTTCTGTTCTGTATTTCAGCTCCTTTTCTCACGCTTAAAACCCAGCTCATGCTTCTTTCTTAGCTCGTGTTACTTCCTTTGATGTTCTCCAAACCCATGGCTTTCTTCCTTTGTTTCTCAACCATGGCTAGTTCCTTCTTAAACCAGAGCTCACATTCTTCCACGTGTTCTGCACGTATTATTTTCTCTTCTTCATGCACGTTCTGCCCAGCATTGTAGCGTGTTTGTTTGCTTTGTTCTCAGCTCCATCTTCCTTCATTTGTTCACATTTAGCTCGTTTACCATGTTAGATCCAAGAGTGCTTTATTTCTCTTCTTTCTCATGTGTTTCTTTATGTATTTGTAGCCCCACGTCAGCTCCTCGCGCTCTTCTCTTCATGCATGTAAAACCCGTGGCTTGTACTTTATTTTCCTTTCATGCAGATTCAGCTTCTTCCACACTTCTTGCTTACGTGACTTCTTTTCACTCATTCAACTCACTTTTCTCATCTAACCCGTAGGTGGAAATATGGTGGCTGCTCATGAGTGTTACTTACACGTATGATTTGCTAAATAAATGCTACATGAATGAGGGAGTGGTGCATGTGTCTTGCTTTGCCTTTGTTGCTTTCAAGTGAGGGAATGTGTTGAAGACTTGGGTCCTCTTTTTTCTATTTCAAAACCATAGCAAGAGATACAAATTCTGCACAAAAAGAATGAATTATTTAAGATAAAATTATGCGTTAAAATTCATTAATTTTGCAATTAAATTCCTAGAGTGCAAAAGTGGCCATAAAAATCAATTATCCATCTAATAAAACTCATTAAGCCATAGTTATTCATCAAAATATCCAAATTAAGGGGAATACAGTGTATGAAAATAGCCTTTATCATCTACCCAGGACATCATTGGGGTATAATGCAATATGGGTAATAGTGGATAGATTAACAAAGTCAGCACACTTCTTAGCGATGAAAGCCACATTTACCCTAGATAAACTAGCCTAGCTGTACATTTAGGAGATAGTTAGACTACATGGTATGCCTAAGAGCATAGTGTTAGATAGAAATCCCAGGTTCACTTCAAACTTCTGGAGATCATTATAGGATGCTCTAGGTACTAAACTTATATTTAGCACAACCTATCACCCACAGACAAATGGATAGACGGAGAGAACCATCCAAACCTTAGAAGACATGTTGAAGGCATGCGTCCTAGAAATGAAAGGAAACTGAGATACATACTTGCCTCTAACAGAGTTTGCCTATAATAATAGCTATCATGCAAGTATACAGATGGCACTGTATAAGGCATTGTATAAGAGGAAGTGTAGGTCTCTGACATGTTGGGTTGAGCTAGGAGAGTGGAGCTTGATAGGTCCAAAATTAGTGGACCAGACTTCTAGATAAATTAAGACTATAAGAAAGAAATTGCTAATAGCCCAGAGTAGATAGAAAAGTTACGCAAATAAATGTAGACAGTCGTTAGAGTTTGAGGTTAGAGACCATGTTTTCATTAGAGCATCTCAAGTCACAAGAATAGGTCGGTCCATTAAAAGTAAAAAGCTCAATCTAAAACACATAGGCACATTCTAGATTCTTGATAAAGTAGGACTTATAGCTTATAGACTTGCCCTTCCCCCAAACCTGCCAAGTACACAATGTATGCCATGTATCCTAGCTCAAAAAGCACCAGTCCAACCCTTCATATGTCATAGAGTATGAAAATGTGTAGTTAAAGGATGATCTGTCATATATAGTATCACTAGATCTGATCGTGGATGTTAGATTCAAGCAGTTAGATGATACTGCTAGTGAAAGTAGTTTGAAAGGGGTTATCTTCTGAAGAAGCTACCTGGGAGCTAGAGGAAGAGATGAGAAAGAAGTATCTAGAGCTCTTCTCATGAGGTATGTTGTCTAAATTTCGAGGACAAAATTTATTTAAAGGGGAGAGAATTGTAATATCTAGTTTTTGTCAAAACTATAGAAACTGATATGTTTTCAAAGCAAGTCCCCTAAAATGAATTTGTTAAAGTCCCAAAAAATTTAAGTAGCATTCTAGACTCTTAAAAAATGAGAATCCTAGGCTCAGACGAAAAGAAAAATGGAGCTAGAATGAAGAAAGAAATTGTAACGAAATGTTAACAAACATAATGGAATTTTTGTAATTTTTAGATTTCTCATAGGAGGGCTTTTTAAATGAAAATTTTGAGTTCTCCAAGGTTCTCAGGGACCCTAAAAGCCATGGGAAACCCCAAGACAGTTAAAACCCCTCCGGTGGATGTTTTCTAATGTCAGTTAACCTAAACTTTGATAGATTCATTCGGAAAGGTTTTAGCTCCAATTTGAGTGATTCCCAAGGCATTTTATAAAATTGGAAACCTAAATTTTATGATGGAGAAGACGGTTCTAAAAAAGGAGCTAAAACAAAGTCAAAACGAAAATGCCAAGATAGAAGAGCAAATTGCAAATTTTGGAAAATGGAACCTTCTTGAACCCTTTTCATTATTCACACTTCTTCTCCCCATCTTTAGACTGACTCATTTTTGCCTTCAAAGTAAAGAAATAAGGCAGCTCTTAGGTGCACCAAAGGAAGATATTTTGAAGGGAGAAAAAGCAAAAAAAAGGTAGAAAATTTCATAGAAATTCAAGCTTTCTCTTTAGCCAAATGAATCTCCTTCTTCTTCTCTTTATTTTCATGGGTTTGATGATGTTTTTGGGTCTGTATGGAGGGCATAATAGAGGTGAAAAATTTAGATTTGAGGAGAGGAGGCCAAGCAAAGTGAGAAACAAGCAAGAAAGGCCAAAAAAAACTAAGGTATTTTTCCATTTTCCAACTTAATCATCCTTGCTCTTCTTCTCTCCATTTCACCTCATGTAGGGACAGCCAAGGAGGAATGAAATTTCAACCAAACTAAGGATGAATCTTAGGAAACTAAGGGAGAAGAACAAGAATATGCAAAGGAAATTAACAAAGAAGGATTAGTTTTCAAGATAACATAATTAGGGATTTAATTGTGTAGCAATAATTATGTTTTTATGCAAATATTTCTAGGCCTAATTAAACATTTTTATGAGCTTTAGAGGCCCCTAGGAACCTACCCACATGTTGGAGATTGTGCCATAGGCCAATCATTTGTAAATGTTGTGCTTCATTAAGAATAAAAGTTTTTCTTTTACAATTATTATATTTGCATGTTTCTATAATAATTATGTCCTTGGATAAATTATATTAGTTATCCTAAATATCCCTAGTCGATCATCATTGTGGGAACAATGATGAATTAAGATGAGTATGATTTTGATTGATGGTTATGTGTTAATCATGTATGGAGATACAAATCAAAATCATAGGCGCCTGTTGGGAACTGGGTGCTGGATCGACCCGTCATGAGGTAGCTTCATGGATTAGGTCATAAGCGTACCTCATATATAACCGTGTCACTAATCCCTCATACCTGAGATCATCATAGATTCCAACATGAAGGACACTGTACTTTGGCATTGTTAAAAGTCACCTTTGACCAGGTGATCATAAAGGCTATTGTAGGGCATAATGGATTCCATGTAGGGGATGATGAGTGGTCAAGATGGAATTTGTCCCTCTAGTTAATGGAGAGATATCTCTGGGCCCCTCGATGAGTGAGACTGAAAAATGAATGGCTATGCTTGGATGGAAGGGTTTTCCATTAGTTCTGTCAGTTTGCACACAAATCGAGAAACTAATAATTGAGTAAGATAAGGGTGACAATTCCATGCCTCATGCTCGATCAAGATATCGTGTGGTAAAAGGGATGTGATAGGGTTATACGATAGGCTGTATCGGATTACCAAACTCTATGTGATTTGGGTAATCACTATGTCTTGTTAGAGGCCGCTGATGACTTGTGGGTGCAATAACATTGTTGGCCCATTGCCAATATCATATAGGCCTACAGGGTCGCATACAAGAACGAATCAACTTGAACAAGAATGTCCAAATTCATTGAACCTAGAATTGTGTCTAGATTCGATGAATGTTACGCTTAACTAGGGTGAGATAATTATATGTATATATATGTAATTAATTCAGAATATAAGTATATATATATTATTTGATATATATATAATATACATTTCATATATATATATAGAAATTTGAAATATATATATTTATATTTGATATAAATATATATTGTATTATATATTTCAATATATATATTTATAAATAAATTAGTTCAAATTGATTTTATGAGATAAATTCAAATTTTAATTAATTTTTTTAAGATTAATTTGAATTAATTTAAATAATATATTTAAATTAATTAATTTAATCTAAATATACCTCTATAAAAGGAGAGGTCGGCTAGGGTTTATAAATATACTAAAAGGGGGGGTCAGATTTCTATAAAAAAACCCTAAGCCATCACCCTAGAGAGAGTGAGCGACTGTACACCTAGAGAGAGAAAGTGTACGAACGCCTAGAGAGAAAAGATATCTTCTCTTCTATTCGCATACGGACGTGGAGAAACAGAAGGTGCTAGCATGCTTTTCAAGTTGCCAAATCGTTCGTGTGGATACCGATAGAGGGGGCTGCGCATAGACGTCAGTTCCAGAGATCTGAAAAAGGAAAGTTCGCCACAAAAGGTAATGACTTATCTCATACTCAGTTTAATCAAGTTGATGGATCCATGGAAGAAATGAATTAAAATTTCGCTGCGTGTACAGTTCGTTTCTAATACTACATGCGTCTTCCATCAAAGAAATCAAAGCAACTTCCTAGGGTACAAATCAAGTATATGTCTTAGCCAAGAGGGCTCCATGTACCTAGGGAAAGTTTTAATTTCATTCAAGCTTATTTTTAAGTCATATGTGATGTAAGAGGATGAGAGGAAGCCTTGGAAAAATTTTAGAAGCTATAGAAAGTGAGATGGTGTCATAGGTTCCATAATATGACTTAAAGAAGCAACATATAGTTAGGTTCCTTTTTTTAATTATGTGATGACTCTAAGAGGCTTAAAAGGAGTCAAGAATCATAAATGAAAGGAAAGAATGGGGCTTAGAACTCAAATGATAGATGTTGCTTCATTAGGTGCATTTAGGAACCATAAATGAACCATAAGACAAAGTTAGAGTTCCAAGTAGATAGATAGCTTTGAGAATAGTTCCAAGAGCATAATTGGTTCCTATTTTATGTATTTAGGCCAAGAGAAACAAGTTTCCTATCATTGTGAGTGTGTATCCATGGAAGGGAGTGCATTTCCAAGAGAAAAAGTTTGTGGTTGCAACAAAGGTAGCTCTCTCCTCTTTCTCTCATGCATGGATGAATGTTTACCTTGTCTTTGAATGTATGTATGTATGTTTTAAGCCATGAAAAGTATTCTAGTATGTGTATATGTATTATGGTACCATAATGTGATACTATATTTTCAAATGATGTTTTATATGCTTTCCTTGGTTTGCTTGATTGTGGAGAAGCCAAGAACCTTCTAGCCATGGTGAGGATGAGTCAAGAACTCTTGAGAATGGTTGAGACAAATAATAGAGTCTTCCAAGAGTTAGGCTTAGTTCAAGGTCTTTAAGAAAAAGGTGAGGCAAGTCCAATAACCTTGAAGAGAATGGGTAAGGCTAATCCATTTACTTGGTAAGCCTATGTATGCTTTGTATGACTTGTTCAAATGCCAAGAATGCTTCTTAAATGATCATACATTCCATTATGCTCATACATGCATTCTTAGGACTTGAATTATATTCTTTATGTATGATTGAAAAGGAGATGAGCTATTGGGATTCTTTGAATCTCATCCCCTCCTCTCTGTAACATCCGGTCCCTCCGTAAACATGAGAAACGCAATGTTCGGTTTCTCCGTAAACGTAAGAAATGGGCCAAATATAAAGGAAGTCCTCGAAATAGAAGGAATTGTGGCCAACTAAAATTATGATAAAATTTTAGATATTAGAAAATGAGGATTTGAGGTTTGAGATGCCCAAAAACCAGAAGAGCTTAGAAAATTTACCAAAGAAAGTAGGGGTATTTTTGTAATTTGTGGAAAATTTTGAAAACTCACAGGAGAGCTTTTTAAATAGAAAATTTGAGTTTTTCGGGGTTCTCGGAGGCCCTGAAAACTATGGGAACCCCTAGAACAGTTGAAACTCCTCTGGTGAGCGATTTCGGCAAAGGTTGACCAAAACTTTGACTGAACGGTTCAGAATAGTTTTAGATCCTTTTTAAATGATTCCAAAGGCAATTCTTATGATTAAGAGCCTAAGGAATATGATGGAAAAGACAGATTTTAAAAAGGAGTTGATATGAGCTTAAAATAAAAAGGCCAAGAAAAGGGACTAAAATGCAAAAGTAAAAAGTTGCATAAAGTGACTTTTGGCTTCTTCTTATCCACGTTCCAGCAGCTCCTCTGAGTAAAATGCTCTGTTTCTACCCAGAAAAAAGAGAGAGAGAGTGGCGCACAAGAGCAAGCTCAAGGGAAGAAGAAAAGCCAAGAGAAAGGTATGAATTCATGAAAACTTTTGCTCTTCCCTTTAGAAAACTTCTTCCCCTCCTTTCCTCCTCTCTTCCTATGGATTTAGTGAGGTGTTTGGTTCTGTTTTGAGCCCAGAACAGAGGGGTAAATTTCGAAATTCAAGGAGAGAGTTGAAGCAAGGAAGAGAGCTCTTGAGAAAAGTTAGGAAATTAAGGTAACTTGTTGTCTTCCATGCTTCTTCTTCCCTTCTCCTCCTTGTGATAATTTCGTCCCATATAGAGCCCAATCAAAGGGAGATGAATTCTGGTCCTAGCAAGGGAGATTCATAGATTTTGGAGTGTAAGAAGCAAGTAGGTGCAAAGAAATCAAAGAAAGAAGTATGAAAACACAAGATAGAAAAGTGAGGGATTCATGGAGACATTGTGAAATCTGTTTTGATCCATGAATTCCCTAGCTTAGATTAGTGTTTGCTTGAGCTCCTAAGATCCCTAAGAGGTCCCCCATATGCCTCTTCCTCCATGAAAATGAACAAAACCCTATGGAAAGTCATGAACCTAAAAGTTAGAAAAGTGTAGAGCATTTAAGGGGATTGTGAAAACTGATTTAATCTATGAGTTCTCTTGGCTATTTAAGTATTTCCTTGACCTCCTACAACTCTTAACAACCTCCTTAAATGGTTCTCCCATCAAGGAAAAATCAAGAAGCCATGAAATCCCATTTATGCTCTAAGTTTTGGCCAAGTAGGGATGGCATAGTTAGGGAGAGTTTTAAATTGTTTCAAGCCCATTTTTGAGTCATATATGATGAATGAATGTGAGGGGAAACCTTGGAAAAAATTTAGGAAGCTTAGAGAATGAGTTAGTGCTTTAGGTTCCATATTGTGACCTAAGGAAGTAACATGATGTTAGGCCCTTTGTTTTAATGATATGATGGCTCCAAGAGGTTTAAAAGGAGTCAAGAATCATATTTGAAAGGAAAGAATGAGACCTAGAAGTCCCTTGAGGGGTGTTGCTTCATTAGGTGCGTTTATGGACCATAATGGAGCTTATAGAGCAATCTAGTGTTTTATCAAGTGATGTAGCCTCAGAATATGTTTCATAGACCTAATTGGCTCCCATAAATTGTATCTAGGCCAAGAGAAACTATCTCCACCAAATTGTGGGTGTGTGGCTGAAAGAGGAGGCTTGAAAGCTAAGGAAAAAGTGTGTGAAATTATACAAGGTAGCTCTCTCCACCTTCTCTCATGCATGGATGTGTGTTTAACTTGTTTTAGAATGTGTGTATGTGTATTTTCAAGCTAAGAAAAGTATGCTAGCATGCCTTTATATTTCATGATCCTTAATGCCATGTTATGTTTTAAATGAATCTATGATATTTGTATGAGTTTGCTTGAGTGGGGAGAGGCCAAGAACTCTTCTCTTTGGTGAGGATGAGCCAAGAACCCTTGAGCTTGGTTGAGACATAGCAAAGAGTCTCCCAAAAGCAAAGTGGGCTCCCAAGAGTATGGTTGAGTCCAAAGCTCTTAAAGAATGAGTGAGGCAAGTCCAAAATCTATGAGGAGAAGTGTGAGGCCAATCCAAACACTTGGGGAACTCTTGAATGTCTTGTATGATTGATTCACATGCCAAGGTTGCTTTGAAAATGTCCATGACTTCCATTTTTTCATACATGCATTTGAAAAGCTTGCTTTGTACATATTATGTGTGATTGAATGGGAGATGAGCTATTGGGATTCTTTGAATCTCATCCCCTCCTCTCCAATGCTCTAATATGCTAAGTGGACCAAGTAGCTATGGTGAAGGGAGCCAATAACCATGAAAGAAGGAGATTGACAAGTCTAGGCCTAGTTTGTATTCTTTTTGAACCATAATGATGTTCAATGATGTATTTGATTATTGTAAATGGCACATGACCCTTGAGACACATGTAAATATAATATTATATGATGTTTAAATGTATGAATATGATGTATGACTTCTAACCTACATTTTGAGCATGTAATGCCAAGTTATGCAAATTGGAAGTTTGATGCAAATGTGTATAAGTGTGGATGAAAAGGCCAAAATGAGATGCATGAGGGTTGGGACCATTTGGATAGCTCACACAAGTCTAAAATATGCTTTTAAACTTGCCCAAAAGGTGCCAAGACCAAGGGGAATCCATTTGGCAATTTTGGTACCCAATATGGAGCCAAAATTGACCATAATGGAACCCTATACCATTTTTTGGCCAAATGAGTTAGTCTTACCTTGAAACTTGGCATGCACTTAGGTCGCATTAAGAGCTTTTTGGGAAGCTAAAGATCAAGTCATTTGGAGGTCTGTAGAATCTTCTATGATTTTTCAAAGTTGGTATCAGAATTTCGGATTTTCAGAAACACTGTTCATTTGGTCAGTTATGGAATTGTGTCATCCGAGGGGCAAACGTAGTCCAATGGCTACGAAATTTTATAGGCAGACACTAGACAGTCACATTGACTTTTAGAAACTGGAAGCACCTCATTTGGAGGTCTAGAGAGGAAGATATGCATTTTCGAAGGTTCTGCCCAGTATCAGACATCTTGCCAGACCAGAGGTACTGTTCCATCGATTTTCGGGAGTTTGGCTTGATTAACTGATCTAGAGATATTTTTCCTCTCTAGCTAACATCTACACCTTTCCATAGTGGTATCATTTGCAAGAATTGGATTTTTTTGGAATTAGTTAGATATTTTTGAATTTCATATCAGTAAACTGTGATAGTATCAGGAACCCCTCCGACCTGTAGTTGATTTCGCGTGTCAAACGCGTTATTTGTAGGATTTTATGACTTGTATATATTTTTCCCATGAAGTAGACAGTCTAAGATTTACCAAGAGCTCATATTTTTTATTTTTCTAGATTTACTTATGAATTTTCCAATTTTGCTCAGAAATGGGGCCAAGTCTGGCCAAGGAGAAATATGCATGTCCCATGTCTCCCTTCGGTTTCCATGAGTTGTGAGTTAGTTTTTGTGATTGAAATGAGTTGTAATTGTGTAATTAAATATGAGGATGCATAGAATGAGCTCACACGGTCCACGTGACACCGAATGGGTTTTTGGATAGGATGACTTACAAATAAAAGTCCAAATCTTCATGCCTCCTCTATGAGAATTATGTGTATGTTTCATGATAATTATGCTATTCAAAGGCATGAGATGAGCTAGAATGAAGGTGTTACACTCTCCAAATGTCTTAACATGTTAGGTGGACCAAATGAGCAAGGTAATGAAAACCACCAAGTTGGGAGATGAAAGCATAATAACAAAGTGCCTAGTTTTGCTTCTTTTGTAGCCATATGAATGGCATATGATGTAATCATATGATGGAATGTTTGTATAATCATTTGAAAATGTGTAATTACCCAAAAATTTGATATATGTATGAGTTTTAGTGCCAAATGAATGGTAATGTACATTTTGGGTAGTGAATGACAATTTCAAGTGTATGCATTCTTGTGTATGACATGGGGTGAGAGAGTGATTTTTAAATTTTTGGGTTTGTGCACCTTTGAGACATATTTGGTAGATCATTTCGGTGTTTTTCCACATGCTCAAGTGGCCATGGTTGCCTTAGAAACCAAAATAGACTATTTGGACCCCTTGTGAAGCATAAAAGTGACTATTTTGCAACCCAATATCAAAAACTGATCAAATGAATGAATTGGCCCATGAAATTTGGCATACATATAGATCTCATCTGAAGATTTTTTGGAAGTCAAAGATTAGATTATTTTGGAACTCTGTGGAATTAATTATGATTTTTCAAAATTGGCATTTTTTTGCTGAACTGATGCAAACACTATTCATTTGGTTAGTAACTTGGGTTGTATCATTTGAGGGTCAAATGGTGTCCAATGCTCATGAAAGTTTACAGGCATAGACTAAACATAATAAGCTTTCCATGGCCACTAAGATCACCCCAATTGGACCTCTGAATAGAGAGATATGAAATTTTGAAGTTAGAAGATAGTACTAATAGTGATAGGCAACCTCTGGCACTGTTTTATCAATTTTCTATGGCTAGCAGTCTCTGTTGTGGTCTAAAATTATTTTTAACATAAGGAAGATATCGGTACCTTTTCAAAATGGTAAAGTATACTTGATTTTGATTTTTTTAAAATTAGTTATGATTTTTCAAAATTTATGATAGTAACCTAGAAATTGAATCTGAGGCTGCATTCTTGAATTTCATGTATATCATCGACTTGCACGAGTTCTAGGCCACTTATTGAGATAGTTATAAGTTGTAATTGTGTAATTAAATATGAGCATGAGTTGAATGAGTTCATGTGGTCCACAGGACATCGAAGGAAAAATTTATACATGATGTAATGCCACTTTTATTGATTATTTCCATGATGCTTCTTGAAAACTCTATGTAATCCATGGAAATAAATCTAGAAGCAATGTGAGATGAGCTAGAGAATTATGGTGTTGCAAAGGGGGGATGAGTTTTGAACCAAACCAAGAGTGAAACATAAGAATTAGAGTATAGGAAATAAGAATATGCAAAGAGAATAAAGAAAGAACCTTGAAATTGCAAGATGCATAACCTAGGGTTTTAGTCGCACCTTGGTTTGTAGGAAAGTTTCTAGCCATAATTTAAAGTGCCTAAGAGTTTGTATGAGTTCCTAAGTGTAATATCCGGTTCTCTGAAAATGAGAGAAAACATGAGAAACGTAACATACGATTTCTCTATAAACATACAAAATTCATTAGATACAAAAGGAAGCCTCCCGAAATGACTTAGTTAAGGTCTTAAAAACTTTAGGAAGCATTCTAGACTCCTAAAAATGAGAATCCCAAGCTTAGACGAAAAAAAAAAATGGAGGTAGAATGAAGAAATGAATTGTGATGAAAAGTTGACGAAACGTAAGGGTATTTTCGTCATTTTGAGAAAATTTTGGAATTCACATATTAGGGCTTCCTAATGAAAATTTTGAATTCCTCAAGGTTCTCAGAGACCCTAAAAACCATGGAAAGCCCCGGGATAGTTAAAACCCCTCCGGTAGATGTTTTCTAATGTTGGTGAACCCGAACATTGACAAATTCGTTCAGGAAGGTTTTATCTCCTATTTGAGTGATTCCAAAGGCATTTTACTAAATTGGGATCCTAAATTTCATAATGGAAAAGACGGTTCTCAAAAAGGAGCTAAAACGAGTTAGAAACAAAAATGTTAAGAATAAAGGACAAAATTAAAGTTTTTAAGAAAGTGGAAGCTTTTTAAACACTCTTTAAGTTTCTTATTTCTTCTCCCCTTCATTTGCATGACCTATTCTGCCTAAAAACCAAAGAAAACACCAGCTCTCTTAGGCACACCATGGAGGAGAAGAAAGGAGAAAAAAAAAAAGAAAAATGTAAGGAATTTCATGGATTTTCATGCTCCGTCTTCTTCCAAACTTGTTCCTCTCCTCTTAAGCTTTCTTTCCTATGGTTATTGAAGTTTTTGGATCTATTTTGAGGGAAGAATAGAGGAGAAAATTCGAATTTGAAGAGAGGAGGCCAAGGAAAGTGAGAAACAAGCAAGAAAAGTTATGAAAACAAGGTAAAATTTTTATCCTATGGTAGCTATTCCTCCCCTTCTTCTCCCTATTTTGCCCCATATACGTAGCTAAAAGAGGGCTTGAATTTTGGGCAAAACCAAGGGTGAATTCTATGAATTTAAAGGTAGAGAGTAAGAATATGCAAAGAAATTCAAGAAAAGGCCATTAATTTTTAAGGTGACAAACCTAGGGTTTCATGGGTCCCTTGAAAATTTGATTTGGTATGATTATTCCTAGGCCTAAATAAATTTTTAAATGAGTTCCTAAGATCCTTAGAAGTCTCCCCATATGCATCCTCCATCAAGAAAACAAAGCAAACATCCATAGAGGCCAAAAGCTACATAGTCTCCGCCTAAAGGGGATGGGACACCTAGGGAGAGTTTTAAATTTTTTCAAGCCCATTTTTGAGTCATATATAATGAATGAAAATGAGGAGAAACTTTCGGAAAAATTTAGGAGGCCTAGAGAATGAATTAGTGTCTTAGGTTCTATAATATAACCTAAAGAAGCAACATGTAGTTAGGCTTTTTGTTTTAATTGTGTGATGACTCCAAGAGGCTTAAAAGGAGTCAAGAATTATATATGAAAGGAAAGAATGGAGCCTAGAACTCATTTAATGGGTGTTGCTTCATTAGGTGCATACTTGGAACCATAAAGGGCTTAATAGACCAAGTTAGTATTTAAGGAAGATGTGTGGCCTTAGAATTAACTCCATGAATCTAATTGGCTTTCATAAATTGTGTTTAGGCCAAAAGAAACCAATCCCACATCTTTGTGTGTGTGAGGCCGAGGAAGGGAGAGCAAATTAAGAAGAAAAGTGTGTGATTGTAGCTATAAGAGGGCTTGAATTTTGGGTAAAACCAAGGGTGAATTCTATGAATTTAAAGGTAGAGAGTAAGAATATGCAAAGAAATTCAAGAAAAGGCCATTAATTTTTAAGGTGACAAACCTAGGGTTTCATGGGTCCCTTGAAAATCTGATTTGGTATGATTATTCCTAGGCCTAAATAAATTTTTAAATGAGTTCCTAAGATCCTTAGAAGTCTCCCCATATGCATCCTCCATCAAAAAAACAAAGCAAACATCCATAGAGGCCAAAAGCTACATAGTCTCCGCCTAAAGGGGATGGGACACCTAGGGAGAGTTTTAAAATTTTTCAAGCCCATTTTTGAGTCATATATAATGAATGAAAATGAGGAGAAACTTTTGGAAAAATTTAGGAGGCCTAGAGAATGAATTAGTGTCTTAGGTTCTATAATATAACCTAAAGAAGCAACATGTAGTTAGGCTCTTTGTTTTAATTGTGTGATGACTCCAAGAGGCTTAAAAGGAGTCAAGAATTATATATGAAAGGAAAGAATGGATCCTAGAACTCATTTAATGGGTGTTGCTTCATTAGGTGCATACTTGGAACCATAAAGGGCTTAATAGACCAAGTTAGTATTTAAGGAAGATGTGTGGCCTTAGAATTGACTCCATGAATCTAATTGGCTTTCATAAATTGTGTTTAGGCCAAAAGAAACCAATCCCACATCTTTGTGTGTGTGAGGCCGAGGGAGGGAGAGCAAATTAAGAAGAAAAGTGTGTGATTGCAACCAAGGTAGCTCTCTCCACCTTTTCTCATGCTTGAATGTGTGCTTACATTGTTTTTGAATGTATATATGTGTGTTTTAACCTATAAAAAGTATTCTAGCATGATCTTTTATTTCATGGTGCCATAATATTACATTATACTTTGAAATTATGTCTAATATGTGTGCTTGGGTTTGCTTAAGTGTGGAGAAGCCAAGAATCCTCTAGCCATAGTGAGGATGAGCCAAGAACCCTTGAAATTGGTTAAGACAAAGTAAAGAGTCTCCCAAGAGTGAGGTTGACTCCCAAGAGTAAGGTTGAGTTAAAAACCTCTTAAAGAAATGGGTGAGGTAAGTCCAAAATCCACAAGTGAATGGGTGAGGCTAATCGACTTACTTGGCAAGCCTATATATGCTATGTATGACTTGTTCAAATGTTAAAGATGTCTCCTGAATGATTGCATATGTCAATATGCTCATGCATGTATTTGTAAGACTTGGTTTGTATACTTTATGTGTGATTGAAAGGGATATGAGCTATTGGGATTCTTTAAATCTCACTATCTCCTCTCCAATGTTCTAACATGCTAGATGGACTAAATGGACAAGATAATGGGAGCCCACACCTTGGAAGATGAGATTATGACAATAAAGTGCATGAATTTTACTTCTTTATGGCCATATGAATGGCAAAGTGCCTTTGTATATATTATTTTTGAGACGTAAGTTCATGCATGAATGTAAAATGATGTATAACTCTTATATAGACTATATGTGGTATGAAATCAATAGAAATAGAAAGTTTGGCTTATTGATGGCTTGGTGTGTTAATGTATTAATGGAAGTGGAATGGCCAAGTTGAGATGCATAAGGTTTGGAGCTATTTGGGCAGTTCATACAAGTCATATACATGCTTTTAAACTTGTCTAAGAAGAGCCAAACATCAAAAGAGGCCATTTGAACACATTTGGTATCTCATATGGAGCAAAATTGACTATATTGGTAACCTATACCACTTTTTGTCCAAATGAGTTCTTCTTGGTCTAAAATTTGACATGCATCTAGAGCTTGTTGAGATCTTTTTGGGAAGTTAAAGTGCAGAATTTTTAAAGTTCTATGGAATATTTGATGAATTTTCAAAGTTAGAAATTTTTTTGATTTTGGTTCAGTGCACTATTCATTCTGATCCAAAATGAAACTCTATCATTCATGGGGCAAATGATGTCCAATTGACACAAAATTTTACAAGGAGAAATTAGACCTTTCCAATGACTTGTACCAACTAGAAGCACCTCATTTGGATGTCTAGAGAGGGAAATATAAATTTTTGAAGTTTCTATCTAGTATTAGACATCCAGTTAGACCTATGTTATTGTTTGATTGTTTTCGAGGCCTGGACATACCTATAGTGTTATAAAGTTATTCTTTCCTCTATCTAACATTTGTAGATTTCTATATTGGTATCATTTGCATGTATTGGATGTTTGTGGAATTAATTGAACATTTTTGAACTTCATAGCAGAAATCTGTATTAGTACCAGTAGCCAGTCGGACCTTTGTACCTTTTTTAATGTCAAATGTCTTCTATTTGATATTTCATGACCTAGAAATATTTTTAACATAAAGTATACATTTGTAAATTTCTAGAATGGTAAAGAATACATGATTTCAATTTTTCTAGAATTAGTTATGATTTTCCAAAATTTGGGATAGAAAGTGGTAAATTCTGGCCAAAGCTACACTAAGATATTTTATGTGTCTCTTATACTTGCACGAGTTCTAGGCCACTTTTGGTGATAGATTTGAGTTGTACCTATGTACTTAAATATGAGAATGTGATACATGAGTCCACATGGCTCACGGGACTCTGAAAGAAAAATTTATGCATAGTGTAACGCAAGAAAACTCAATATTTTAATGTCATTTTTTTTTGCCTCCTTATGAAATTCTTGGCATGAGGCTTTGAAATAGCATGAGGCAAAGCTAGAAATCTATGGTGTTACACTAAGACATTAAGAAAGCCTCCCACATGCATCTCCCATCAAAGAAATAAAACAAACTCCATGGACTCCTGAAGGAAGCAATGCCTCAACCTAGACTAGAAGGAGGGCCAAGGGAGTGTTTTAAATTTTTCTAAGCCTAGTTTTGCATCCTATATGATGGGAGAGTATGAGAGGAAGTCTTGGAAAAATTTTAGAAAGCCTAAAAAGTGAGGTGGAGGTGTAAGTTCCATATTATAACTTAAAAAAGCAATATATAGCTAGGCTCCTCAAATTAATTGTGTGATGGCTCCAAGGAGTCTAAATTGAGTCAAGAGCCATAGATGGAATGGTAGAATGGAGCCAAGATTATGAATTCTTGGTGTTGCTTCATTAGATGCCTTATGGAACCATAATTGAACCATATGAGTGTCAAAGCTTTTTTAGAGTGCGTGTGGCATTATAGATTATTTCAAGAGTGTAATTAAATTCTATTTGATGTGTTTAGGCCAAAGGAATCAAACTCCACCTCCTTATAGGTGTTTGGCCCATGGAGAGGAAGGAATTCCAAAGGATAAAGTGTGTTTTTGCAATCAAGGTAGCTTTTTCTCCTTTCTCAAGCATGGTTGGGTGTTTTCTTATCTTTGAATGTGTGTGTGTATGTTTAAGCTATGAAAAATGTTTCTAGTATATATGTACATGCCATGGTACCATGATGTTTTGTTTATGTGCTTGAAAGATGCTTTATGAACATGTTTTGGCTTGTATGAGCTTAATGAAGCCAAAAGTCCCTATGAATGGGTGAGACAAAACCAAAAGTCTCTAGAAGAGTGAGGCTTAGTCAAAAGTCCCTTAAAATGGGTGAGACAAGTCTAAAACTCCCAAAGAAAATGGGTGAGGCTCAACCATTGTCTTGGCAAGCCTATGTATGTTGTATGTGACTTCTTGAATGAAGGAAATGTCCTATGTTTATCTATGAATGTCAAGATATCTATGCATGCATTTTTAGACTTCAAACTACATCCATTATGTGTGTTTGAAAGGGAAAAGGGCTATTGGAATTCTTAGAATCTCACTCTTCCCTCCCTATTGTCTAACATATTTAAATGGACCAAGTGAGCTAAGAAATGGTAGCCACCATACTTGAAAGCAAGAAGATTAACAAAAAAGTTGTTATTTGTTCATTTTGTAACCATAACATTATTAAATGATGTACTCTATGAGATATATGATATATAATCCCTTGAACACTTGTAAAAGTATGGATATATGATGTATGTATGAGAATTGGATCCATATGAATGATAGTGTATGTTTTTGACATGGAAATGCAAGATGATGCATGTATGTTCCTTGTGCATATCATTAAGTGGGAGAGTGAATTTGTGAGATCTAGGTTTTTAGACCCTTGGGCCATATTTAATAGGCTATTTTTATGCTTTCCCACATGCTCAAGTGGCCCTAGAAAAGTTAGAAGTCAAATTAAACCATTTTTTACCCTTAAACAGGCATAAAAGTGCCATTTTGCAACCCTACTTCACAAACTGACTAAAAGGATTAATTTCTTCGTGAAATTTGGTATGCATATAGATCTCATTTAGATATTTTTAGGAAGTTAAAGATTAGATTATTTGGAGCTCTAGATAATTAATTATGAATTTTTAAAATTGCCAAAAGCTACTAAACTGATATGGTACTGTTCATATGGTCAGTTTCTTCTTCTATGTCACTCGAGGATCAAATGGTGTCCAATGCTCATGAAATGTTGTAGACATAAACTAGACATAATCCATGGCTACGAGATCACCTTATTTAGAGGTCTGACTAGAGAGATATGAATTTTTTATATTTGGAGTCAGTAATAGTAACGGAGCAGTACCTTTGTTATTATTCCATCAATTTTCAGTAGTTAAACATTTTTATTTTGGTCTAGACTTATTTTTAGCCTTAATTTAACATTTATAGCTTTCTAGAATGGTATAGTGTTCTTAATTTTGATTTTTTTAGAATTAGTTGTGAATTTTCAAAGTTGGCACCAGAAATCTGACAGTAGAAACCGAGGCTGATTATGTGATTGTGTGCATGTATGCTCCAAACTCAGGATTCTTGTGACATTTTGAGATGGTTTTGAGTTGTGTGAATGTAATTTATTGGGAGAATGATGTGGGTGAGTTAATATGGTCCACGGAATGCGAGACAAAAAATGTAAGTACAACGCAACGCAAAATATTCCATTATTTTAATTGAGTTTTTCCTTTGAGAATTGCTATGCCAAGGGAAGGAAGCTAAGATATGAACAAGAAAGGCTAGATAAATATGATGTTACAGATGATGCACTTGGCACTATAGCTAATTAGGCCTCTGGTCATCATCATAAGTCTAGTTATAATCAAAACCCAAAATAAAGACTTACACTACAGCTAGTTAAGCCTCTAACCGTCAACACAAGTCCAATTACAAGCATAACAAAAAATAAAGACTCACACTACAGCTAGTCGGGCCTTTTACCATTAACACAAGTCTAGTGACAATGAAAACCAAAAATAAAGATTCACACTATAGCTAGTCAGGCCTTTGGTCGTTAGTATAAGTCCAGTTACAATCAAAACTAAAAATAAAGACTCACATTACAACTAGTCAAGCTTCCGGCCATCAACATAATCCTAGTGAGAAAGAAAAAGATAAACATATACATACATAAACTTCAGTTGCTTTATGGTCCACAAATTGACCAGTTACCTCATCATAGTGCTTGTACTTGAATAATTCAAACATTGTAGGTGGCCTTCTAAGTGCTGAAGTCTGTAGTTATTTATTAATAATAGTTATCTCATGTATTAAATAAACAATGATTACATTTGAATTTAAATGCTTACCAACCTCCTCTTATGCTTAGTTGAAGGAATGCTGCCACCTTTATGTTGCATGCTTCTTGTGGTAGATACCCAATTGTTTTTAGCTATCTAGCATGTAGCCTTGTATTCATCTGACTCCCAATAGTACTTTAATTGGACCATTGCGTCATCTGGGATCCAATTAAGTGTGATTCCCTTTTCTAAGTCTAATCGGACTTTGTGCATTACATTTCACAAGATGTCCCTACACTTTTTTATCCAATTGCGTCTAATTACTTAGTCATATTGTTGCAACCATTTATACTTCTTCTGCATAAACAATAGAAAAATCAAAACTAAGACAAAATAAGAAAAAAAGTAACACATGATATATATATGGATATAATGGGAGAAGATATATATAGCCCGTTCATCAAACCATCATTGCCTAAACTTAGGAGGCGTTACTTTTCGACTATGACATGGATGTTCAAATTTTGCTTGAATTACAAGGAGAATATCATGAACAACAGCAACAATAGGATTAAACTTGATCATTTGACATCAATGATTCTAAGTGTTACAATGGCACTAAGTTATTAACTAAGTAATAATAAAGCAATATAAATTTTATGACTTATATATGCTTGTCAGGATACAACTATGTTCGATCGTCTGCAGGGCCATGGCTAAAAGGTTGGATAGGTAGCATGGGTGTAGAACTAGTGGAAGGACCATGAGGAGTGGGATGTGAGTATTGAGAGCCAAGAAATGGTACTAAAGATGATATAAGTGATATTAAGGGCCTCCTAGACAATTTAGGCATGATTGGAGCTGATGGAGGTGTAGTGGATGTGTCTGGCACTATAGAAGCTTATGCAGGTACTGAAGTTGGAGGATAAGGAGATGGTTGAGGGTGCAGAGGTGGTGGTGTAGAGGTACTCCATTGGACACAAACTCACCTAGAGCCACAATTGGACATCTACATTTATAATAGCAAACCTTGAGTTAGTATAAGTTAGCAAAAAATTAAACAAAAAATGTAAACAAGATATACACAACTCAATCAAAATAGAAAAATACATTATTAAAACAAAATCAAACTCAACTCTAATTTATGCATTGTCATCTTGTTCATCATCTTTAACTCTATTTTCATTGTCATCGTCATCGTCATTATCATCATCGTCGTCGTTGTCTTCTTCGTCTTCTTTTTCATAAACTATGTTAGCAATTGACATATCTATCTCCTTAAAGGAACCTTCAGTGTCTCTTAAGTTATGGAATTCATCATTTAGGACAATTGCAAGTAGCATGACTTCTAATCCATCCACTTGAAATGGCCTTATGTTTGTTTCAGACATAGGAGTATCAATTATGCTACGAGCCTTAACCTTGAGAACGACTAACCAATTAACCTTCTGATGGCAACTAGGATAATGTGCGTAATACACCTGCATCACTTGTGCAAATATGAATGGATTAAACTTGTTATACCTCTTTAATTCATGAACTTCAACAATCCAATATTATCTATGAACCCTCGTACCACGATTAGGTGAAAGATTATACCATTGATAATTGAACAATATGAATCACTTCATAGGAATCCCTGTGTATTCAATCTCCACAATCTCTTCTAGAATGCTATAAAAGTCATATTCTGATTAAGCAAAGTCAGTCCCCTTAATGCATACACCACTATTTATTATTGAATTTTGATGGCTCAACAAATTTATGTGAAATTTATACCTATTAACAAAGTAAATAAGCCAAGTTCTAATGCTTCTCTTTGGTCCCTAAGCAATGTCATGTGAAAATAGATCCAGAGCATTGTTGGATGGGTTTTGAACCTATGTGGCATTTTTTAATATTTTATGTGAGTTGACACTTTGTTTTAAGACACAATTAATCTCATATTATATTGCTATTTACATGTTCTTGAAACCAGGATGGAATATTTGCTTCCATCTGAGCTTCTATCTCAGCATCCACAATTTGAGGATTGGACAAAGCTAACTTATGAATAAATAAACAACATAACAAAGAAATGTGTTAGGACCATATACAAATAAGTGATGTGTAAACAATATCACTTATTTGATATAAGGTTATACTTTATCACAATTTATTGAACATATTTTGTGGTAGCTTCCACTTTTTGATCATTTAAGAAACGAGACTTGCATTCTCTAAAAGACCTTATAGGATAATTAAAAATGGAAATTAAAAGTAGGCCTGATTATCCGCCATCTTCATTTCTTGGAGGTCTCATTATTCTTAATGGCATATCATGCTCAAAGTAATGTGAGCAAAATGTTGCGATCTTCTCAATGATATAAGCTTCACATATAGATCCTTCCACTCGAGCTTTGTTCTTCACTTTTTGCTTCAAGGTATGGAGGAACCTACAAAAAGAGTAGTTGAACATGTTTTATTACCTTTTAAGCATATATTCATTCTAAGCATATAATGATAGGCTTGATCACCTTTCAAGTGGATACATCCATCAATATTGAATGGTTCCCCTAACCTTGACTTCATAGGGAAGGTGGTTGGGCAAATGCTCCATTGAGTCAAAGAATCCAAGGGGGAAGACCTTCTCCAACTTACACAATGTCACTATAATTTTCTACTCTAATAACTCTAATTAAACCATCATCAAGGTAGTGGAACAAAGTTCTCTAAAGAATTGACTAAGCTCAGTTATAGGATTTCATACAGCTTGAGGCAAAGCACCAAATGCAATGAGAAGTAAGCATTGCATAAACACATAACAATCATGACTCTTCATTCCATACAACTTTGCTCCTTCATGTCAACACATCGAGCCAAATTAGATGCATACCTATCAGGGAGTCTCAAGTTCTTTACTCATTAACAAACTGCTCGTTTTTTGTCTATATTCAAAGTATATTGTGCTTTGGGCTTCAGAACTTTCCCTCCACTATTGACAAGTTCTAATTCTTTTCGTTGGCTTCCATGTCCAATTGAGCTTGTGTATTATCTTTAATCTTCCTTTTTGTGTCCATAACGATGTAAAATACATTGTCAAACACATTTTTCTCAATGTGCATGATGTCAAGATTATGCCGAATGAGGTTAGTTTTCCAATAAGGTAATTCCCAAAATATGCTCTATTTCATCTGGTGAGTGTACTTATACCCTTCGGTTGGTACAAGTTCTCCCCACTCGATTACTTTTGGTAGATTACACACTCTTTGCCAAACTTTCCCTTCATTTAACCATGGTAGAGGCATTGATTTCTCAACTTTATTCTTATAAAAAAGAGCATTTATTTATCTGGTATGCATCATCTAATGGAAGAAATTGTCAATGACAGTCAAAGAAAGGTGTTTTCCTCCCATGCTTCAATTGGAATGACTTTAAGTTCTCCATACATATAGGGAATGATAATCTCCCCGCTGTCATCCAACTTGACAATATGCCATATGCTAGGAAGTCATTGATTGTCCATAATAGTGCAGCACGCATCTGGAAGTTTTGTTTTAATGAGGCATCATATGCTAATACACCTTCAGTCCATAATAATTTTAGTACACTCTTGTCTTATACACATCGCTAGTGGTAGATTATATAGAGTGACGATAACTGGCCAACAAGAATATTTTCTCCCATATTGGCCAAATGGCATAAAGCAATTAGCATACAAGCCAAGCAAAACATTTCATGGATCAGATGCAAAGTCAGGGTATATGCTATCAAACACCTTCCACGCTTCTCCATCAGATGGGTGAGTAAAGACGCTATGTACTCGACAATTCTCATTATGCCACCTCATTTACTGTGTTATTTTTCCATAAGCAAATAATCTTTGAAGTCTAGGAATTAGTGGTAGGTACCACAACTGCTTGGTTGTAATTTTCTTTTTTCTTCCATGATACTTTCTAGCGGTATATCGTGGTTCATTACAGAACTTACATTGGGTTGCATTTGCATTAGCTTTATAATACAACATACACCCAGTCATACAACAATCAATTTTCATATAACCAAGCCCTAATTTTGACACCAACTTCTTTGTTTGATATAAGTCTATAGGCATATGAGTTTCTTTAGGTTATGTCCTCCGTATAAGTTGTGACACTAAATTGTAGCCTTATTGTGACATGTTGGCCTCTACCTTTATGCTTAATAATTGCACAGCACCTGAAAGTTTAGATTCCTCTTTACAACCTTCCCACAAGGGTTGTTGTGTAGCATGCAGCATGTCATAGAATGCCCTTGCATCTAGATTTGGCATCTCTTTAGCACTTTCATTGTTGTTACCCCTGAAAATTGGCCCAGCTACATCCATCACCATGATCTCATATTGTGTCAGTCGGTTCCCAAGTGGCCTATGTGAGACATGTTGGACGCTTGGCATTAGACACACGAGCAAATGATACTCAGTCGGTGTTTCACAATGACTAGTCCAATGACTCGTCAAGCCATAGATGGTTCTTGCATTTACACTGGGCACATGGACACCTAATCTTCTCTGAATGCAAAAAGAAAAGCAATTTGCATGCATGGGCAAGAAACTCTTTGACATGTTGCTCGAACTCTATTGTAAAACATCGATGACTCGAATCTAGTCTATTATACATCCATCTTTGATTTTTTGGTACCTCCATTCTATCTCCCAATCAAACAAAACAAAAAAGCCTATGATTGATATCTCTCAATTAAAGCTTATGTAATTATTTTATTCGAGCTAGAAAAGTAACACAAAGCACATTGGAGCACAGCATATGTGAAAGTAAAAAAAGATGAACTAGCCATATGGATTGAGAAATATATATTGTATGGATTGAAAGTCAAAGCACATTTTCTCTTAAAACTTTGAAGTGGAGTCTATGGATTGAGAAAGATCTTTAAATTTATTAACTCTAGATGTAATATCAATAGTTTAACTTAAAAGAAGAGAAATGTATATTTTATTTCCTAAACTATAATCTCAATTAAAATTAAAATATAAGTAGTTTAACTTTGAAATATAATACTTTATTTTTAAACTATTATAAAAAAGTAAAATTATCAATTTTTTTTTTTATATTTAACGTCTTATAACCTCATGGCTAACACAAATTGGCTATTGAACCTTATGTAATGTTCGATTTTCCTAAAAACATTAGAAACATACTAGTTATAAAAGGAAGTCTCCTAAATAGCAAGATTTGAAGCCAAATAAAATTAGGACAAAAATCTAGAAAATTGAAAATGAGGATCCAAGACTTAAGATGTCCAAAAATTGGAGCCAGAGTAGCTAAATAAAATTAGACAAAAATTAGTAGCATTTTTGTAATTTTGGGCACTTTTTAGAAAACTCAAAGGAGGGATCTTTAAATGAAAAAAATTAAGTTTTCCAGGGTTCTAAAGGCCCTAAAAACCATAGAACCCCTAGAATGATTAAAATCTCTTTAGTTTATAATTTAGAATGTTGGTTGACCCAAACTCTGGCTAATTCTTTCGGGAAGGTTTTAAATCCATTTTGGTAACTAATGGCACCTTATGAATTAGAGGACCTACATTTCACAATGGAATAGATGGTTCTCAAAAAGGAGCTGAAATAAGCTCAAATGGAAAGAACCAAGAACGAAGGGTAAAATTAGAATTTTGAAAAGTCTTAAATGAATCCCCTAGCCTATATATTGCACGCCCCACTTCTTCCCTTTACCTTGACCAACTTTCTTTTGTACCAAAATAGAACCCTAAGCTTCTTGAAGTGTAACACCAAAAGGGAAGAGAGAAAGAAGGAAAAGGTAAGAAATTTCATAGTTTTTCATGCTTCTTCCTTCACCAATCTTATTTTCCTCTTTCTCTTCTCTCTTCCTATGGTTTTGATGATTAATTTGAGGATGATTCATGGCTAGTTTACTGAAAGGAGGATAGGAATTGAAGGAGAAACAAGAAACAAGTGAAAGAACTCTTGGAAAAGCTTGAAATCAAGGTAATTTCTGTGGACTTTATTGCTTCTTCTTGCTCCTTCTTCTATGCCTAGTTTGGCCAACCCTAAGCCCACTCAATAGGCATTGAATTCAAGCCAAAACAAGGTAGAGACAAGGGTTTTCAAGCATGAGGAATAAGAATATGCAATTAGATTCAAAAGAAAAGCTTTAGAATTCAAGTTGTATAACTTAGGGTTTTTGTTACACCTAGCCATTCTTGAAGCTTTCCAAGGATAGTCTAGCCTACGTAAGAGTATGTGTGAGATCCTAAGACATCTAGGAAGCTTCACAAGTGCCAATTCCTTAAGAAAAATCAAGCAAACTCCATGGGCCTTCAAGTAGCTTCATGTCTTGGGCAAGAAGACTTGAAGCACTTAAGGAGAGTTTTAATTAGTTCTAAGGCTAGAAAGGGACTATATATGATTAATAAATATCAAAGAAAGCATTGGAATGAATTTAAGAAGCATGGTTTGTGAGATGAAGGTGTAGGCTCCATTTTAAGACTTCAAGAAGTAACTTGTATCTAGGATCTTTGAATTGAAATTATGATAACTCCAATGGGTTTAAATGGAGTCAAGAGACTTGGATTGAATAAGAAATTAGAGCCAAGATCATGAATTCTAAGAGTTGCTTCATTACATCTTGTATGGAACTATAATGGTGTCTTAGAATAAGGTAGCCTTGCATAGAGGTTGTGATAAGCTAAAGCTTGTTCCAATGATTGAAATATGTCCTATTTGATGTGTTTAGGCTAAGAGAATCAAGCACTACCTAGTTTCAAGTGTTTGCCCAAGAGAGGGAAGGAATAAGCAAAGCGAAGAGTTTGTAATCTTGCTTCAAAGTAGCTCTCTAACCTTTCTCACATACATTGATTGGATGTTTACTTGTCTTTGAGTGTTTGTATGTATATTTGAACTATGAGAAATTTTTCTAGCCATTGATTATATGTTATGGTACTATTATGCTTCTTGAAAGATGTTTATGAATGTAAAGTGGCTTGAATGGGTATGGTTATGCCAAAAGTCCTCTAGCATGGGTAACGATGAGCCAAAAGTCCCTAGGAATGGATGAGACAAAGCCAAAAGTCCCAAGAAAAGTGTGGCTAAGTCAAAAGTCCCTTAAAAGTAGGTAAGGCAACTCCAAAAGTCCTAAAGGAATTAGGTAAGGCTAGACCAATGCCCTTGGAAGCCTATGTTTGATATGTATGAGTTCATGTAACAAGAAAAATGATTTATGTATGTTCATTAGTAGCTTAAATACCATGCATGCATTCTTTGACATATAATTGCATCCATTATGTATATTTGATAGGATAAAGAGCTATTGGGATTCTTTGAATCTCACTCTTTCCCCCACATATGTCTAACTATGTCTAGGTGAGCCAAGTGGACTGAGAAATGGAGGCCAAACATCTTGAAGAGCAAGACTTTGACAAAGGAATAGATATTTAAGTATTTTGATGCCATTTTGGATGTCAAGATTTGTAACCACATGATGTAGATGTGATGTAGACCTTTGAGCATGTTAAAATGTATGTAAATATGATGTATGTATCTATTTTGGAACCATATGAATGAATAAGTGAGTTTTTGCCACTCATATGCCATTATGTTTATGTGTATAAATGCAAGTGGTAAGATGATAATAAGTCCATAATAATGTGAATCATTTGGCATGCTTCTATAGGCTATAAGTTATGCTTTTAGACTTGCTCAGGTGGTTATGGAAAGATGAAAAAGTCATTTGGTGCATGTTGAACCCATGATGGACTTCAATTTTGACCATTTCTTGAGCTGAATGAAAGTCTAACCAAATGGATGAGTTTTTGCATGAAATTTGGCCATCAAATAGGTCTCATCTAGAGCTTTTCAAAAGCTAAAGAGCACTTAATTTGGAGATCTAGAGAATTTATTATGATTTTTCAAAATTGACTAAATTATGTAGAATTGTCAAAGTTATTGTTCATATAGTCAATTTGCATTTCTATGTCACTCATAGGCCAAATGAAGTTCAATGTTTATGCAATTTTATATACATAAATTAGATATCATAAGCTTTCTATAGCCACTAAGAGCGTCTCATTTAGAGCTCTATAGAAGGAGAAATAAATTTTTGAAGTTTACGTCTTGTAGCTATCCAAGAACAAACCTGATGTACTATTTTATTATTTTTTATGGGCTAAATGTTATGGTCTTGGTCTAGAATTATTTTTAATTTATTATTTACATTTAGAGCTTTCTAGAAAGTTATCATATGCATGATTTTGATTTTTATAGAACTAGTTATGAATTTCCAATGTTCATATCAAAAATTTGGAACACCAACTCGAAAGCAAAATATGGTTTTCTTGAAATGTGGCTCCAAATTCGAGATTCTTGAGATGAATTGTGATCTTTCTAATTTTAATGGATATGTTATGGAAGAAAAATAAAATTTGTAAGTCCACATGGTTCCTAAAGCCAAGAGTGATGTATATGAATTTCCAATTACGCAATTAACCATTAATCAAAGTGCCACTTTCATACAAACGTGTATTATATGCCAAGTATGTGTTAAGAATAGCCTATGTGATATGATTTGAAGGCTAGGGAGTTAAGGTATTACACCTTACCTTTAAAAGTCAATTTATGCTATTTACTTTGAGAAAAATAATTTAGTTTGTGATCCTTATTTTGAAAAAGTACATTTTTTTGAAGTGATATTACTAGATTTTTCTTATTATAGACAATAGAAATTAACTTTTAAAGACTTAGAATCAATTTCTATGAATCACATAACAATAAGAATTAATGTTACATATATTGTTTATGATAATTTAAGAGATAAAGTGCTACATTTGAAAGTTCAACTATTTATGATGTAATTAAACTACAATTCAAAGGGATAAAATGTAATTTTTCCAAAGAAAAAATCCTTTAAAAATAATTAAATAAATCCAATTTATAAAAAATATAAAAATCATTTTAATCATGAATAAACATAAACAATAAAATTCACTTTTAATGTTTACTATTTCTATACCTATTCATAATCAATTCGAATTTACTAATATTTTATAAATTATTAAACTCTTAGGAAGCCAAGGCTGTTCTTACTTAAAAAGGGTAAAACTCCTTGTGAGACTCTCGTTATAACTCCAACATAGTGTCATATGCAAATGGTTGATAGTGAAATTATGCCATTTAAAAATTTTCCAAAGAAATGTTTTCATTTTTTGAAGTTGAATATTGAGGAGAAATTACATCCTATAGATTTGAAGGGTTACAATAGTTTCAACCAATTCATGCCTAATAGTAGTAACTAGAGGCAGCTCATCCATGATGTAGCCTGTAACACCATAATTTTCTAACTTATCTCATACTATTCTCATGCTTCAAACTATGCATCTCACATAACAAGCAAGAAAAAGCAATTAAAATAATGAATATTTTAGCGTTGCGTAGCGTATAGATTTTTCATTCGGTGTCTCGTGGACCATGTGAGCTTATGTATCACATTCTCATATTTACATATATGCAATTCATTTCCATCACCAAAAGTGATCTAGAACTCGTGTAAGCACAAGGAATACATAAAATCCAAAGTTGTTATTTTGGCCAGAATTTTGCCTTTTTTGTCACAAATTTTGGAAAATCATAACTAATTCTAGAAAAATCAAAAGTATGCATTATTTACCATTCTGGAAATTTATAAATATATAATTTATGCTAAAAATATTTCTAAGCTATGAAACATCACACAGAGGATGTTTGACATTCAAAAAGATGCAAAGGTCTGACTGGCTACTGGTATTGATACAGGTTTCTACTATAAACTTCAAAAATGTTCAATTAATTCTAAAAAAATCTAATCCACATAAATGATACCAATATGAAAAGCTACAAATCTTAGTTGGAGGGAAAAGATCACTTCAGACTAGTTTAGGCACGTTCTGGCATTGAAAACTAATCAAACAGTAATCTAGATTAGTCTAGACACCTGATGCTGGATAGAAACTTCAAAAATTCATATCTCGCTCTCTAGCATACAAATGGGGTGCTTCTAGTTGGCACAAGTCACTGGGAATGCTTAGACATCATTTGCCTCCTAAGTGATGGAATTTATTTTCGAACCTAAGTGAACAGTACCTTGAACTAATTTTAGAAAATTTTCCAACTTTAAAAATTCATCAAATATTACAAACTCTAAGTGCATGCCAAATCTCATATTAAGAAGAACTCATTTGGATAAAAAGTGGTATAGGTTTCCAATATGGTCAATTTTGCTCTATATTAGATACCAAATATGTCCAAATGATCTCCTTTGATGTTTGGCACATCTTGGGCAAGTTTAAAAGCATAAATATGACTTGTATGAACTACTTAAGTGGTCCCAAAACCCATGCATCTCAATTTGGTCATTTCACTTCCACTTATACACTAATGCATCAAGCCTTCAAGAAGAAAAATTTGTCATTACATGCTCAATTTACATTCTAGTATTCACATAACATAATTTCTCATTTATACATAACATATTAACATAATTACACATGTTCAAGAGGTCATAGTTCATATACAATAATAGGATACAACATTTGTCACTTATATGGCCTTAAAGAAGCAAATTCCATGCACTTCAATGTCATACTTTCATCTCTCAAGTGGTTGGCTCTCATTTCCTTATTCTCTTAGTCCACCTAGCATGTTAGAACATTGGAGAGGAGGGAATGAGATTCAAAGAATCCCAATAGCTCATCTCCCTTTCAATCACATATAAAAGATGCAAAACAAGTCTTACAAATGCATGCATGGGCATGTGGACATGTGCAATCATTTAAGAGACATTTCTAACATTTGAGCAAGTCATACATAGCATACATATGCTTGCCAAGTGTAACGTCCAATTTTCATTAAATGGGGTATTGCTTCATGGTCTCGGCCTAAGGAGGATAGGGTAACTAGAGGGAGTTTTAAAATTTTCCAAGTCCATTTTTGAGTCATACATGATGAATGAATATAAGGGGAAGTCTTGGGAGAAATTTAGAAACCATAGAAAGTGAGTTGGTGCTTTATGTTCCATAATATGACCTAAAGAAGCAACATGTAGTTAGGCCCTTGGTTTTAATTGTGTGATGGCTCCAAGAGGCTTAAAAGGAGTCAAGAATTATATTTGAAAGAAAAGAATGGAACCTATAATTTATTTGAGGGGTGTTGCTTCATTAGGTGCATTTTCAAAACAAGCCCCCTGAAATGAATATAAGGGGAAACGGGCACGTTTTCAAAGCAAGTCCCTCGAGATGAATTAGTTAAGGTCTCGAAAGATTTGAGTAACATTTTAGACTCCTAAAAATAAGAATTTTATCCTCAGAAGGAAAGAAAAACGGAGCTAGAATGAGGAAATAAATTTTAACAGAAATCTTACGAAACATAATGGCATTTTCGTAATTTTGAGTAATTTTTGGAATTCACACAGGAGGTCTTTTTAAATGAAATTTTTGAGTTCTTCGAGATTCTCAGAGGCCCTGAAAACCATGGGAAACCTTGGGACAGTTAAATCCCCTCCGGTGGACGTTTTCCAATGTCAGTATACTTAAACTTTGACAGATCCATTCGGGAAGGTTTTAGCTCCGATTTGAGTGATTCCAAAAGCATTTTACTAAATTGGGAACTTAAATTTATAATGAAAAAGACGGTTCTCAAAAAGGAGCTAAAACAAAGGACAAATAAAATGTTGAGAACGAAGGGCAAAATAGAAATTTTTGAAAAAAGCCATTCTCCTCCACCTATAAATAGGAGGCGCCCCACTCTCTCCCTTATTTAGTCTCATATTTTTCTGCCCAAATTTAGAGAAAAAGGCTAGGGTTTAGGTGCACCAAAGGGAGAGAAGAAGAAGGAGAAATCAAAGGCTTAAGGTATGGCTTCTTAATAGTTTTTCATGCTTTCTTCCATCCAAACCTCCTCTCCTCAATTCTCCTTTGTTTCCTTTGATTAAAATGGAGTTTACAAATCTGTTTTAAGGGAGAAACTAAGGGGAAAATTCGGATTTGAAGATAGGAGCCTAGAGAAAGCAAGATTTAAGTGGAAAAAAGCAATAAAACAAGGTAATTTCTTCATCCATGGTTGATATCCTTTCTTCCCTTCCTCCACCATTTCACCCCACTCAAAAAACTCTAGGAGGGTTTGATTTTTAGGTAGAACCAAGGGTGATTTTAAGGAAAAAGGGTGTGGAGATTAAGAATATGCAAAGGGATTTAATAGAAAATCATGGAATTTCAAGATGTAATTTCTAGGGTTTTATGTGCACCTTATAAAATATAATTTTCTACAATGATTCCTATGCTTAAATAAGAGTTTAATTGAGTTCCTAAGATCCCTAAGAGGCTCCCCACATGCATCTCCCCTTGAGAAAATAAAACAAAGTCCATGAAGGCCATTAAGCTTTATGGTCTCGGCCTAAGGAGGTTAGGGTAACTAGGGAGAGTTCTAAAATTTTCCAAGCCCATTTTTGAGTCATATATGATGAATGAATATAAGAGGAAGCCTTGGAAGAAATTTAAAAACCATCAAAAGTGAGTTAGTGCTTTATGTTCCATAATATGACCTAAAGAAGTAACATATAATTAGGCTCTTGGTTTTGATTGTGTGATGGCTCCAAGAGGCTTAAAAGGAGCCAAGAATCATATTTGAAAGGAAAGAATGGAGCCTATAATTTATTTGAGGGGTATTGCTTTATTAGGTGCATTTATAGGACTATAATGAGTGTTATAGATTAAGCTAGAGTTTAAGCAAGTTGTGTAGCCTTAAAATTAATTTCATGAACTTAATTGGCTTCCATAAATTGTGTTTAGGCTAAGAGAAATCATCCCCACACTTTTGTGTGTGTGTGGCCAAAAGAGGGAGCTTGGATTCAAGAGAAAAAGTGTGTAATTGTATCCAAGGTAACTCACTTCTCCTTCTCTCATGCATGATTATTTGCTTTACTTGCCTTTGAATGTGTGTATGTGTATTTTTAAGCCATGAAAAGTGTTCTAGCATGACTTTGATTCCATGGTGCCATGATGTTACAATATGCTTTCATATGATGTTTATGATGTGTGCTTGGGTTTGCTTGAGTGTAGTAAAGCCAAGAACCCTTAACTATGGTAAGGATGAGCCAAGAACCCTTAAGATTAGTTGAGACAAAATAAAAAGTCTCACAAAAGTGAGATGGACTCCCAAGAGCATGGTTGAGTCTAAGAATCTCATAACGAATGGGTGAGGCAAGTCCAATATCCACAAGAAATTGGGTGAGGCCAATCTACTTACTTGGCAAGTCTTTGTATGCTATGTATGACTTTCTCAAATGATGAAAATTTCTCTTGAATATTTGTACATGTCAACATGACTATACATGCATTTATGAGACTTGTTTGCATCTTTTATGTATGATTGAATGGGAGATGAGCTATTGGGATTCTTTGAATCTCATCCCCTTCTCTCCAATGACCTAACATGCTAGGTGGACCAAGTAGGCAAGGTAATGGAAGCCAACCACCTTGAAGATGAGAAGATAACATGAAAATGCTTGAGTTTTGCTACTTTAAGGCCATACAAATGACAAAGGATGTAACCAATGGATGTATATGTATTATGATGTTATGAACACATGTAATTATGATAATATATTATGTATAAATGGGAGAATGTATTATGTGATCACTAGAATGTAATTTAAGCATGTTATGGCATTGTAGCTTCTTGAATGGTATTATAGAATTGTGTATAAGTGTGAGTGAGATGGCCAAAATGAGATGCATGAGGGTTGGGATCATTTAAGCAGCTCACACAAGTCCTAATTATGCTTTTAGACTTGCCCAAGAGGTGCTAAACCCCAAGGAAAGTCATTTGGACATTTTGGTATCCCATATGGAGTCAAAATTGACTAATTTAGAACTTTATGTTACTTTTTGTCCAAATGAGCTCTTCTTGATCTAAGATTTGGCATGAAATTAGAACTTGTTGAGATCTTTTTGGGAAGCTAAAGAACAAAAATTTCTGAGGTGTAAAGAATATTTGATAAATTTTTAAAGTTGGCAAATTTTTTGATTTTTGTCATGTCACTGTTCACTCAGGTCTAAAAATGAAATCTGTCACACAGGATTCAAATGATGTCCAATTTTGATGAAAATTTATATAGAGAAACTAGAAATTTCCAATGCCAATTGGAAGCACTTCATTTGGATGTCTAGAGAAGGAGATATGAATTTTTAAAGAATCTGTCCAGTATCAGGAACTCCAACCGATCTCAGTTACTATTTGATTGAGTTTTGAGATCTGGATGTACCTGAGCTGGTCTAGAGTTATTCTTTCCCTCTAGCTAACATCCACAGCTTTCCAAATTGATATGATTTGCATGGATTAGATTTTTGTGGAATTAATTGGACATTTTTGAAATTTGCTATAGAATTCTATGATAGCACACCAATGGACAACCTAACCTCTGAACCATTTTAAATGTCAAACATCCTCTATGTTGGATGTTATGGTCTAGACATATTTTTAGCATGAACTAGACATGTGTAGCTTTCTAGAATGGCCAAGAATGCATGATTTTTATTTTTCTAGAATTAGTTATGATGTTTCAAAGTTATGACAAAAATGAGGACAAATTTAGCCGAAATTATATATGTGTATTTTAAGCTTCCCTTTGAGTTCCACGAGATGTAGGCCACTTTTGATGATGCAAATGAGTTGTATTCATGTAATTAAATATGAGAATGTGATGTGTGAGCTCACAAGGTCCATGTGATATTGAATAGAATTTTTATACGCAACGCAATGCTAAAATAATCAATATTTTTAATGCCTTTTTCTTTGAGAATTTTCATGATTCTTGGAAATGAGTTATTGAAAGGCATGAATGAGTTAGAAATTATGGTGTTACATTAAGTGAATTAGCCTCACTCATTCACTTGTGGGTTTTAGACTTGCCTCACCCATTCTTTAAGAGATTTTTCACTCAATCTTGTTCTTGGGAGTCAACCTCACCCTTAGGAAACTCTTTACTTTATCTCAACTAATTTTAAGGGTTCTTGGCTCATCCTCACCATGGCTAAGGGTTCTTGGCTTCACCATACTCAAGCAAACCTAAGCACACATAATAAACATCATATGAAAGTATAATGTAACATCATTGCACCATGGAATAACAGTCATGCTAGAATACTTTTCATGGCTTAAAATTACACATACACACATTCAAAGACAAGCCAAGCATACATTCGTGCATAAGAGAAGGAGGAGTGAGCTATGTAACAAATGCAATTTCTATAAAATGACAAAATGAGCCATATAAAAGCAAGTCCTCTGAAATGACCTAGATAATATTCCAAAAAATTTGGGTAGAGTCATAAGCTCCTAAAAATGATAATTCCAAGCTTAGACCGAAAGAAAATGGAGCTAGGACAGAGAAACAAATTATGACGAAAACTGGCGAAACATAATGGTATTTTCATAAAATAGTACAAATTTTGAAAAAACATATAAGAGAAATTTTTAAATGAAATTTTTGAGTTGCCCAGGGTTCTCAGAGGTCCCAAAAACTATAGGAAGCACCGGGGCTAATAAAGCCCCTCCGATGTATATTTTTCAACATCAATTGACCTAAACTTTAACCAGTTCATTCGGTAAGGTTTTAGCTCCAATTTAAGTGATTCCAAAAGCATTTTATTAAATTGGGAATCTAAATTTTATGATAGGAATGACGGTCCTAATAAAGGAGTTAAAACGAAGCCAAAACAAAATTGTCATTACAGAAGGGCAAAATTGGAAAAATAAGCTTCTCGAATCTTCCATAACCTTCCACATGTTTCTCCCTTTTTCTTCCCTCATTAAGCATGACTTTTCTTTTGCCCAAATTTCAGAAATGAAAGCTCTCTTCTAGGAGCACAAAAGGAGGAGAAAAATTAAGAAAAAGGTAAGGAAATTTATAGAATTTCATGCTCTTCCTTCTTCCAATTCTCTTCCTTTCCTTCTTGGCTTTCTTTTTATGGTTTTCTTAAGATGATTGGTTCTATTTTTGGGCTAGAACACAAGGGGGAAATTTGAATTTCATAAGAGGAAGCAAACCAAAGAAAAAGAGCATTGAAAGGAAGCTTAAAACCAAGGTTACTACTTGTTATTGTTGCTTCTTTCTTAGTGGATTTTCAGCCTAGACCATAACCATATGGGGGAGGGATTTTCTGTCCAAAACCAAGAGGGAAACAAGGGTTTTAGACCTTGGGGAGATGGATTATGGCAAGAAATTGCAAGGAAATTCATTGAAATGCAAGTTAGGAAAGTGTTAGGCTTTTGAAGAGATTATGAAATATGATTTTGTGTGAGTATTCCCTTGGTCATTTGAATGTTTCCTTGAGCTCCTAAGATGTAACATCATACTTTTAAAACTTAATTCATACAATTCTCATGCCTCATTTTATGTTTATTCTATAGGAGGCAATATAATGTCATTTATTTTCATGGATAAGTTACGTTTCTCTATGAGTAAAATTTTTCTTTAGAGTCCCATGGGCCATATGGACTCATGTATCATATTATCATACTTAAATACATAGATACAAGCCATTTCCATTATCAAAATTTTCCTAGAGGTCGTATAGAGCAAAGGGGAGCATGAAATCTCATGGAGTAATTTCAGATAGAATTTTGGCTTTTTTGTCACAAACTTTGGAAAATCATAACTAATTCTAAAAAAAATTGAAATCATGTCTTTTTTTCCATTCTAGGAAGTTAAACATGTCTAATTTATGCTAAAAATATGACCAAACCATAAAATCTAACATAGAAGATGTTTAACATTCGAAAATGTCTAGAGATCTGGCTGTCCACTAGTGCCATCACAGAATTCTGTAGCAAACTTTAAAAATATCCAATTAATTCCACAAAAAATTCAATCCATGAAAATAATATCAATATAGAATGATGTAGATTTTGGTTAGAGGGAAAAAATAACTCTAGACCTGTTTAGACATGTCCAGAGCTTGAAAATTAATCAAATAATACTTGAGGTAAGTTGGAACGCTTAGTACTAGATAGAATCTTTGAAAATTCATATCTCCCCCTTGAGACCTCTAAATGAGGTGCTTCTAGTTGGTACAAGTCACTAGGAATGTCTAGTTTCTTTGTATAAAATTTTGTGGCAATTGAACATCATGTGAGCCCTGTGTGACATATTTCATTTTTGGACTTGAGTGAACAGTGACATGATTAAAATTAAAAATTTTGCCAACTTTGGAAATTTATCAAATATTCTATAAACGTATAAAAATTCTATTCTTTAGCTTCTCAAAAAGCTCTAATTGCATATCAAATATCATATCAAAAAGAGCTCATTTGGATAAAAAGTGATATAGGGTTCCAATATGGTCAATTTTGGCTCCATATACGATACCAAAATGTCCAAATGGCTTTCCTTGGGGTTTGGTACCTCTTGGGAAAGTCTAAAAGTATGATTAGGACTTGTGTAAGCTGCCCAAATGATCCCAACCCTCATGCATCTTATTTTGGCCATCTCACTCACACTTATATACAATTCCATAATACCATTCAAGAAGCCAATTTACCATATCATACTCAAATCACATTCTAATGGTCATATATCATATTCTTCCATTTATACATCACATATTAATATAATTATACATGTTCAAGAGGTCATACATCATATACAATAATGGGTTACGTTATTTGACATCAATATGGCTTCAAAGAACAAAAACTATGCATGTTGATATCAAGCTCTCATTTTCAAGGTGGTTGGCTTCCATTACCTTGTTCTTTTGGTCCACCTAGCATGTTAGAACATTGGAGAGGAGGGGATGATATTTAAACAATCCCAATATCTCATCTCCCATTCAATCATACATAAAAGAAATAAAACACGTCTTAAAAATGCATGCATGGCATATGGACATGTGCAATCATTCAGTAAGCATTCTTGGCATTTGAAAAAAGTCATACATAGTATACATAAGCTTGCCAAGCAAGTGGATTGGCATCACCAATTTACTTATGGATTTTGGACTTGCCTCACCCATTCTTTAAGAGGTTCTTGGACTCAACCATGCTCTTAGGATTCAACCTCACTTTTGGGAGACTCTTTACTTTGTCTCAACTAATCTTAAAGGTTCTTGGCTCATCCTTTCCATAGCTAAGGGTTCTTGGTCTCACCACACTCAAGCAAACCACATCACACATCATAAATATCATTTGAAAAATATAATGCATCATCATGGTACCATAGAGTAAGAGCTCATGCTAGGACATTTTTCATAGCTTAAAATACACATACACACATTCAAAGACAAGTAAAGCAAACGATCATGCATGAGAGAAGGAGGAGTGAGCTACCTTGCTAGCATTTGTACACTTTTTCCCTAAGCCTTGAATCCTCTCCCTTGACCTCACACACCCAAAAAGGTGGAGATCATTCCTCTTGGCCTAGACACATCATAATGGAAGCTAATTACACTCTTGAAGTAAAGTCTAAGGCCACACAACTTGCTTAGATACTAGTTTAGCTCATTAGCCTCTTTATGTTTCCAAGAATGCACCTAATGAAGAAACATTCATCAAATAAATTCTAGGCTCCATTCTTTCTTTTCAAATATGATTCTTAACTCCTTTTAAGTCTCTTGGAGTCATCACACAATTAAAATAAAGAGCCTAACTACATGTTTTTTTTTAGGTCATATTATAGAACATAAAGCATCAAATCATTCTCTAAGCTTTCTAAATTTTTTCCAAGGCTTTCCCTCATATTCATTCATTATATATGACTCAAAAATAGGTTTAGAAAAATTTAAAACTCTCCCTAGGTATGGTAACCCTCTTAGGCTGAGACAATGAAGCATAATGGCCTTTATGGACTTTGCTTTGTTTCCTTGATGGAGGAAGCACATGGGGAGACTTCTAGGGATCTTAGGAGCTCATTTAAACTTTCATTTAGACATAGTAATCAAGGTATCATATTAGATTTTACAAGAAACATATGAAACCCTAGACTTTGCATCTTGAATTTCTATGGTTATTTGTTAATTCTCTTTACATATTCTTAATCTCCGCACCCTTTTTCCAAAGAATCACCCTTGGTTCTGCCTAAAAATCAAACCCTCCTAGGGTTTCTTGAATGGGGCAAAATGGTGAAGAAAGAGGAGGAAGGGATAACAACCATGGAAGAAGAAATTACCTTGTTTTCTTGCTTTTTCTCACTTGAATCTTGTCTTCTTTGAGCTTCTCTCTTCAAATATGAATTTTTTCCTTAATTTTTCCCTTAAAACATATTTATAAACTTCATTATAATCATAGGAAGAAAGCTCAAGAGGAGAGGAACAAGTTTGGAAGAAGAAGGAGTATGAAAATCCATGAAATTCCTTACCTTTTCCTTGCTTTTTCTCCTCCTTTCTTCTCCTTCATGATGTGCCTATGAGAGCTGGTGTTTTCTCTAGTTTTTGGGCAGAATGGGTAGTGCAAATAAAGGGGAGAAGAAATAAGAAATTTAAAGTGTGTTCAAGAAGCTTCCACTTTCTCAAAAATTCTAATTGTGCCCTTCATTTTTGGCATTTTTGTTTCTAACTCATTTTAGCTCCTTTTTGAGAATTTTCTTTTTTATTATGAAATTTAGGTTCCCAATTTTGTAAAATATCTTTGGAATCACTCAAATTGGAGCTAAAATCTTCTTGAATGAATCAGTTAAAGTTTGGGTTAACTAACATTAGAAAACGTCCATCAGAGGAGTTCTAACTGACTCAGGGCTTTCCATGATTTTCAGGGCCTCTGAAAACCCCATAGAACTCAAAACTTTTATTTAAAAAGCCCTCCTGTGTGAATTCCAAAAATTTATTCAAAATGTCAAAAATGCCTTTACGTTTCATCCATCTTTCGTCACAATTTGTTTCTTCATTTTAGCTCTATTTTTTTTTCGTCTGAGCTTGGGATTCTTATTTTTAAGAGTCTAGAATGCTTCCTAATTTTCTTGGGACCTCAACTAAATCATTCCGGGTAACTTCCTTTTAGATTCGATGAATTTCGTTCATTGACGGAGAAACTGTACGTTATGTTTTTCACGTTTTCTCTCATTTTTTGAGAATCGAATGTTACATAAGACCCCTAGAAACCTCTCCAAATGGTTCTTCCATCAAGGAAAAATAAAAAAGCTCTTGAAACTCACTATGCTCACTAATCTCAGCCAAGGCAAGAGCATGAGGTTGGAGGATGTTTTAAATTGTCCTAGCCTTGGTTTGGAACTTTATATGATGTTAGAAGATGGGAGAAACCATTGGAAAAAATTTAGGAGTCATGGAACGAGAGGTAGAGCAATGGTATCCATAATGGTGCTTTATGAAGCAACTTGGATTTCCAGTTATGGAAGTGAATGTGTGATGGCTCCAAGGACCTTAAATGAGTCCAAGAAGTCTAGAAATAACAAGAGAATGGAACCTAGAAATTGAATTCCAAGAGTTGCTTCATTAGACTAATTATGGAACCATAATGCCAAGTCTGAAACCAAGTTTGTGTTTAAACTTTAGTTTAGTGTCTTGGCTTGCTTCAAGTATGTGATTGTGTATTCCTTGTGATATCTAGGCCAAGAGAACAACCAACCACCCAAGTGCTCTTGTGAAATCAAGGAGGGGAAGGAATTAACAAAGTAAGCTTGCATAAATTGAAAGATAGCTCTCCACCTTATTCTTCATACTTTCTTGTGTGCATATGTATGTCATGGTGTGCTTGTATGTATTCTTATGATTTGGTAATATGCCACATGATCTCTTGCAATTGCATTGGTACCAATGTATTCTTTTGAATGCCTTTGAATGTGAGATTGACTTTTAAGGGTGAGGTAATGCCAAAAGTCCCTTAAAGTAGGTGAAGATGTGCCAAAAGTCTCAAGACATAGATGAGACTAGGCCAAAAGTCCCTTGGATGGGTGAGGCTAAGTCAAAAGTCCCTAGGGCAAGGGTGAGGTACTTCTAAAAGTCCTAGAAATAGGGTGATGCAAAACCAAAAGTTCTTAGAGCATGGAAATGGTTTGATATATTAATATGGCATGGAATTGTGGCTTTGCACACTTTATACTTGTATATTTGTATTCTTTATATATGTATGCCTTGAATGTATGTGAATGGATGTGTGTAAGCTATTGAGATTTTTGAAATCTCACTCCCCTTTCCCTCTCACTCTTGAAATGTTTAGGTGGTGCTCAAAACCAAGGAAATGCAAGCCAAGAACATTGAATGCCTACACCTTGTTCATTTTGTAGTCTAACTCATAATAGAACATTAAAGAAGCTTTATGTATATTATTTTTGGTAGTGTAAGATCTTGAGCACTTGTAACATGATGTATGGATTCCATGTAAACTTTAAGTAACATCAAATCAATGAGATTGTGGATTTGGACCCTTGAATGGCATGTATGTTTAGTGTATTAATGGATGTTGAATTGCCAAAATAAGATGTATGGGGTTTGGGACCACTTGGGTAGCTTACCCAAGTCATAATTATGCTTTTAAACTTGCCCAAGAGGTGCCAAAATCAAGAGAAGGCCATTTGGGCTAAAGTGACTCTTGATAGGGAGTAAAAATGACCATTTCACGAGGTAATGTCACTTTTTGACCAAATGAGCTCTTCTTGGTATAAAATTTGGAATACATCTAGAGCTTGTTGAGAGCTTTTTGAAAAGATATAGTGTAGAATTTTTGAAGGTCTATGGAATAATTGGTGAATTTTCAAAATTGGGAATTTTTCTGGTTTTTGCTGCTGTCACTGTAGCTTTAGTCCGAAATGAAACTCTATCACTCATGAGGCAAATGATGTTCAATTGCCATGAAATTTTATAGGTAGAAACTAGAATTTCCCAGTGACTTGTGTCAACTAGAAGCACCTCATTTGGATCCCTAGAGAGGGAGATATTAATTTTCAAATTTTCTATCTAGTACCAAGCATCCAGTTCGACCTATGCCACTGTTTTGATTAGTTGTCGTGGGCTAAACGAATTTGCAATGGTCTAAAATGATTTTTTCCCTCTAGCTAACATTTGTAGCTTTCCAAATTGGTATCATTTGTTTGGATTGGACTTTTTTGAAATCAATTGGACATTTTTTAAGTTTGTAGCAGAAAGCTGTGACAGTACCAGTGGCTAGCCAGACCTCTTCATCTTTTTGAATGTCAAACGTCTTCTATGTTATGTTTCATGCCTAGAAATATTGTTAGCATAAAGTAGACATGTGTATCTTTCCAGAATGGTAAAAAAATTATGATTTTTATTTTTTTAGAATTAGTTATGATTTTTCAAAGTTTGTGATAGAGAAAAGGAAATTCTGGCTGAAATAAAATATATGGATTTCATGTACTCTCTTGCTTTGCCTGAGCTTTAGGGCAATTTTGATGATGGAAATAACTTGTATCTATGTAATTAAATATAATAATATGATACATGAACTCACATGGCCCACGTGACATCAAATGAAATTTTTATCCTTTACGAATGCAAAAATATTCACTTTTTTAATGTTGATTTCCTTGCCTCTTTATGAAATTTATGGCATGAGATATGAGGGTAGTATGAAATAAGCTAGAAATATATGCCTTTACAAGCTACCTTGGATGCAATCACATACTTTTTCTCTTGAATTTACTCTCCCTTCCTCAACCTCACACACACAAAGGTGTGGAAATGATTTCTCTTGGCCTAAACACAATTTATGGAAGCCAATTAGGTTTATGGAATTAATTCTAAGGCCACACATCTTCCATAGACACTAACTTGATCTATAAACCCCTTTTATGGTTTCAAGAATGCACTTAATGAAGTAACATCCATAAAATAAATTTTAGACTCCATTCTTTCCTTTTTTATATGATTCTTGATTCTTTTTAAGTCTCTTGGAGTCATCACATAATTAAAACAAAAAGTCTAACTACATGTTACTTCTTTAGATCATATTATGGAACCTAAGGCACCAATTCATTCTCTAGGCTTCCTAAATTTTTTCCAAGGCTTCCCCTCATTTTCATTCATCATATATGACTCAAAAATGGGCTTAAAAAAATTTAAAACTCTCCCTAAGTATGGTAAACCTCTTAAGCCGAGACATTGAAGCATAATGGCCTTCATAGACTTTGCTTTGTTTTTTTTATAGAGGAATCACATGGGGAGACTTCTAGGGATCTTAGGAGCTCATTTAAACTTTCATTTATGCATAGAAATTAAGGTATTAAGTCAAATTTACAAGGAGTACATGAAACCCTAGAATTTCTATCTTGAATTCTCATGGTTATTTGTTAATTTCCTTTACATATTGTTATTCTCCACACTCTTTTTCCTAATATTAACCTTGGTTCTACCCAAAATCCAAGCCCTCCTATTGCTTCTTGAGTGGGGCAAAACATGGAGAGAAGAGGAGCAAGGGGTAGCAATCATAGAAAGAGAAAGTACCTTATTTTTCCTTATTTTCTCACTTGAATCCCCCCTTCTTTGGCCTCTTCTCTTCAAATCCAAATTTTTCCCTTAATTTCTCCCATAAAACATATCCATATACTTTAATATAATCACAAAAAAGAAAGGGAAATGGAGAAGAAGAGGTTTGCAAGGGAAATGGCATGAAAAGCTACCAAAAATCCATACTTTTTAGCATTGATTTCTCTTCCTCTTCCTCTTCCTCTTCCTCTTGTATGCTACTCTCCTAGGGTTTTCTCTCTGGTTTAGGGTAGAAACATATGAAGCTAAATGAGTGGGAGAGTGGGGCACCCTATATATATAGGTGGGAGGAAGGAAGACTTTTCAAAAATTTCTATTTTGCCCTTCATCCTTGGCATTTTCGTTTCTAATTCGTTTTAGCTCCTTTTTAAGAACCATCTTTTCCATTATAAAATTTAGATTCCAAATTTAGTAAAATGCCTTTGGAATCACACAAATTGGAGCTAAAATCTTCCCGAATAAATCCATCAAATTTTAGGTACACTAACGTTGGAAAACATCCACCAAAGGGGTTTTAACTGTCCCGGGGCTTCCTATAGTTTTCAGTGCCTTTAAGAGCCCCTGAGAACTCAAAACGTTCATTTAAAAAGCCTCCTGTGTGAATTCTAAAATTTGCTCAAAATTACAAAAATGCCATTACGTTTCTTAAGTTTTTCGTTAAATTTTGTTTTTTCATTCTAGCTCCATTTTTCTCTCGGTCTGAGCTTGGGATTCTCATTTTTAGGAGTCTAGAATGTTTTGGACCTTAACTAATTCATTTCGGGGGACTTGCTTTGAAAATGCACCCATTTTTGTCATTTAATGAAAATAGGATATTACATGGCCTTACTTCGACAAGAGATATCTACTTTGTCAAGATCTTAAAACTCTGAAGTAGAGTCTATGTTATTGTCATATTAGTTGTTCACTAAGCAATACAGATTATATGAATTTTGAAAAAAAAAGAAACTATTAAAAGGTTTAACTATTAAATTAATAGTAAATGTTTAACTATACAAGTTAATATATTTATTTAGCATATGTAGTGCTTTAAATGATTAAAATTTGTTGGCAAAATACAGGCATATAAATAAATAAATAAATAAATAAATATGTGTGTTTATAAATTTGACAAAGTCATTTATTATTAAGATAAAATAAACTGAAAGAATCTTTAAATAAAGTGCACAATAACATTACTCATTTAAATCTTTTAAAAGCAATAGATTTAATTATTTTATGATGTTTTCAGTTATCTTTTACATAATAATAATAAATAAATAATTTTTTCCAACATTTGCACACTGGAGGACTAAGACAATTTGACACATATATTGGACATGTGCAAGATAAAAAGGATTTCATTGATAGTTAATGCCTTTCAAAAGATGTATAATTTGAAATTCCTGAATTTTTACAAGTTTAATTTTAGAAAGCCTTTAATAGTGTATATTTTTGAAGATCTTAATAATCTTCCCAAAGAATTGAGGTTCTTTTTTTTTTAGAGAATATCCTTTACGATCAGTGCCATTAAACTTTTGTGCAAAGATTTGTTTTCAACTAAATAAGGTAAAGGCATTGATTGATTTCCACATGCTATTCAAGCTTAGTGAACATTTACAAAAATTTGATGTAAGTTCATGCCAACAAGATTGAGGGTGCTGACCTTTCCTATTGAAATAGAGTTGACTTTCTTTAAGTTAGTACCTAGCTTTTCAGGCTCTGGAGTAAGCTTTTGATAGACACCACACCTATCACCCAAAAAAAGCATGTAAGTATATGTCATATGACAACTAGTCAAACTAAAAGCCAGGGTTCAAATTATATTTAAGAAAATAAATAATGTTTTTAAATAATTAGGATTTACTTATAATAATTTTTTTATATATAAATTGAGATAATCTAGGCTCAATAAAGAGGAAGGTTTGGCTTCTTCTATGATAATCTGTATATATGAATTTACTTTTTAAATGTAAGGAAAGAAATTAGATAAAGAAAAAGAAACTAAATATTGGGAATTCGAATGCGAACATATACACTACACTCTTATGACATGAGCATGACCTATTTGCCTGAATTTAAAAAGAATAAAAAGGGAAAAATTCTAATCTAACATTAGTAGTAAAAAAGTAGTTACATGAGTTTGGCATGCATGATGGAGAAGTTTAAAATGCAACAAGTGGAAAAAAGTGAATAAGGGTATCAATATTCAACTTTGAAGTTTGGATTAATACAATATACAAGTTTAAAATAGTATGTTGCAGACAATATGATGTAACATTGCTTGAAACATATGATGGCCAATGGTGAGTATGAATGATCCAGTTTAAGGAATATGTCTTAGAGAAAAGAATTGGCAAAACTAAAAAATGAGACAACTAAGACCAAGAATTGAAAAACATTTATAGTTAATGGCTTGGAAAGAAGACAACTATTTCCACGTAGTTCATGTAATACCTATAGGCCAAATGTTTATAGATTGTAAATTGACTTGATCTCATCATCACATTATCACTTTTGTCTCTAAATTTTAAAAAATATAATTTAATTTTTGAGTTCTTAGACTTGCTATTCAGTAATCCTTTATCAATTAAAAAAAAGGATAAAAATAAAATAAATATAGATATTCTAAAAAAATGTATGATGAGTTAAGATTTTTAAAGGATTAAATTGAATAACCTTAGAATTTATAGACTAAATAATTTAAAATGATATCTAAGTCATAATCAAACTAAAAAGATCATAACATTTTGTAATCTCCACATACGAGATCATAGAAATTGGAGTTTGTGCAATTTATAATGTGTTTTGATGAACCACGTATAGAAATTAGAATTTATAATGCTTGCTTCAACCATTTTTGATAGATGAAGGACTTAAGTATATCAAATGAAACTGACAGTAAGAAATATTATCATACTATTTCATGCAGGCCATATTTTCATTTCTACCTTTTTGATCTTATAATGTATGTATGTGCTAGGTAAAGTTAGCTTCCAAATATATATGTGTCACGGAGCATATTTACACATGCTTTAATGATAAATCCCTACTATTTAGAAAATGCATCATAATTGTAAGATTTTGCACAAAATATTATCTTTATGTAGAACAAAAATATATGTCCATCTCATTTTGTAACACCATATTTACTAAGCTCATCTCATACCATGTGTATGCTCATTTCCATGAATTACATGACATTCTCAAAAAAAGCCATTAGAAAATACAATTAAATTGCGTTACATTGTGCATAAATTTTTCATTCGGTATCCTGTGGACCATATGGACTCATCCATCTCATTATCATATTTAATTACACAATTAAAACTTAGAACTATCTCAAGAAGTAGCCTAGAACTCGAGCAAATGAAGTACATACATGGAAATAATAGGTGCAGTCTCGGTCTGAAATTTTAGATTTCTGTTATGAACTTTGAAAAATTATAACTAATTCTAGAAATATTGAAATCAAGCACACTATACTATTTTAGAAATCTACATATGTCTACTTTATATTAAAAATAATTTTAGGCCACAACAGGGATGTCTAGCTACTAGAAATTTATGGAACAGTAACAAAGATAGCCTATCATTACTAGTACTATCCTCCAACTTCAAAATTTCATATCTCCCTGCTCAGATGTCCAATTGGAATGATCTTGGTGGCCATGGAAAGATTATTGTGTCTAGTTTATGTTTGTAAAATTTCATGAGTATTAAACACCATTTGTCCCTCAAATGACGTAGTACAAGAAACTAACCATATAAATAGTGTTTGCATCAGAACACCAAAAAAATAGCAAATTGGAAAAATCATAATTAATTCCATGGAGCTCCAAATAATTTGGTCTTTAGCTTTCCAAAAATCTCTAAATGATATTTATATGCATACCAAACTTCATAGGCAAATTTATTCATTTGATTAGATCTTGACGTTGGGTTGCAAAATAACTCATTTTGTGTCATCAATGGGTCTTAAATGGTCCAAATTTGCTTCTATGACAACCATGGCCACTTAAGTATGTGGGAAAGCACCAAAATGGTCTACTAAAATTGTCTCAAAGGTGCATAAACCTAGATTTCTCAAACTCACTCATCCACCCCAAGATATACATAAGAGCATACATGCCAAGTCTTGCCATCTAATGTCCAAATCATGCTATTTCATACATATAGCATTAAATCTCATTCATACATCATACATTTACATATTTACATGTGTTCATGAAGTTATACAACATTTACAATAAGGAGATACATCGTATTGCTACAATTTAGCACATTTCTACACTTTGTTGTCACTCTCCTTCCTTTAGGCTTGATGGCTTCCATTCCTTTGCTCACTTAGTCCACCTAGACATGTTAGACATGTGGGAAGGAAGGGATGAGATTCTAAAAATCCTAATAGCTCTTTTCCCTTTCAATCACACACAAAGAATACAAATTTATGTCTAACAATACATGCATGAACATCATGAAGCATGTAACTATTCAAGAAGCATTCTTGGCATTCAAGAAGTCATACAAAGCATACATAGGCTTCTCAAGTAAGTGGATTAGTCTCACCCATTCTCTTCAAGGATTTTAGACTTACCTCACCCTCTTTCTTAAAAGCCTTGAACTAAGACTTACTCTTGGGAGACTCTAAGCTTTGTCTCAACTATTCTTGAGGGTTCTTGGCTCATCCTTATCATGGGCAGAGGGTTCTTGGCTTCACCACACTCAAGCAAACTAAAGCGAAATTTAGAAGGTATTATTTGAAAACATAATGCAACATCATGGTACCATGGCATATAAATTCATGCTAGAACACTTTTTCATGGCTTAACACATATATACACACATTCAAAGACAAGACAACATTCATCCATGCATGAGAGAAAGTAAAGAGAGCTACTTTTGTTACAATTACAAGCTTTCCTTCTTGAATTGGATTTCTCTTCCTTAGCCACACACACATAAATAAGGTGGGGCTTGTTTCTCTTGGCCTAGACACATCATATGGAAGCCAATTAGACTCTTGAACCAATTTCTAGAGCTACACATTCATTAGAAAGACTAGGTAGTTCATATGGCTCTTTTATGGTTCCATAATGTACTTAATGAAGCAACCTTATGGAAACATGATCTTTGCTCTATTCCCTTCACTCATTTATGATTCTTGACTCCTTTTATGCCTCTTGGAGTCATCACACAATCAATTCAAGGAGCCTAGTTAGGTGTTTCTTCTTCAAGCCATAATATGGAACCTATGATACCATTTCACTATTTATGGCTTCTAAAATTTTTTCAAGGCTTCCTTTTATCCTCTTCCATTATATATAACTCAAAATTAACTTTGGAATAAATTAAAACTACCTCTTGGTACCCTTTCTAGCCTAGGCCGAAACCATATATACCAAGGGAGCATTATATGAGTTTGCTTTGTTTTCTTGATAGAAGATGCATGTAAGGAGCTTTTTAGGGATCTCAAGAGCTCATCCAAACACTCATTTAGGATTAGGAATTATTATATCAAATTAGAATTTCAAGAGAACCCTTGAAACCCTAACTTTTTCATCTTGAAATCTAATGGCTATTTTGTTGTTTTCTTTGCATATTCTTGTTCTCCTCCCTCATTTTCATAAGATTCACTCTTGGTTCTGTCCAAAAACTCTCTTCCCTTTGCTGGCCATATGTAGGACGAAATGCACAAGAAGAGAAACAAAGAAAAAAAGGCATGGAGCTAAGGATTTTTACCTTGAATTCAAGCTTTTCTTGAATGCTCTTCCCTTTCCTTTGGCTCTCCTCCTCAATTTCAAAATTTCTCCCTTTGGTTTGAGCTCAAAATAGACCCAAAGACTTCAATAAATCCATAGAAAGAAAGAGGAGAAAGAGGGGAAGAAGATTGGTGAAGGAGAAAGCATGAAAAATCATGAAACTCTTACACTTTTTGCTAGGTTTCTCTCCTCCTTCTTCCCTCCATCTTGTGTGCCATTCTCATCTTCCCTTGGTTTTATTTTAGCCCAAAAAATTCGATCATAAGGAGTGGGGCAGAAGTGGGGACATATTTATAAGCCTAGGTGTTCATTTAAGTAACTTTTAAAATTTACAATTTAGTCCCTCTTCTTAGTTTTATCCATTTGGACTCATTTCAACTCTTTTTTGAGAATCATCTTTTTATCATAAAATTTGGGTCCTCTAATTCATAAAATGGCTTTGGTTTCACCCAAATTGATTTAAAATCATTCTGAACTGCTCAGTTAAAGTTTCGATCAACTGATAGTCGAAATTGCTTACCGAAGGTGTTTAAACTGTTCTGGAGGTTTCCATGGTTTTCAAGGCCTCTGAGAACCCCAGAAAGCTCAAATTTCTCATTTAAAAAGCCCTTTTATGAGTTTTCTAAAAATTTCCTGAAATTATGAAAATGCTATTATGTTTTATTACATTTTTGTTAAAATCTGTGTAGCTATTCTAACTCTGGTTTTAAGGCACCTTTGGCCTTGAATTACCATTATTTGAGGTCTAGAATATTATTTTAATTTTATTGGACCTCAAATCACTTTATCTAAGAAACTTCCTTTTGTATCTAGTGAATTTTATACATTTACGGAGAAATTGTATATTATGTTTCTCACATTTTCTCATACTTTTGAAGAACCAGATATTACGCATTCCCCCTTAAAAAGAAAAAAAAAGAATAAATTTCTATTGAGACATTATGCTAACATAATTATGGATTTCAGATTTCTACTTTATATCTCTATACTACTCTAACAACACTTCCTTCCATAACTAGGTCCTACAACACCTTGAAATCTCTAAAAGGCTAAATTGTAACACTTCAAAAATTGAATGAAAGTAGTTACAATTGAAACTCTTTCTAGTATACTGCAAAATTGAATGAAAGTGGTTACAAATTGAAACTCTTTCCTTTGTAATGGCGTAGCTAGAAAAGGCTTCCAGATTGTAGGGTAATTAGGTCTCCCATAATTTGCCCCCACCAAAGTGGCAACAAAGGACATGGAATCAACATAATTTTTTGAGACTAACAAAGCAGAAAGTTTAGCCCAAGTGGCTTAAAAAACCATATTCCAAATCCACTTATAGTAGTAAACGATAAAAATAAATAATAACATTCAAGAAAAGGCCTTTTTCTTTCTAATTTGATTGCTTTTTATCGATAAAAAATTTTACCTTGAATGTCAGAGTTCCTATTTATTACTCCATTCCCCTCTTTTTCCTTTCAAAATTTTTCAAAGTATTATAATTTATAACTAATCAACAAATGAATTGATGAAAGGAGGCATCGGTTGTAACACCCCAAGATTAATTACGGATAATTATGATGAATGGGCAATTAATATGGGTTTAATTAGAAAAATTAAGAGAGGTAGACATTAATTTGGGCCTTATGATCAATTGATTATGCTTTGAGCTAAGTGTAGATGCTTAGTCTTAGTCTTAGAGAGATCCAATTCCATTTTTTAGAGGCCTAACATTGATTTTGTGTAGACTTAACTTAAATGGACCCATAAAGCTTGACCTAATAAATCAAAATCTGAACCCACTTATATTTAGGCCTTTAGGTTAGCCCATAACCCAACTTAAACCTTAAAAACCCTTCTCGATTACTCCATTCTACATAAACACTTTGAGAGCAAAGAAAATTTGGAGGTCTTAGGAGGTGCCTAGGGTTCTTGGCACATTTCAATCTTTTCTCACTTTTAGAGCAAGATTCAACCAAGGTAACTTATATATAAATTAATCTTCTCTTCTTTTTCTTCAATTTGAACTGATTAATTTCTCATTTGGAGCATTTTCATCTTCTACCTAAAACTGAAACTTGTTTGGTGATTTCATGATGGATTTTCAGAGGTTGAAGCTAGGGATGTTGTTAAGTAAGTATTTCCTTCCCGTTTTGATGTATTTTTGCTATTTAAGATCTCTATAGTTGATTTATAATATGGCCATTAATTTTGTGTGAATTTATCCAGAAAATTAAGAGGTATCTTGAGGTTTTTGGTGTAAGGAATACTAAATTCGAATTTAAAGCTTGTAGTAGCTAGGTAAGTGTCCTCTAAGCAGTCCTTAGTAGTTTAATTCTATGGGTATCTTGTTTGCTACTATAAATGATGATTAAAAATAGTGATTATCTAATTTTATAATCATAGGGTGATTTTGGCATTGTTGTTAGCCTTCAAGGATTGTCCATAAAGTGAGGTAATTGGGGTTAATTTTTATTCTTTGTATATGTTTAATTTAATCTTATATCTACTGCATATGTATGATTTTAAATGTTAAATAAATGGTTGGCTATTTGATATGTTGTGATTAGACCTTGTGAGTCTATGGTGGAGCTGTGGTGTGGCTACCACCCGTGCATCATGCTTCGATTAGGCATTGAGTTATGATCAACCTCTTATATGCACTAAACCCACATTGTGCTTATTAGGGAGTTGGTGCCGTGGACGAGCCTCTCCTAGTGTTATTGGCTTTCAACATATTGTGTGATTGCTAGTATGGGATAGTGATAACTGGTAGCTCAACTATTACATTTTGCTAATATTATGTTGTTTCTTATATTTATCTGATTTAATGCATATATGTTAATTAATTTGAAGCATATGAATAGAATTTACCTCTAGTTATTGAGATTTGTATCTCATCTCATTTCATGGGCTAACTATTTCAGGTGAAGGCTCTTTGGATAAGGATAAAAGGAAGCAAGTAGATGAACATCTATGAGTTATGACTCTGTGTGGGAAATGCTACACTTGGGTTGATCTAGTTTAGGATAAATGCTGATTTTTATTATTCTTTTGTATAGCATCATCATGTAATCATATTGCCAAGTGTAAGAGTTTTATATTTTAGTGATCTATGATGTATCTAATAGGGAGCTAAACCTTATAAAAATTTAGAATCTGATGTATGCACTTATTTACATTTGATATGAAACCTTGTTGATCCTGAGATATAACTTATTATTTGAGAGTGTACTCATGTGTTGCCTTAAATGATGATTTAGACTAGTAATGTATGGAACCTCTGTGAGAATTTACATTTGAATGATAATAGTAGTGGCTTTTAGTATTCCTTGTGTCAAAGTCTATGATTTGCTAATAATATATGGCTGATGAATGGGTAGAGATCAGAACTTAAGTGTTGAATTGATTAGAATTGGTATGCTGAGTAATTCAAATAGTAAGATGCCATTAAAACCCTACAAATTAAAGTAAAATGACCTTAGGATGTTGCTAAAGGAAGGTCTGGTATGTGTGGGATGAAATTTAGAAAGTTTAGGTGCAGTGGGGGGTTGAGCCGCGACCAAAACTACCTCAATTATGGCCAAGGGAGATTTAGAAGCTAGGAGCATCGCGGCACAATGCAAGAAATTCGTTTAGGGAGAGTAACAAAGAGAAAACTCACCACGACACAAGGGAAGCTCATTGCGACGAGCGTTGGGAGGAAACCTTGGAGAATTCTAGAAGGCTCTCTTGCCACAGTGCCACATAGGCTCGCCATAGTGAGAATCGTAAAAGTATGAATAGTAGGTTGCCAAGAGCACCTTCGCCGTAGCGTAGAAGGCCTAAGTCATGGTGCAAGATTTGTATTTTTGATTGTGAGCTCTAGTAGCCTATTATGCCATAGGGTAAGTGTACCAAGTTGTGGTGAGAGTCTCCAAACTTGGTTTTTAGGTTCTAGTAACTAACTTAGTTGTGGCAGGGCAGGTCCAAGTTGTGGCAAAGGTTGCCAAACTCTTATTTTGGACTTAGAAACTTTGTGTTTCACTATGTTAAGGTTATGTAATAACTTGGGAATATTATAAGAGGATTTTGTGAGTTAAAATCAGTAGTAACATGAATCAAAGGTTCTTGATTGATAACTGGGATTACTTGTGGACTTAAATAGTTGTGATGATTTGTCTAATGGCCCTAATAATATTAAGGATCAAATTCCTCATGTTTTTCTAATTTAATTAATTTTAATGACTTTAGGCTTTGATTTATAATTATTAACTATATAATTAAGCCTAATCATGGCGATTAAGAATTAGGGTTCTTACATCAGTAATAAATTACATTATATATACAGAGAGTTACCAATTTTACATTCCAATAATGCAAAAAAAATTGTGCAAAGGTAAGAAGGTTAATTAGTTTTTGCATAATAGATCAATAAGGATTAATGATTAAAGAGTACATATTAAAGCCAATTACATGGTAGCTACTCCGTAACAACAACATTGTATATCCTTGGAAATTTTTCTTGCAAGCCAACCCAGTAAATAAAATGATTATGATTATCATCACTTACCCCTCATTCGAAATCATCTCACATTCATATTACACAAACCCCATTATTCTAGAAATCCTTGACCCAAATTTCCCAATCATTAAAATTAGACTACCTGTGACCACCCTAACTTCTAATCATTGTAATTAAGGTAAAATACATGATTAATAACCATAAATTAGGGTTACAAGACATTATGACTAATTACATTTGAAAAAGGCAAGGAAATTTGAGCCGTAATGTTATTAGAGTCATCAACCAAATGAATACAAGCATTCATGTACACAAGGGAAACAAACGCTCATTTATAGGCCTTTAGTTCTATTACCCATTAATTCTAACTCACAAGAATCTTCTATCAATATTTCTAAGTCATTCCTTGAGGTTACCATATGAAAAACTAAGATTTCTAGGTTAGAATGAGAGTTTGGGATTGTTAGCCATGGCTAATTGCCTTTGCGCCATAGCCAATTGGTCTTGCATTCACTCTTTATCTTTACATGTTTTGCCATGGCTAACCTACATGGTGCTACGGTAAGGAAGCCTCCTGGAACCTACCTTGCTCGCCTCTCGCTATTAGCTGCCGCCAATTCTCCCTTTCGCCGCAGCTAATTCCTCTCTGGAACACCCGACAAATTCTCACAAAAGTTTGCTGTGGCGAATTACCCTCTGGACGACTCCTAGTTTTGCCTCTCACATTTTGCCAAGCTAATTCCACCTTTCACCATAGCGAATTGTTCTCTAGTACTCTCCTTGGGTAACTTCACCTCTATTGGTCGTGGCTAATAATATTTTGGCCGCGGTGAAATGCCTTCTGATCCTACCACTCCTAAACTCTTGTCTCATACTCTCCACTCTTCCTCCAATAACACCTTAAGGCCACTCTACCTTAATTGTGGGGCTCCAATAGCTTTCATTAGCCTAATTTATCCAGCTAATCTATCGTTACTAGTTCAAGATTTAAGAGTCAATTTTTACTCCTCCAACTACCCTATATCAGTAAGTCCATAGAGTAATAATAGTAAGAGTTAATGAACTATTAACCATTATCATTCAATACATATTCCATTAGAGATTCCATACATCACTGATTCAAATCAACAATCTAATATATCCCATTATGACATTTCCAATAGTAGACCATATCATGAATTCAACAAAGTTCATACATCAGATACTAATAGTTCATACATCCAATACCAAGCTATAATGTGACTTAACTCCTTAATAGATACATTCCAACTAATCAAAATATAACTACCTACATTTGGCAATATGATTACATGATGATGCTATATAAAAGATTAACAAAATTGCATCTACTCTACTCAAATTAGCCCAAGTGTAGCTTCCTCCTTACATGGCTAGAGCTTATGGATTTTCATCCATTTGCTTCTCCTTATCCTTACCCGAAGGGCTTTCACCTGAAAGTATAATCCCATGAAATGGGGTGAGATGCAAATCTAAGTAACTAAAGAAAATTTCATTCATATATTCTAGTTTAATCAACATATATGCATGATTTCACATAAGTATCAAAAAACATACCAGTCATATTAGTAAATAAAATAATTAGGCTATTTAGGATTATTATCCCATACTAACAATCATAATTCCACATGTTAAAAGCCAATAACACTGGGAGAGGCCCGTCCATGGCACCTACTCCTTAATGATCATAACCAGGGTTCAGTGCATCTGGGGTCTGATCATAACCGGGTGCCCGATGAAGCACATGCATGGGTGGCAGCCGCACCACAACTCCACCATAGACTCACAAGGTTCAATCACATATAACAGATAGCCAAGGAGAGGCCCGTCCACGGCACCTACTCCTTAATGATCACAACCAGGGTTCAGTGCATCTGGGGTCTGATCATAACCAGGTGCCCGATCGAAGCACATGCACGGGTGGCAACCGCACCACAGCTCCACCATGGACTTATAAGGTTCAATCACATATAATAGATAGCCAACCAATTCATTTAACATCAAAATCATAATCATGCAGCAAGTACACAATTAAATCAGATATATGCATGGAATTAACATGAACCCCGATTACCTCACTCTGTAGATAATTGAAAAGCCACCAGCAGTGCCCAAATCCCCCTATAACCATAACATCAGAAGATTACTACTTTAAATCATAATGTACAACAGCAACAAGTACCCAAGGAATTAAAATACAAATGGCTACCCGAAAGACACTTACCCAGCCACTACAAATTCTTAAATTCAGATTGAATATGTCCTTTACCAGAAACTTTAATATATCACCTTAATTCCTAAGCAAATTCGTACATAATTAATACCCATAGTATAAACCAACTATGGGGGTCTTAAACCAGCAGAAAATACATTATAATGGAAAGTTTACACTTACCCAATATCCCTCTTAGCCTCTACCTCCAAAAATCCTCTAAGAAAATACCAAACAACCACATTTCAAAATTTGGGTTTGGTGAAAATGCTCTAAATGAAAAACTAATCAAGCCAAATTGAAGAGAAAGAGAAGGGGATTAAGATATATAACAAGTACCTTGGCTAATTTTGAGCTTAGAAGTGAAAAATTGTGAATTTCTTGCCCCAAACCCTAACCTCCCTTCAAACCTCCGAAAATGATTTGTGTGTTTGTGTTTCAGCAAAATGTGTAGGGGCTGAAGTGTTTAGGGTTTTAGTTGGGTCCAATTGCAAGTGGGTTCTGATTTAAATCTTGTTGGGCCAGCTCTAATGTGTTGGGCTATAGAAATTCAATTAGGCCAGACTAAGTTTGAAGGAATCAATTGATTTGGGTCTACACAAGGGTTATTGGGTCATCACTAGGTGCTCTCTCTTGGGCAAAGTCTCACAATAAAAGGTTGGGTCTACACCTAAAATTATTGAGCCTCCATTAGTCCCTAACCTTGGCCTACTTAATTTAATTTGGGCCTAAATGAGGTTTAAAACTCAATTAAATTTCAAACTCATATTAATAATTTATCTCTCTAAAATTTCTATTCACTTAACTTACCCAATTATCCCATATTAATTATTCTTAATTAACCCAAATCCATTATTAATACCTTAATTAATTTTGGGGTGTTACACTACCTTTATGACTTTTGGTCTTAACAAAAGAATACAGAGGCTAAAGAATAGGGGAGATAAAGATGAAGAGAAGAAACAAGAAAGATGAAATGAGAAATATACCTCTTAACTTACTTTTGGTTATGAGGTTCAACCTCTCTAATTTCTTGCTGTCATCCACCTTTAGTCAACAGCATCAATGCTAGGACAAGGAGAGAGTTTGTGTCAATTGAAATTCAAAAGCAAGCAAAAGGAATTAGAAGAAGATACTCATAGCCATTGTAGAGGAGGCTGACATAGCAATGCTAAGTATGCTCGAGGAGACTTGTCGTGAGCTTTTAAGGGTTTTGGTTTAGGAGATTATTAGGGTTATTTTGGTTTAGGAAATTTTTAATTTTTAATTTTTTAAAAATTAAAAATTTAAATTATACACAAAAATTATAATTTAGAGTTTTATGTTAATTTTTTTTAACATAAAACTCTAAATTATGTTAAAATCTAATTTAGAGTTTTATGTTTAAAGAAAAATTATAATTAAAGACTATTAACCATAATTTTTTAGAGTTTTATGTTAAACTAGAAATTAAATTAAATATTTTTAATTTATAGTCTTTAATTATAATTTTTCTTTCTTACTTTCAATTTCTAGTTTTAACCATAAAGAGGGTAGAAGTGCCCACTGAGAAATCACATAATCAAGCTTATTACTATTTTTATTCATTTTTGTTTTCATTTGGCTCTCTACTTTATTTGTGTTTTTTTGAACTTGTTCATGTTGGTTTGTTTAGAACATATGTAATTTATATAAAAATAAGAAAATAAAAATATAATCAGTATCAGTGTACTATAACTAGTGAAAATGTTTTATTTATATAGTTAGTCTTTATAAAATATTGTATATATTGAGATAATTTATCTATTACACTAATTTAAGATATAATTCAAAAATCAAACCAGAAAATATAACAAATATTAGATATAGTGTTGAGCCAAATATATTCATAAGAGCCTTCTAGATATACTAAACTCACAGACCTAAAATTGTCTAATCTTTATCATATTTTAAACATTCTATTGTAAGAATCCAACATTCCTACCTTCCTACTTTTGTGAAAATATTTTTTTTAAACTTTAATCAAATTTTTATAAAATACTTTTAAAAATCTTCAATTGATTTTGCCAACCAAACACACCATAAGCTTTAACTTATTGATATTGAAATTGTCTTAAAGGTGAAAAACAAACTCAAAATTGAATTCTAAAACTTTTTAACTAACCCAATGCTCATAAAAATTTTTCTTTAATTTGAATAGAATAAACTCTCATAATGTAAGAGGTGTAGAACGTTTTTTTTCTTAACATTGTAATATTTTAATATATATTGCATAGCCTCTTTTTTCTAGTTTGTTTTCTATTAAAACAGTTAAAAATTTTATACAATATGAAATCATAATTTTGTTCTCAATGTGACAATAAAAATAATTGAATTGATGTCAAGTTTTAGCATAGAATTATAATTTTATTTTTAAAATAAATATATATTATGCAAAACGTAATTTTATTGGCAAAAAATATATTAAAAGGAAGTTAATGTAATTTTTTAAAAAATATATTAAGTATAATTTAATCCAATTAAAATTTCTAAGTCTGAATCTCATCCAATTTAAAGAGTTTTAATTTTGGCAATAAGAGTAAGAAATTTTTTATTATATTATTATTTAGGTTGAGCAATTATTTGGATCCTTAGTTTCTTTTTCAATCCTGACTATCTTTTTCCATTTTAATTTTTTTATTATTTAAACAAATAAAATGTAACATAAAAATTATTTTTCAATTTCTATAAATAAATTTAAAATTAATGATAATAACAATTATTATTTGTTCTTTTTCATTGTTGATGTGATTTTTTCCCTAAGTTGGACTTCCAATTTACAAGAGAAAAGTAAAAGCCATAATTTTCCTTAATTATATATTCCTTAAATACTAGCATTTTTCTTGGCAAAAAAAAGTAGCATTTTACTATAATATTAAATGTGTAATGCACGTAATATCTTGTATAAATTCATAAAAACATATTTGTGAGGTGAAAATAATAGTAGAAGTTGTAGGTTAAGCAAACTCAAATTAAATGTATGTTTGGATTGAAGAAACAAAAATTAAAGATTTGATTTATATCTCAATGAAAGTAGAAAGTTAAATCAAATGCAAACATATATATATATATATATATATATATATTGGTATTCTTTCTTATTCTTCATGATTGAGACATACGTTAAAACATAGATAATAAAACCATGTGTCTATTGTGAAAAATATTAGTTTTGTTTTCTTTATATAGGGGTGAAAAATAGTAGCAACCCTGTACATTTGAGACATTTTATATTTAAAAAATAGATTTAGAAAATCCACCTGACTCCAAAAATTTAGGCCATTGGCGAAGAATAAGATGTTATGTTAGACCACTTAAATTCAAAATACGTGAGCTTTAAGCTAATCTAGTTCTAAATTTATTTTATAACTCAAATAATTTTGTATAGGCTATTTACATATATATATATATATATATTTTTTTTTTTCAAGAGTTGGTAGCTAGAGAATTAAAGTTGAACTTCTCACATGAGGGATTCCTCGTTTATGTGACACAATGGAAAATAATCTACCTATGGGCTATAGTTAATGATAGTAATAAGAGTAAATAATTTGGTGGATGTAACTTTGAAAGAAGAGTGAGTCATTGTTATTGCTATTACCTTTTTGAGGAAGAGTAGGACAATAGTGAAGGATATTTCTCATCTTAGCTAATGTTTTTCTTCTTTCACTTTATGTTGATTTCTATATTTATGAATAAGATAGTTGATTGACATATTGAAACCTTGTTTGGTAGGCTAAGAAGTGAAATGAAAATGGATTCCAACCTCTTATAGCATTTGGTATCCAAATTTTGGAGAGGAAATGGAAACTAACTTCATTGTACACTTTGAGAGATGCATGCTAGAGTTTGAATGCTTTGAAGTCAAAAGAAGATATAATGAATTTGCCTTCTCCACGAATTTGCCCTTTTGTATTATCAAAGGATCGAGGACTATTTCTAAAAAAGAAGGATATTGATAATATTTTATATTATATTTTGAATATTTTAAATTTTCATTTTTTATTTTTTAAAGATAATTCTATAAGAATTTTTTATTATTTATTTTTAAGGTGGCTTTCTTTATTAAATAAAAATACTTTAATTGACCCCTTCAATAAAAGATGCATAATAAATATGTACAAATACTAAAAAAGATTTATTTTTGCAAGATGTTTTAGAATAAATTTAAAAAAAAATATATTATTCAAGTCTAAAAATTTAAAAGATAACTTTTGCATAGACAAAATCCTGAATAAGATATTTGCATCTTAACGTATAAGGTAAGGGTTAGGGTTGCAGTTCATTCTCTTCTTAAGGAATTGTATATAAAATAAAGGAGTTCATCAGCATAGCTACATTTGTTTGAGAGTGGGCAAATCCCCCCTCTTACCTTAAATTTGTAAACTAGATGTGTATAGGTATTGGATTTTAGATCATCCCCTCCACTTCTTTCCTAATTTTGCACCCGTTGGTATTAGGCTTTGCTTCTTCTAAGAGAATTTGAGAGATTTGAGATTTAAATGAGAGAAAGTTTTAGTTTTCGAGAAAGGGATAACCTTGACACGATCATTTAAGAAAATGTAGAAAGAAATAAAGAAACAAGAGGAAAAAGGTGTAAAAATTAAACAAGTATAGCATGATAGAGAGGGGAAATCAATTTGGAGAAGAGAAAAGGAAGAAACAGATGACGTGATTGAAGCACAATGGATGATTTGAGTCATTTTTAATATTTGTAAAATATTGGGAAAAGACATATTATTACATTTTTTATATTATTTATCTTTTGTATTTTTAATGAAACATTTATTTGAATTTTATTTTTTTATATTTTTATTATAGTCATTCCTCGTATACATTTATTTAAATTATAATTTTAAATTAAAAAGTTTTTATTATTTTTAATTAACTATATATATTAATATTCATACATAAATTGTAAATTTTCTAAATTTTGAATACAAATAGAGATATTTTATTGATCGTATATAGAATAATTAAACACATTAGTACTTATGAAATTTACTATTTTGATATTGAAATTATAAAATTATTAATTTATATTATAATATATAAATTATTAAATTATTAAAATTTGATATATATAATATTAATAATATTTAAATCATTATATCATATAAATTATTAAAAAATGCATTAGTGACAGATTAATGATAGAAGACTTTCTAACAGAAATCTTTGTTGCTAGTTCTATCTTAAAATTGGTGACAAAATTTTTTGTCGTAAAACTTGGTCACAGAATTAGAATTGGCTATTTTGTTCGTTAGTGACGAAATTTTTTGTCACTGATTTTTGTTGCTAACTTGATTAGTGATGGAAATATTTGCCACAGTAAATTCCATCACCAATTCTATCACTAATTTTAATGATGGAAAAAATGTAATCGCTAATTTTTGTCACAAATTTGCTATTTTTTTGCTATGCATCTCACAATAAAAATAGAAATCAAGAAGCATAATGGTGCCAAAGCATCAAACCAATGGCCATAAGAATGTTTCCTGATTCAAACATACATATAAGCAATCCATGATAATCAAACAAGCATGAAATGTATACAAGAATGGATGAAGTGTAACACCATAATTTCTAGCTCACATCCATCATCATTTACATGCTCATGTGATATATAGTAAGAAGGAAGTGAGAAATTTTATTGAAAATAAAACACTTTCTTGCGTCGCGTCATGACTAAAAATTTTATTCGGTGTCATGTAGACTGTGTGAGCTCATGCTATACATCCTCATATTTAATTACATCATTACAACTCATTTGTATCACAAAAACATGCCTACAACTCATGGAAACCGAATTGGAATGTGGAAAAGGAGATTTCATTCTCGGCCAGAATTGGCCTCCTTTCTAGGCAAATTTTGGAAAATCATAACTAAATCTAGAAAAATCAAAATCATGCAATCTTGGTATTCTGAAAATATTAGGATGTCTAATTCATGTTAAAAATATGTACAACTCATAAAATCCTACACATAGAGCATTTGACATGCAAAATAGTCTGAAGGTCAGACTAAGTCTTGATGCTGTCACAGTTTACTGATATGAACTTCAAAAATATCCAATTAATTCCAAAAAAATCCAATCCATACAAATGATACCAATATAGAAAGCTATGGATGTCAAATAGAGAGGAAAAAATATCTCTAGATCAGTTCATTAAGCCTAGACCTCAAAATTCAATGAAACAGTACTTCTAGTCAGGTAAGGTTACTGATATTGGATAGAAACTTTAAAAAATTCATATCTTCCTCTCTAGTCCTCCAAATAAAGTGCTTCTAGTTGACACAAGTCACTGTGATTGCCTAGTTTCTCTATATAAAATTTCATAGCAATTGGACATCATTTGGGTCTCATGTGACAGAAAACAATTTTGGACCATTGCAACAGTGCATCAGACCATTTCCATAAATTTTGCTTACTTTGAAAAATCATCAAATATTCTGTAGACCTTCAAAAATTATAATCTTTAGCTTCTCAGGAAGCTCTCAATGAGACCTAATTGCACGCCAAATCTCAGATCAAGTCTAACTTATTTGGCCAAAAAGTGATGTAGAGTTCCATAATGGTTAATTTTGGCTCCTTATAGGGTGCCAAAGTTGCCAAATGAATTTCCCTTGGTATTGGCACCTTTTGGGCAAGTCTAAAAGTACATTTGAGACTTAAGTTATCTGCCCAAATGATCCCAAACCTTATACATCTCATTTTGGTCATTCAACCCACACTTATGCACATTTACTTCATACTTCCACATTGCATATTTGGGCATTAGATACTCAAATTGTATTTTATCACTCATACATCATATCCATAGCTATAAACATCACATAGTAGCATCTTTATACATGTCTCAAGGTTCACAATACATATACAACATCATATATATTATGAACCATCATTATGGTTCCAGAATAGACAAAACAAGACATAAGCTTGTCAATCTTTGCTCTTCATGGTTGTTGGCTCCCTTCACTATAATTACTTAGTCCACCTAGCATATTAGATCATTGGAGAGGAGGGGATGAGATTCAAAGAATCCCAATATCTCATCTCCCAATCAATCATACATAATATCTGCAAAGCAAGCTTTACAAATTCATGCATGAAAAATAAAAGCTATGGATATTTTAAAAGCAAACTTAGCATATGAACAATTCATACAAGACATCCAAAAGTGCACCAAGTGCTTGGATTGACCTTACACTTCTCCTCATGGATTTTGGACTTGCCTCACCCATTCTTTGAGCATTTTGGACTCAACCATGCTCTTGGGAGCCCACTTTGCTTTTAAGAGACTCCTCACTTTATCTTAACTAAGCTCAAGGGTTCTTGGCTCATCCTCACCAAAGGGAAGAGTTCTTGGCCTCTCCACACTCAAGCAAACTCATACAAACATCATGTGCTCATTTGAAACATAACATGGCATCAAGAATTATGGAATATAAAGGCATGTTAGCATACTTTTTATAGCTTGAAAATATACATACGCACATTCTAAAACAAGTTAAACACACATCCATGCATGAGAGAAAGTGGAGAGAGCTACCTTGTACAAATCTACATACTTTTCTCCTTCGATTTCCCTCATTTGCCCCGGTTATACACCCAAAAAAGTATGGGGAGGGTTTCTCTTATCCTAGACATGATTTAAGGAACTTAATTAGGCTCATGGAATGAATTCTAAAGCTACACAAATTGCCTAAACCCTAACTTGCCTTATAAACCTCATTATGGTCCATATAGCTACCTAATGAAGCAACACCCCTCAATTAACTTCTAGGATCCATCCTTTCTTTTCAAATATGACTCTTGACTCTATTTAAGTCTCTTGGAGTCATCACACAATTAAAACACGGAGCCTAAACACATGTTGCTTCTTTAGGTCATAATATGGAACCTAAAGCACCAATTCACTTTCTTTGAGTTCTAAATTTTTTCCAAGGCCTCTACTCATCTTCACTCATCACATATGACTCAAGAATGGCCTTAGAAAAATTTAAAACTCTCCCTAGCTATAGGAACTTGCCTAGGCTGAGACTATGGGGGGAAGAAGATTTCATGACCTTCTTGATTTTTCCTTGATGGGAGACACACTTGGGAGGCTTCTTAGAGGTCTTAGGAGCTCAATCAAATACTCACACATATAAGAAAACTCATATATCAAATCAGTTTTTGCAAGGTGTTCAAGAGCTCTACACTTTTCTAACTTGGAATTCCTTGGTTTTGCTTGCAATTTCTCGACATATTCCAAGTTCCCACAATCCAATTTCATGGTTTCTTATTAGTTCTAGGTCAGAACTTTCCTCCCCTAGATGGCTCTGTTTTTAGGCATTATACACACAAGGAAGAGCAAGAAGGAAGAAGCAACAAAAAGCAAGAAATTAGCTTGGGTTCAACCTTCTTCCAAGAGTGTTTCTTCTTGCCTTAGCTTCTTCTTTAGATTTCTAACTTTTCTCCTTTGGTTCAAGGCCAAAACAGAACTATTTCATTTAGCAAAAACATGGAAAGATGAAGTAAAGAGAGGAGAGGAAGGTTTTAAGAAGAAAGACTATGGAAATCTCTACCTTTTGTTAGCCTTGTCTTCCTCCTCTTGAGCTCTCTTAGTGCGTCTCTGTCCCTTGGTCTCATGCTCTATTTTAGGCAGAAAGAAGGTCAATTAATCAGAGGCCAAAGGAAAACGTGCTTTAAGAAGGTGAAAAGTCCACTTTATGCACTTTTTTATTTTGCATTTTAGTCCCTACTCTTTATTCTTATCATTTTAGCTCAAATCAACTCCTTTTTGAAATCTGTCTTTTCCATCATATTCCTTAGGCTCTTAATCATAATAATTGCCTTTGGAATCACTCAAAAAGGATCTAAAACTATTCCGAACTGTTCGGTCAAAGTTTCAGTCAACTAACAGCCGAAATGGTCACCGGAGGGGTTTCAACTGTTCTTGGGGTTTCCATGGTATTCAGGGCCTCTGAGAACCTCGAAAAGCTCAAAATTTTCGTTTAAAAAGCCCTCCTGTGAGTTTTCAAAATTTTCCAAAAATTACAAAAATACCCCTACTTCTTTCGGTAAATTTTCTAATCTCTTCTGCCTTTGGTTTTGGGCATCTTAAACCTCAAATCCTTATTTTTTAATATTTAAAATTTTATTATAATTTTAGTTGGCCCCAATTCCTTCTATTTCGAAGACTTCCTTTTATATTTGGCCCATTTCTAACATTTACGGAGAAACTGAACATTGCGTTTCTCACGTTTACGGAGGGACCGGATGTTACATTCCTCCCCCCTTAAATATCTCATGTTTATGGAGGGACCGGATGTTTTATTCCTCCCCCCTTAAATAAATTTCGTCCTTGAAATTTAGGGGTACGCTTTCTCTTACTCTTTTATATTCTGGCTAACTGTTCCTTTCTTTCCTTTCTTCTTAACTCCATATGCTTTTCTCTCTGGTTTTGCTTGTTTAAGTTTTCTCTCAGCTAGAGAATTTTCATTGCTAGCTCTTAATGAGGGCTCTATCATTATAGAGTACATGTAGTCCCTCTCATAAAGGAAAGAAATTTCTGACTCTAGAGGCCTATCTTGGGAGAGCTTACTAATCACATCGGGTTAGTCTTAACCTGTCGTAGGAGTTATCGTTCTTTTCAGTAGACTTGCTTACATATCTTGGGAGGTAACTTATTTCGTATCAAATCTCCCATATCATCTCCTAATGGCTTCTCATAAGGTCTCATCATCTTTTTCTAATCATTACAGCCATTAGGGATTTCTGTCTGACTACTTACTTATTTATATATTCTGTCCATGATTTATCTCTGCATTCTTTCTCACTAGCTCATCCTATGATTACAATTCACATCTCTTTCTGTCACAAGCCTCGTATCTTAATTACTTATTGGGATTACAGCTCTTTTGAGGAGTTTTTGCTTTTATGATCCCAGTTTCTTTATTTACTACTACATCTGTCTTTATAGGCTGGGACTTTTTCTCACTTTCTTTGCTCACTTACCATGGCACTTTATAGTCTCTCAATTCAATACTGATTGGCCTAACCTGTGTGTCTTATACTGGCACCGAAGAGCTACTACCACTAACTACTACTGGGCTTTGATAGGATGTTAACTGTTCTCACGGTTTTACTTATTGGAGATATACTGTACCATTTACCTCATATAAAAACTGCACCTGACCCCTTTTTGAATATATGAGCTAGTATACAGGAATCTCTCTATCCCTCGATCAGGGTATTGCCTGCTAGTTAGTAGTTCATTTGGCTCTAATTCTGGAAACCTAATTTCTTGCTTTCCTCATCCCATACATTATGCTCATCTTTAAAGAGAGCTAGTCAGTAGTCTAACTGTTTGAGTAAAGTCTTTATATCTCTATAGCAACGGTCTACCAGACTCAAGAGGTTTATAGTCTCTGAGACAAAAGTTAGCTAAAACTATACTGGTCTTTGAGACTAACTGCTCTGTAAAACTATCTCAGGTCGTCATCTCACTTGAAAATTATCATGCTATGGCTAGGGCTCTCTGTAACTCTGTGGGATCTACTATGACCCCTAGGTCTACTGCGACCTTTCAGAGCCCTACTAGGGTCTACTGTGATCTATCTCTAGGAGACGTCAAAGTCTAAGATCACTGTATCTGACAGTAAAATACATACTCACTAAGTTCGGTTACCATTGCTCATAATAGCTAAGGCTAAACTCATAAGTACATCATGCTCTTCGTGCGAAGTGGGTTCTGTGTCATCTAATTCCCTAGGATTCCATTATACTGATACTAGGGAGCATTTTAATTTTCACTCATCGTTCTTCATAGGATCCTTAGATTCCCACTTTAGCCCCTTTTTGCTTAGGCTTTCTTTTCTTACTCTATTGACTCGCTCACTTTACATATACTTGTTCTAGCCCTCCTCTCATATCTTGCAGTTTCTAACTATGCCCACATTCTACTTTTAAGTGCTTTGGTACTAGGGCATCTCACACACTAAGTGTGGTTAACATCTCTGGCAGGAGAGAGGCTATGCACTGGTCCCTATTCATTTCATTTACATATATTATAAGGGACTCAGACTATGTATACTAAATCTAAACATTCTCTACTGGGGATTCCTCTCTGCATGCTTTTCTTACTGTTTCATTATTCCTAGAATCCCTTTACTTCTCTTTTATGACTTATCTCATTCTTTAACTAACTACGATACCTTTCGATTATCGGGACACTTTGGTGGTTGGTGTCGTCGTTTGCTATGCACACCAGTCACATTATTATTAGGTTGATCAGGCCTAATATCATGTAACCATTGTCGCAAGCAAACCATAACATCAAGCACTAATACATGGGTGCCTCATGACTGAATTCAGGGCCACTATCACCAGTATATTACAAGTTTTCCAACAATCTAAAGTATTCCTCTCGTACTTTTCTTTATCTGCCCTATTCTCGTAGGATACTCGGGGAAAATAAGATTCTTTCTCTACTTCATCCTGAGATCACTTTACATTGCCCAACTGTTTTTACTTCGAGCACTATCATGCAAAAAGGGTATCTATGCCAAGGACAAGTGTGCTTTCTTAAGTACTCAAGCACATTAACTGAATATCTATTCTCAATCTAAGATGTCCTCGGCTTGTACACTATCATAAATTCTTCTCTCTTTTACTTTTACTATCCTTTTACTTAGGTAAAAGGATGTGTTACTACTGACTATTTTTGTTACCAGTTCAGGTTTCTTTACACTCAAGAGCACCTGCACTTTCTTGGAGTTCCTTCACTTATTCACTCTCTGTAACATCCAGAGGGTCTATTTTTTGTTTATACTCTTACTTTGCTCTTAGTTAGACCGTCCTTCGGTAAGAAAATTCTATTTCACGAAATCCCAAGAATTACATTTTGTGGTACTCTTGGCTTACACTCTTTTTCTACATAATATGAGACTCGCCTTCTTAGGCGGTCTCTAGCTCTCTCGAGCTTCTCTAAGGGTACTAAGGCACTAACTGTCTATCTCAACTTATTTTTATGTTCAGACCAGAGTTGGGCTTTCTCTCCATTCAGCCTCTTTAGCTTTACCCCAGGAGTACAATATACTATTTTTAGGGTTTGGCTAACCCAATCCAGAACACGTACTCTCAATGTCTGGATTCTACCTCACTGAAGCTGATGCTCTACTGGGTGCTCTAATCACTCACATGCCTTAATCCTATATTATTCTCATATTAGGGAGCTCGTCTAGCTAACTATCGGGCCCCTATCTATTTATCTTTCTGGGCTTAGTTTACTTATCTAATCATGACTAGAGCGAGGGTATCTTTTCTGTGATTAGTTTCTCACCTCTTCCTCGCTTCCCTTATCACTATGCTTTATGACTTAGGGGGTCTATCTAGGGGAATTTATTAACTACTATTGGGTGATCTCCCCTAACTCAGAACATCTCACCTTTCCTTTCTTGATCCAAGGAGAACTTTCACTGAGCCTTTCATTCACATATCTCACCTGGACGATGCTACTGGTCATCTCCTCCAGGCTTCAGCTTATGCTCAACCTGTGCTAGCCATCTCATCGGACCTGTAGCTTACTAACTATCCTCATTCTTTTCTGAGCTTCTATTATTGGGCTACTTATACTTACTTCTAGGTGTTACCCATGAGGTACACCCCTCTAGGCCACTCATTATGTGCCTCACTCTAGTAGTTTTATCTTACGTTATTTCGAGGCTACACTAACATTCTATCATTCAATGTCTCACAGGGTAGCATCCTAGGTTGGAGTTAATGCCTTAAAAGTGGGTCTCAACAACCTCATCATCCCTATGTCTAACTTTCTCTGTGCTGAGCTCTTCTCCTAGTCTCATTTACTAGGCCCACAAATTTCTTACTAATCTTCTGCAATCATTTATTACTCTTTTCCTCTACTTATACTAGGGGTTCCCGCTCTCTGTGGGTTGTCTGATCCCTTATCAACTCCTTTCTTAAATTGGCCTGAATATGACCAACAAGGTATTCATAGTGCCCTTCGCCGTAACTAACTCATCATTCACTATGACTAATTAGCTTCGGGTTCACCCTAATTTCCTATCTGAGTATTGGCCATGTCCAACTTCTCTATTGGCCGCGGCGAGGAACTCTCTAGATTGCCTCACTACCATCTGGAATAATTGGCCGTGGCTAACAGCCTCTAATTGGCTTACTTTTCTAAGGATTAGATCTTCATCTTTAGCTACCAACCTGAGCCTCATTGCCTCTATACCCAACCCGTCATCAAGCTAGAGGGTTCTACCTCTTGCTTCATTCATACATAACTACTTATCATCTCAGGGCCATCGGGCTCTAGGGTGTAGCTTGAAACTTAAACCTCTAGCCTAAGGGAATTAGCCTTTTGGGCTTTAATACCAATAAATGTAATAGCATAATTTCTAGCTCACATCCATCATCATTTACATGCTCATGTGATATATAGTAAGAAGGAAGTGAGAAATTTTATTGAAAATAAAACACTTTCTTACGTCGCGTCATGACTAAAAATTTCATTCAGTGTCACGTGGACCGTGTGAGCTCATGCTATACATCCTCATATTTAATTACATCATTACAACTCATTTGTATCACAAAAACATGCCTACAACTCATGAAAACCGAATTGGAAGGTGGAAAAGGAGGTTTCATTCTTGACCAACATTGGCCTCCTTTCTGGCCTAACTTTGGAAAATCATAACTAAATCTAGAAAAATAGAAACCATGTAATCGTGGTCATTCTGAAAATATTAGGATGTCTACTTGCTAAAAATATGTACAAGTCATAAAATCTTACACTCAAAGTGTTTGACACACGAAATAGTCTGGAGGTCAGATTGGGTCCTGATGCTGTCACAGTTTACTGATATGAACTTCAAAATGTTTAATTAATTTCAAAAAAATCAAATCCATGCAAATGATACTAATATGGAAAGCTGTGGATGTCAAATAGAGAGGAAAAAATATCTCCAGATCAGTTCATCAAGCCCAGACCTCAGAATTCGATGGAATAGTACTTCTGGTCAGGTAAGGTTACTGATATTGGACAGAAACTTCAAAAATTCATATCTTCTTTCTAGATCTCCAAATGAGGTGCTTCTAGTTGGCACGAGTCACTGTGATTGCCTAGTTTCTCTATATAAAATTTCATGGCAATTGGACATTATTTGAGTCTCATGTGACAGAAAACAATTTCAGACCATTGCAACAGTGTATGAGACCATTTCCATAAATTTTGCTAACTTTGCAAAATCATCAAATATTCTGTAGACCTCAAAAAATTATGATCTTTAGCTTTCCCGAAAACTCTCAATGAGACCTAATTACATGCCAAATCTCAGATCAAGACTAACTCATTTGGCTAAAAAGTGATGTAAGGTTCTATAATGGTCAATTTTGGCTCCTTATAGGGTGCCAAAGTTGCCAAATGGATTTCCCTTGGTTTTGGTACCTTTTGGGCAAGTCTAAAAGTACATTTGAGACTTATGTGAGCTGTCCAAATGGTCCCAAATCTTATGCATCTCATTTTGGTCATTCAACCCACGCTTATGCACATTTACTTCATACTTCCACATTGCATATTTGGGCATTAGATACTCAAATTGTATTTTATCACTCATACATCATATCCATAGCTATAAACATCACATAGTAGCATCTTTATACATGTCTCAAGGTTCACAATACATATACAACATCATATATTGTGAACCATCATTATGGTTCTAAAATAGACAAAACAAGACATAAGCTTGTCAATTTTTGCTCTTCATGATTGTTGGCTCCCTTCACCATAATTACTTAGTCCACCTAGCATGAGGAGGGGATGAGATTCAAAGAATCCCAAAAGCTCATCTCCCATTTAATCATACATAATATCTACAAAGTAAGCTTTACAAATACATGCATGGAAAAATAAAAGCTATAGACATTTTAAAAGCAAACTTAGCATATGAACAATTCATACAAGACATCCAAGAGTGCACCAAGTGTTTGGATTGACCTCACACTTCTCCTCATAGATTTTGGACTTGCGTTACCCATTCTTTGAGCACTTTGGACTCAACCATACTCTTGGGAGCCCACTTTGCTTTTAGGAGACTCTTCACTTTGTCTCAATCAAGCTCAAGGATTCTTGGCTCATCCTCACCAAAGGGAAGAGTTCTTGGCCCCTCCACACTCAAGTAAACTCAAATAAACATCATGTGCTCATTTGAAACATAACATGGCATGAAGGATCATGGAATATAAAGGCATGCTAGCATACTTTTCGTAGCTTGAAAATACACATACACACATTTTAAAACAAGCTAAACACACATCCATGCATGAGAGAAAGTGCAGAGAGCTACCTTGTACAAATCTACACACTTTTCTCCTTGGATTTCCCTCATTTGCCCCTACTATACACCCAGAAAAGTGTGGGGAGGGTTTGTCTTAGCCTAGACATGATTTAATGAAGTTAATTAGGCTCATGGAATGAATTCTAAAGTTACACAAATTGCCTAGACCCTAACTTGCCTTATAAACCTCATTATGGTCCATATAGGTACCTAATGAAGCAACAGCCCTCAATTAACTTCTAGGCTCCATGCTTTCTTCTCAAATATGACTCTTGACTCCATTTAAGTCTCTTGGAGTCATCATACAATTAAAACAAGGAGCCTAAATAAATGTTACTTCTTTAGGTCATAATATGGAACTTAAAGTACCAATTCACTTTCTTTGAGTTCTAAATTTTTTTCAAGGACTCTACTCATCTTCGCTCATCACATATTACTCAAGAATGGCCTTAAAAAAATTTAAAACTCTCCCTAGCTATAGGAACTTGCCTAGGCCGAGACTATGGTGGGAAGAAGAGTTCATTGCCTTCTTGATTTTTCCTTGATGGGAGACACACTTGGGAGGCTTCTTAGAGGTCTTAGAAGCTCAATCAAATACTCACACATGCAAGGAAACTCATATATCAAATCAGTTTTTGCAAGGTGTTCAAGAGCTCTACACTTTTCTAACTTGGAATTCCTTGGTTTTGCTTGCAATTTCTCGGCATATTCCAAGTTCCCACACTCCAATTTCATGGTTTCTTATTAGTTCTAGGTCAGAACTTTCCTCCCCTAGATGGCTCTATTTTTAGGCGTTATAGACACAAGGAAGAGCAAGAAAGAAGAAGCAACAAAAAGCAAGAAATTACCTTGGGTTCAACCTTCTTTCAAGAGTGTTTCTTCTTGCCTTAGCTTCTTTTTTGGATTTCTAACTTTTCCCCTCTAGTTCAAGGCTAAAACAGAATCATTTCATTCACCAAAAAGATGGAAAGATGAAGTAAAGAGGAGAGGAAGGTTTTAAGAAGAAAGACTATGGAAATCTCTACCTTTTGTTAGCCTTTTCTTCCTCCTCTTGAGCTCTCTTAGTGCGTCTCTCTCCCTTGGTCTCATGCTCTGTTTTGGGCAGAAAGAAGGTCGATTAATCAGAGGCCAAAGGAAAATGTGCTTTAAGAAGGTGAAGAGTCCACTTTAAGCACTTTTCTATTTTGCATTTTAGTCCCTATTCTTTGTTCTCATCATTTTGGCTCAAATCAACTCCTTTTTGAAATCTGTCTTTTCCATAATATTCCTTAGGCTCTTAATCATAATAATTGCCTTTGAAATGACTCAAAAAGGATTTAAAACTATTTCAAACTGTTCAGTCAAAGTTTCGGTCTACCGACAGCCGAAATCGCTCAAGTTTTGATCAAAATAGAACTCCCTACATAGACCCCTTATTATGGTCAAAATAGTGCACACAAGAAGAAGTCAAGAAGAAGCAATTTTCAAGCATGGTTTCTTACCTCGTTTCAAAACTCACAAGATGCACTTTCTTAGGCTTCCAAGAATTTCTCAAATTCCTCTCTTCCCTCTACTGAACCAGCCACAAAACAATACCAATTAAGTCACCAAAACTATGAAAAGAGAGAGGAGAAAGAAAGGTTTAGTGAAGGGAAAAACATAAACAAGTACCTAAATCTTACACTTTCAAGCCTTGGTTTCCCCTCCTTTGGTGCACCACTTAGAGATGCCTTAGGTTCTATTTTAGACTAGATGGAAGTCAATTAAGAGGATGGAAAGAGAAGTGGGGTGTGATAAATAAGAAGGAGGGGCTTCATTATGACACTTTTTAAAGTTTCAATTTAATCCTTCATCTCGATTTTCTCCATTTGAGCTCCTTTTTTAGAGCCACATTTTCCATCATAAAATTTAGGTCTTTTAATTCACAAAATGCCTTTGGTTTCACTCACATTGGATTTAAATTCTTACCAAACCATTTGGTCAAAGTTTTGGCCAATAAATGATTAAAATCACATACCGGAGAAGTTTTAACCATTCCAGGGGTTCCTATGATTTTTAGGACCTCTGAGAACTTGGGGTGCTCAATTTCTCATTTAAAGCTTCCTCCTTTGAGTTTTCAAAAAGTTACCCAAAATTACGATTATGCCATTGCATTATTCTTTAAAATTTCTTAGCCATTTTGGCTTTAATTTCAAGCTATTCTGAGGTCTAATCCATATTTTGAGATGTACAAATTCTTATTCTAATTTTATTTGGCCTAAATTTACTCTGCTTTAGGGGAGTTCTATCTCATTTTACTAAGTTTAATTTAATTTTTTGAAAATTGACTATTACATATTCTTTGTTGAATAATGGCCCCAATAACTGACTTACATAATGGGCTTTGATTGTGTGTAAAAATACTCAGAATTTGGAATGAAACCTTAAAGTTTTTGGTGTGAGAAGGCTCACATCTAAGTTTGAGTTTCCTTGGAGTCTAGGGTGTAACACCATTTTTTTATAGCTCTTAACTTATAACATGATTAGCATATGATGTTTATCTGCATGGAGATGGAACTTTTGTTAGCAATGGTATGAGCAAAAATAGCATACAATTGAAAGTCCATTTCATTCATTCTTGGCCCTAGGGATCATATGGACTTACAAATATCATTTTACATCCATAACGTATCCATTCAAATCATAAACATCACAATTCATCTCAAGAATCTCGGATTTGGAACCAAATTTGAAGAAAAAACATATTTCCTCTCAGGTTTGCTGTCCAAATTTCTGATATGAATTTTGGAAATTCATAACTAATTTTAGAAAAATTAAAATCATACATATGATAGCTTTTTGGAAATCTCTAGATGTTAAATAATTATAAAAATAGTTTCAGACCAAGATAGTAGCATTTAACCTACAAAAAGCAATAGAATAGTACATCAGGTCTGGTCTCGGATAGCTTTAGAACCTAAAACTTCAAAAACTTGTTTCTCCCTCCACAGAGCTCCAAATGAGATGCTTTTAGTGGCTATGGAAAGTTTATGACTTCTAGTTTATACTTGTAAAATTTCATAAGCATTGGACTTTATTTGTCTTATAAATGAAATAGAAATGTAAACTGACCATATAAATAATAACTTAGTTAGTTTTACATAATTTGCCCAACTTTAAAAAATCATAATAAATTCTTTAGAGCTCTAACTTGAGTGCTCTTTAGCTCTATTAAAATACATAGATGAGACCTATTTGATGGCCAAAGTTCACGAAAAAATTCATCCATGTGGTCAAGCTTTGGTTCAGCTCAAGAAATAGTTAATTTTGAAGTCCATAATGAGTTCATAAGGCACCAAATACTTTCTTAACATTCCATAACCACTTGGACACCTCCAAAAGCATTATTACAGCATATAGGAGCATGCCAAATGGTTCAAATCATCATAGAGCTTATCCTCACCTTGCCACTTACATTTATACACATAGATATAATAGATACGGGTAGCAAAAACTCATGAATTCATTCATTTGGTTCCAAAATAGATACATACATCATATTTACATACATTTGAATATATTCAAAGGTTTACATCATATTTTCATCATATGATTACAATTCTTGACATCAAGATGTCATTAAAAAGCCTATTTCTCTACTTAATTGTCAAAGTCTTACCTTTCAAGGTGGTTGGACTTCATTTCTTGGTCCACTTGGCTCACCTAGACATGGTTAGACATTTATAAGGGAAGAGTGAGATTCAAAGAATCCTAATAGTTTTTTATCCTTTGAAACATACATAATGGATGTAATTTCATGTCAAAGAATGCATGCATGTCATTTAAGCTACTAATGAACATACATAAATCATTTTCCTTATTATAATAACTCATTCATGGCAAATATAAGCTCTCAAGGGCATTGGTCTAGCCTCGCCTAACTTTCTTGGGACTTTTAGATATGTCTCACCTACTTTTAAGGGACTTTTGACTTAGCCTCACTCTTGTTGAGACTTTTGGCTTTGTCTCACCCATTCTTAGGAACTTTTAGCTCATTCTCACTTATGATAAGGGACTTTTGGCATAACCATACCCATTCAAACCATTTTACATTCATAAACATATTTCAATAAGCATAATGGTGCCATAACATGTAATCAATGGCTAGAAACATTTCCCATAATTCAAACATACACACAAGGACTCAAAAACAAGTAAACATCTAAGTAATGCATGTGAAAAAGGTTAGAGAGCTACCTTGAAGTAAGAACACAACACTTTTTCCCTTGGATACACCTTCCCCCTTCTTGGCCTCACATATCCAATGATGGAGAGCTTGATTGGCTTGGCCTAGATACATCCAACAAGGCACAAAACATCATTGGAACTAACTCTAACCTCCCATAAGCTCTACACACTCATATGCTAGCTTATGGTTCAATTATGGATCTATACAAGGCATAATGAAGCAACGCTCATAATCTTCATTCTTGGCTCCAATTTCTCATTCAATCTAGGACATATGACTCCATTAAAACTCATTAGAGTCATCACCAATTCAATCCAAGGAGCCTAGACAAAAATTGCTTCTTTATGTCCCAAAATGGAGCCTACACCTCCATCTCATAGACCATGATTCCTAAATTCATTCCAATACTTCCTTTGATATTCATTAATCATATTTTGTCCCTAAACCAGAGTTTCTTCATTTGGCCTTAATTCTTCCCATTTAAAGGACTTCCTTATATAACTGATTAGTTTCAAGCCATTTACAGAGGAATCGGGTATTACATAGGGAAGTGCCTTTTAAATGTTCAAGATGCTAGGACTGTTAGGTGACTGATTTTTGTGTTTGATATTGACTAATGATAAGCATGATTTTTATGTATTTTATTTCCCTTAACTTAAGCATTTTAAATGTTAAATGAGGCTTAATGGATTTACTTAGATGGAATTTAATTTTAGTAGCCATCTTTTGCACTTTAGGAATAAAATCACAAAATCTTGGATTGGATTTTTAATGCATAAATCTTTTTAAATGAATTTTGTGAATATTTCTATTTCATCATTTCCATTCTTTTTGTGCAGATTTTCAATGCAAAATTGAGCTTGTTTGGAAATTAATTGAAGGAGAAATGAAGGCTTTATGTGTACAATTTGAGAGGAAAATTTACAAGAGAAGCTATGGTTGACGTGGGAATGGAGAAGCATGAGAGAGATGTAGCATGTAAGCTCCACGAGCAGAATAGAGTGAAGAGGTTCTACATGCAAAGGAGCTTGGATACAAATAAACATACATGCACATGCATAGCCACGAGTTCCAACAAGAAAAGCCAACGTGGAAAGAAGTGTAAAGCAAGAAGCTACTATTTTGAAATGGATGAAAAAGCTTGCATAAGCTGCATGGCAGAACTAGCTACGTGTTGGATAGAAAAGAAGAAGCTACGTGGTGAAGGAGCTGTAGTTTCAACGTGAAAAGCTGAGAATGAGGTGAAGAAGCTGCTGCACGAGCTAAGAAATGAAGAGCCACAAGCTTTTGAGCAGAACAAACACACCAGACCAGTAGCTGAGCAGAGCATGAACAAAGAAAGATAAACTCGAATGAAGAACGTGCATATGAATAATAGCTGACGTGAGAAACGTAGAAGCCACAAGCAGATTCAGAACCACGTGATTAAGAAGAGAAAAAGCATGTAAGCTACGAGCTGACTAATGGAGAAGAACAGAAGCTAGCCACGGGGTTTGGTGAAGAATGAGTTGGTTTTGACGTAATAACGTGGAAGTGAGGAAGAGCACGATGGGATGAATCAAAGAGAAGAAGTGACCATGAGCTACAGCAACAACATGAATAAGGCGGGCTAAACATGCTGATTATGAAAGCAAAGCCACATGAGAGAACGTGAGCTAAGAGGATGCTCTTGAGCTGAAGCTGGAGCTTGTGGAATAAAAATGCAAAGAAGAAAATGAGTTGAAGAACAACGTAGAAAACAACATAGAAGATGATGTGGATTTGTATGAATTTGTATGATGAAGCAAGGAGCTGATACAGGCAGCTCAAGTGAAGAAGAGATTCGAGTCATTGAGCTGGAGGCAAATCGTGGAATATTATACAAAAAATGAAGTGGGGTCCACTCTTATGCACATGAAGTAGCTTCAGGCAATTGGAAATGAGGCAGCACGTGGAATCATTAAAAATTCACGTGAGAGGGAGCAAACAGCACGTCATTCACGCCCCTTTATTCCATTCAAATGGATTCATTTTCTAATACCCTCGTCCATTTGTAACACCCTATAATTCATTAAGGTATTAATAATGGATTAGACTAATTAGGAATAATTGAAATGGAATAATTGGATAAATTAAGTGGATGGAGATTTTAGAGAGATAAATTATTAAAATGGGTTTGAGATTTAATTGGGATAGAAATTCTATCTAGGCTTAAATTAATAGATTATGAGAAGAGGCTAATGGAAGCCCAATGGGTTAGGTGCAGACCCAACCCAATTTAGTGTGATGGAGGCCCAAAATCAACCTTGTATAGACTCCTTTAAGTGGCCCAATAACCTTTGTGCAGATCCACATTCTTGAGCTCTTCAAACTTGGCCCAAACTTAATTAAACTTCAGCAACCCAATGTATAAGAGCTGGCCCAACAAAATTCTGCAGCCCAATACTATAAAAACTGGCCCAACAAGCAAAAACCTGAAGCCCATTAAGAGATGGATCTTGGAGTAACCCATGACCCACATTTGACCCAACTTAAACCCAACTAAAACCCTAATACACTAGCCTCTCCCTCACACTTGCTGAAACACAAAACACAAAGAGAAAATTCAGATCTTGGAGAGGAGGCTAGGGTTGGGGGCACTAATTCTGCATTTTCTCACATTTAGAGCAAGATTCAGCCAAGGTAATAGTTATACAACTTAATCCCCTCATCTTCCTCTTTAATTTAGTCTGATTAGTTTTTCATTTGGAGCATTTTCACTCTATCCAAAATCTAAAATGTGGGAATTTGGGAATTTTCTTGGTAAGATTCGTAGGTTGAGGTTATGGCTGACCTTGGGTGAGTTTAAACCCTCCATTATGATGCTTCATTTGTTAATTTGAGACCCCCATAGCTTATTTATAAAATCGGTATTAATTTTGTACGAATTTGCTTAGGATTATAGGTGGAATATTAAGTATTCTGGTGGAGGACAATTTAATCCGAATTTGGGACTTATAGTGGCTGAGTAAGTGATTCTTAGGTAGTTATTAGCATCTTAAATTCTTTGGGTATTGATTGTAACTGTTAATGATGACTTAGAGTAGTAATTCTATGATGCTATGGTTATAGGAGGATTTCTGCACCATTGGTGACTGTTGCAAGTGTCTACAAGTGAGGTAACCGGGTTATATCAATTCCATGTATATATTTGATTTAATTTCATATGTTACTGTATATGAATGATTTAAAATGTTGAATGAATTGGTTGGCTATCTGTTGAATTGTGATTGGACCTTGTGAGTCCATGGTGGAGCTGTGGTGCAGCTGCCACCCATGCATGTGCTTCGATCGAGCACCGGGTTATGATTAAACCCAGATGTACTGAGCCCTGGTTGTGCTCAATAGGGAGTAAGTGCCGTGGACGGGCCTCTCCCGGTGTTAATAGCCTTTAACATGTGATAATATGATTGCTAGTATGGGATAGTAATCATGATAGCCTAATTACTTCATTTGCTGATATGATGTATATGATTCTGATGTTGATTTTGATTCATGCTTATATGCTAATTAAATTGGATATATGATAGAATTGCTTTGGTTACTGAGATTTATATCTCACCCCATGTTATGGGATTAATATTTCAGGTGAAAGTTCCTCGGGTAAGGATAAGGGTAAGCAAGTGGATGAATATCCATGAGCTGAGGCTGGGTGTGGGGAGCTACACTTGGTCTGAGTAGAATAGGGTAGATGCAATTTTGTTATTAGTTTACATAGCATCATCATGTAATCATGTTGCCAAGTGTAGGCGTTTATATTTTGTTTGATGGAAATGTAACTGTTAAGGATTTAAGTCTCATTATAGTTGAATATTAATGTATGAACTTATAGTATCATATATGTAGTTTTGTTGAAATTGCGATATGGATTACCATATGGGAATTGTAGTCATATGATGCCTTGTATGTGGACATAAGCTATTGTTGAATGGAATCTCTATGGAATGTGCATGGGATGTTAATTGTTGCTAATGTATGTGTTCTTGGTGTCATATATCCATGAATTTGCTAATAAGAGCTAGTTGGGCAAGTAGGAAGTAGTAATTAAATTTTGCAATGGTAATGGATGGATTGATGGGTAAATAGGGTAGATAAACACCATTAGGACCATATAAAACAAAGGTAAGTGGACCTAGAATGTTTCTAAGATGAGATTTGAAGTGTAGAGGGTGAAATTTGGGTAATATGGTCATAGGAGGGAGTTTTGCCGCGGCTAAGAAGGCTTCGCTGCGGCCAAAGGAGAGACAGAGCCGAAAGGCACCGTGGCATAACCAATCCCGCCGCGGCGCAAAGTGAAAAAAATTGCCCAGGAGGGTAACAAAACTAAAACTCGCCGCGACGCATTATGTCCTGCCGCGGCACGAGTCGAGAAAATTAAATAAAGGTTAGACAGAAGCAAAACTCACCATAGCACGAACATATTACACCGAGGCGTGAATTGTGGAGTTGAGAACAGTAGTTCCAGGAAGCATTTCCGCCGCGGCTCCACATAGGTTGGCCGCGGTGAAGGTCCAACTCGCCGCAGCATGAAACTTGTCCATGGTAAGAGATGATATAAGAGTACTTGTGGGAAGTTATTGAGTATTGAAATTGATAGATGGTTGAATCATAAGCCTCTTATGGTAGTAGGATTTCTTTTATACAAATTTTGTTTTGTTGTGGTGTTATGGTGATGACCCTAACATCAAGGTTCAAACTTCCTCATATTTTCGTAATGTGGTAAAATATAATGACCTCAAACCTTAATCATCAATTAATAATCTTATATTTAACTATAATTACAATGATAAGAAGATAGGGTTGTCACACCATTCACGAAGACATGTCGTATTCCATTCGCGACATTCCATCCTTCATCCATTTGCACACCCCCTTCGACCAGCAGCCATCTCCTCCATTCCCACTCCATTCCTTCCATTCAAATGAAGCTTTAATCTCCATCTGTGGCTAGCTAAGAGGAAGATCTTTGGTGCAAGCTTGAATCCATGGAGAAGAACTCAGAATTTTGGCTAAGATTTCTTTAATTTCCTACACTTTTTCTGTTTCAAATATTGTCTTGGTTAAGTTGTATTTGATAGAAAATTTGTGTAATTATGATTAGTGGCTGGTTAGACACTAATTAGGAAGCCTTTTGTTGATTAATTAATCTGATTAAACACTAATTTTTCATTATTCTCTAATTTCTCATGTGTGCCTCGAAGGTGTTCGATGAAATGCATGAATGAAATTATGTGTTTGAATGTTAAACTTGAGAATTCCTTAGTGTTTAGTTAGTTAATTAAACATTTTTGGATGATGATTCAGAGGCTAATTAGTCAGTTAATCAATTAAATTGAGTGCTCATTGATCCTAAAATAAAAGTTAGCAATTTGATGCGGGATTGAGGTTTCAATTCAACGTTAGATTATTAATATCTTGAATCTTGAGTGGTAACCCAAGATAATTTGTTATGAACACAATTAGAGACTCTTAAGCAAGAATTAATCACAATTGGATTAGGATAAAGATAGTGGATACCAAGGGACGAATCCAAAGCTAGTCACAATACCCATCATTCAATCATAATTCATCCAATTAGGTAGCAATTAGGAATTTTAATTTCAATTTAGTTTTAGGTTAGTTTAATTCAATAAAAAACCCCATAGTTTAAAAATTTTTAGAATCTTTTAGCATTTGGAAAACTCAATTAAACATTGAACTCCAATTCTAAGGGAGATGACCTAGGTTGTGCCACTAGCTTCATATTTTATCAACCTAGTTTTATTTTGAGGGTTACGCGACGAGCTTGTCAAAATTTGGCGCTGTTGGCGGGGAATTGGATTCTCAATTGTTTGAGAAAGTTTTCCAGGTATTTTAGCTCTGTTTTTGTTCTGTTTTGGTTTGATTTTTGTTTTGTTTTGAGCTTGGAATTGGGTAATTTTGATGTTGCGCATTAACTTGTCTGGTTGCTGGAATTTTTGTTTGAAGTGCCCAGAAAATTCTCAAACTTTGTTTTCCATGGTTTTTGGGTGTTTTGAGCAAAAGCAATAGCATGACTATTAGGTGCACTATTTTTTGGCCAAATTCTATCGTTTGAGGCATTTTTTGAATTTTTTTTAGTATTTTTTAGTATTTTTTTAGGAATTTTTCAAATTTTCTAGATTTAATTTCTTTATTTTTTGTAAGTTTGTTTTGTGTTATCAACCGTTGTTTTAAAGTGTTTTTGATAGTTAGTTAAGTCTTAGCCTTATTCGAACTTTTTTTTCTCTTAAATTAGAGTTAATTTTAGTTATAATTTGTTAGTGATTTTACTTGTGTTGAAAGTGATTGAACTTCTCATTTTATTTGCTTTAAATGAATCCATTCATTATTCTAATCAAGGTGTCTATGATTCTTGTGTAGAGCATAGGATTTCTCGGAAGTTGGATGACATCATGACAATGGTTCAAGGCCTTCTTGAACAACAAAGACAAGAGCAACAAAGCCAACAATACTAACAAGTCCAGCAATCATGCTACCAACCACACCATCATTCCTATGAAGTTCACCCCAGTTACCAACCATACCACAATCCGTATGAAGCCCACCCCAATTACCGCCATCATTATGAGCCATACCATAACTTCCATGTGCTAGAGCTAAAATATCATCTTGATAATTACCATGAGGGGTACATGCAACAAGAGGTCCAGAGGGAACCAAGTGAGGAAGAGAGGATGATGCAGCTAATGGAAGCTTGTATTATTCAAAACCAACAATTGGAGCAAATGGTCCAACGGGGAACTGAATGGTTGCAACTCCACGACCAACAAAAGATGGATAACCTCATGAAGGATTCAAGATTTCAAATGAATCAACCTACCTCAAGTGCTATTGAATCAATTGAAAAGTAAATTAGAAGGGAATGTATAGAGGAGGAAGAGTCCTATTCATTGGGTAATATCCTTCCATCTTCTAATACTTTGCATTTTGTTGGAATTGATTCTACTATAGATAATAGCACCGTGACTGCTAATGCACATGATTGTGTTGATTCTAAATTGCATGATGATGTTGTTGATGAGGAAATTATTGTTGAATCTTCTGATTTGATTAATTGTGGTAGTTCATTGAGTAAAATTAATATAATTGTTGATGTTTATGAACCCTTGTGTACTGATGCACTTGGTATATCTACACCTAGCTGTGACCATAGTGATGAATGCATTTCTGAGCCTATAATTGATGAATCTTTTAAGTCTAGGGTAGTAGATAAGTGTGGGGGTGACCTAGAATGTGATAATCACTCTATTCCTAGTCTGGAATTGGTTGATAGGCCTGTTGATGATGCATCGACTGAGTTTAGGGATAGCATACCATCTGGACCATGTGACGTAATTGATTTAATTGCATCTCTTGATTGTGTATGTGTTGAATCCGCTATATGTGATGAATGCTCTCAAATTAATGCTTTCATTGAGACTAGTGAGTTCCTTACATATACTAATCAACATGATTCCTCACTGGCATGTAATGATGTGACTGATGAAACAGTGAAAGTAGCATGTGATAATGACATAGATAGTGAAATTATTGAACATCTTGTTGATAATTCAGACCCAACTTTTGAATGCTTATGTGATGATATGCATACATGTCCTGTATGTGTTGAGATTAATGAGTTTCTAGAGTCTGATAAGTTTGTTGAATCCAAAGAGTCCTATGTTTGCACTGAAATTGTTAATGAGATTGATTCTTCTGATCACACTAGTGTTAATGAGAGCATGCATAGCGATAGTGCTAATATTGAACATTCTGTTGATTCTTGTGCTCTTGTTGATACTGGTGAGAGACTTGATTTTGTTGTTAATCATTGTTTAGAATTTTGTGAGCCTACTAATGTCTCTTTGGTCAGGGAAGATATTGTTTCTCTTGTTGAGAGTGCTGAACAAATTCTTGAAGTTGGTGAGTTAATTCCCAACAAGCCACAGACTCTCCAAGCTAAGAAAAAGCAACTGTCAAACACCTTGAACTCAAAGGACTATGAGAAGTTGCAATCTAACTTTTCTGTAGATGTAATAACTCTTACTGATGGGAGTCAAGTAGATTTTATTAGTTTTAATAGATTTCTAGAGAGTTCAGAGTTTAAATTTGATTTTAAATTTTCTTTCTTTAGTTGTAAATGTCCTAAATCTCATTTTTCCTCTCTCATTGTTTCGGAATTTGCTGAATATGACTTTCCAAGACTACTGATGGTTGAGGAAGTCCATGAGTCAACACTACATGATCAATCCAAATGCTTTAAAGTAGTGAGACTTAAATTTGTCCAGCTAAGGAGGACTAAAGTTGTTCTGATTTTAGTTTTTGATACTTATGATTAGTTAGTCTCTGATAGTATTCTTTTTAGTTTAGGATTTAGTTTTCTTTTCTTTTATGCATTACAGTTTGTCTTTGTTTATGTTTTATAGGAAATAAAAGGCTGCTAACCAGCTACATGGAAATCTAAGCTAACCTTGAGATCTTCAATTCAAGCTCATTCAGTTGTATTCTCTCCTTTCACTCTCTTTATATTGTGTTGTTTATCTGTTGACTGGATTATGTGTTGACATTGAGGTCAATGCAACATTTAAGTGTGGGGGGGGGGGAGTCATTCCATTTCTTCATCTCTTTGCTTTATCTTGTAAAAAAAAATTGAAAATTTTTGAGAAAATTTTTTGAAAAATAGCGTGATTCTTTTCAGTTTTTCTATGGAATTTGCAAGTTGAGATGATTATAGCTTAGATTCACTTAGACATGATAAGTGATGGATCTTGTGTCTTGATTCAAGTGAAGTGGCAATGAATTTGATTTCAATGAATTATTTGATAGCCATTAGCTAGTGAGGATTTGAGCCATAATTATTCATTTCTAGTGTGTATTCACCTATCACTGTTTTCACTCTAGAACTTGTCTTGATTCTTTGTTGAGACCACATTTGCATTTGCATGCATGAGAATGATAAGGCATTCATTTCTTTCATAGCTAGATAGCCAAAAAGTCAGCTTACATACATTTTATCTATTGTTTTAGCCATTTTGAACCTTGATTTTCTTTTCTTGTTAGCCTATAGCCATTTAAAATGTTTTCCCACCTTGTCTTAGGATGCCTTAGGGATTTCAAGGAGCATTACATCAAATTAGGATGATGAATGTATATCTTATATTAAGTTAGGCCATTGTTATTCAAAGTTGAGGAAATTGTCTTGAAAAAAAAAAAGATGAAAAAAAAGAAAAAAAAGAGATAGAAAAGCAAAAAGAAAACAATGAATGAGAAGTTTGAAAAAAAAAGAAAAAAGAAAAAAAAGTCACAAAAGATCAAAAGAAAGAAGTGTTTCAAATTAATTTTGTAGTTGCCTATTGCTAGCTAGAAATAAGGCCTTGAATGCACATTCTTCCCTATCCTAAACCTCCATTGATTGCTCTTGAGGTTCTAAGGTATCCATTTGTTTATCTTTTCTTGAATATCCATTCATTTCATCTCCTTAACCCCGCTACAACCTTGAATAAAGTCCTCTTGATTTGTGCATTGCATTTAGCATGGGTGGTGGAGACTTAGAAGCTTGACAAGCTTATGGTAGTGAGGCTTTGATAGGTGGAACTTCAGTGATACACATACCTTGACCATTTGAGAGTTGAGAGTAAATACTAAACCATGTGAGAGGCTATGCATTTTGATTCATTCCCTTCAAATGAAATTGCCATAGAACTTAATTCTTGATGTAAGTGAAATTAGTTTGGATTGTTGAAGTGTTGATAAGTTTTGATCATTCTCAATCTTGTAACTTTCTACACTTTCTTTTCCATTTTTATTTTTCCACTTGCCATTCCACTTGCTTTTCCTTAAATTTTGAGCTTTGCCCAGGAGTGCAAAGGTTTAAGTGTGGGGGAATTTGATAAGCATGATTTTTATTTATTTTATTTCCCTTAACTTAAGTATTTTAAATGTTAAATGAGGCTTAATGGATTTACTTAGATGGAATTTAATTTTAGTAGCCATCTTTTGCACTTTTGGAATTAAATCACAAAATCTTGGATTTTTAATGCATAAATCTTTTTAAATGAATTTTGTGAATATTGCTATTTCATCCTTTCCATTCTTTTTGTGCAGATTTTCAATGCAAAATTGAGCTTGATTGGAAATTAATTGAAGGAGAAATGAAGGCTTTATGTGTACAATTTAAGAGGAAAATTTACAAGAGAAGCTATGGTTGACGTGGGAATGGAGAAGCATGAGAGAGATGCAGCATGTAAGCTCCACGAGCAGAATAGAGTGAAGAGGTTCTACATGCAAAGGAGCTTGGATACAAATACACATACATGCACATGCATAGCCATGGGTTCCAACAAGAAAAGCCAACGTGGAAAGAAGTGTAAAGCAAGAAGCTACTGTTTTGAAATGGACGAAAAAGCTTGCGTGAGCTACATGGGAGAACTAGTGTTAGACAGAAAAGAAGAAGCTACGTGGTGAAGGAGCTGCAGTTTCAACGTGAAAAGCTGAGAATGAGGTGAAGAAGCTGCTGCATGAGCTGAGAAACGAAGAGCTACAAGCTTTTGAGCAGAACAAACACACCAGACCAGTAGCTGAGCAGAGCATGAACAAAGGAAGATAAACTCGAATGAAGAATGTGCATGTGAATAGTAGCTAACGTGAGAAATGTAGAAGCCACAAGCAGATTCAGAACCACGTGATTAAGAAGAGAAAAAGCATGCAAGCTACGAGCTGACTGATGGAGAAGCACAGAAGCTAACCACGGGGTCTAGTGAAGAATGAGCTTGGTTTTGATGTAACAATATAGAAGTGAGGAAGAGCACGATGGGATGAATCAAAGAAAAGAAGTGACCATGAGCTGCAGCAACAACATGAATAAGGTGGGCTGAACGTGCTGATTATGAAAGCAAAGCCACATGAGAGAACGTGAGCTAAGAGGATGCTCTTGAGCTGAAGCTAGAGCTTGTGGAATAAAAATGCAAAGAAGAAAATGAGCTGAAGAACTGCGTGGAAGATGATGTGGATTTGCATGAATATGTATGACGAAGCAAGGAGCTAATACAGGCAGCTCAAGTGAAAAAGAGATTTGAGTCACTGAGCTGGAGGCAAAGCGTGGAATATTATACAAAAAATGAAGTAAGGTCCACTCTTATGCACATGAAGTAGCTTCAGGCAATTGGAAATGAGGCAGCACGTGGAATCATTAAAAATTCACGTGAGAGGGAGCAAACAGCATGTCATTCACGCCCCCATATTCCATTCGAATGGATTCATTTTCTGATACCCTCGTCCATTCACGAAGACACGCCGTATTCCATTCGTGACATTCCATCCTTCGTCCATTCGCATGCCCCCTTCAACCAGCAGCCATCTCCTCCATTCCCACTCCATTCCTTCCATTCAAATGAAGCTTTAATCTCCATCTGTGGCTAGCTAAAAGGAAGATCCTTGGTGCAAGTTTGAATCCATGGAGAAGAACTCAGAATTTTGGCTAAGATTTCTTTAATTTCCTACACTTTTTCTGTTTCAAATATTGTCTTGGTTAAGTTGTATTTGATAGAGAATTTGTATAATTATGATTAGTGGCTGGTTAGACACTAATTAGGAAGCCTTTTGTTGATTAATTGATCTAATTAAACACTAATTTTTCATTATTCTCTAATTTCTCATGTGTGCCTCAAAGGTATTCGATGAAATGCATGAATGAAATTATGTGTTTGAATGTTAAACTTGAGAATTCCTTAGTGTTTAGTTGGTTAATTAAACATTTTTGGATGATGATTCAGAGGCTAATTAGTTAGTTAATCAATTAAATTGAGTGTTCATTGATCCTAAAACAAGAGTTAGCAAGTTGATGCGGGATTGAGGTTTCAATTCAACGTTAGATTATTAATTTCTTGAACCTTGAGTGGTAACCCAAGATAATTTGTTATGAACACAATTAGAGACTCTTAAGCCAGAATTATTCACAATTGGATTAGGATAAGGATAGTGGATACCAAGGGACGAATCCAAAGCTAGTTACAAAACCCATCATTCAATCATAATTCATCCAATTAGGTAGCAATTAGGAATTTTAATTTCAATTTGGTTTTAGGTTAGTTTAATTCAATCAAAAACCCCCTTAGTTTAGAAATTTTTAGAATCTTTTAGCATTTGAAAAACTCAATTAAACATTGAACTCCAATTCCAAGGGAGATGACCTAGGTTGTGCCACTAGCTTCATATTTTATCAACCTAGTTTTATTTTGAGGGTTGCATGACGAGCCCGTCAACTAAGCACTTGGTTTTGATACATTAGGACCTCTAAAGTGTCGAGACTTACCTTTAGATTCAAAACTTGGCTCAAGTAAGTGAGGTGATTAGGGTTTGAAGTTTAATTCATTGTATATATGCTTTGTTAATATGATATCGACTGTATAAATATGCTTTACTATTCTAAATGATTGGTTTGCTACTTGATTGTTGTTATGGATCATGAGCATGTCCTTGGTGGAGCTGTGGTGTGGCTACCACCTATGCATTATGCTTCGATCAACAAAAAGTTATGATCAAACTTGTGAATACACTAAGCCCAAGTTACGCTTAATAGGGAGTTGGCATTATGGACGAGCCTTTCCCTATGTTATTGGCCATTAAAATGATGTATGTCATTGCTAGTATGGGATAATAGTCATTGGTAACTCAACTAGTTCATTTGCTGATATGATGGATGATTACGATGTTTATCTTATTAAAATGCATTTATGCTAACTAAATTGTACATATATTTGGAATTATCCCTTGGTTATTGAAATTCATATCTCACCCCATTTTATAGGTTAGAAATTTTAGGTGAAGGTTCTTCAAATAAGGGAAGGGAAAACAAGTAAAAGAACACCCTAATTTGAGGCCATGTGTAGAACTTCTACACTTAGACTATTTTGACTTAGTGTAGATGCTAATTTTTATAATTCATTTTGTATAGCATCATCATGCACTAATATTGCCAAGTGTAGGTGTTATGATGTTTTATAATTCAACGAGGTAGCTAATAGGAAGTTAGAACTTAGATTACTTGAAAACTGATGCTTGAACTTAAAGATGATCTAATATCAGTTGTTTCTAATAAAGAACCATTACTTATTTACTTGAGAGTGTAATTATGTTATTCAATGAATGATTATCTAGAATAGGGTTGTATGGAAGCTCTGTTGGAACATACATATATTTGAATGATGTTGTTAGTAACTTGAGAACCTAATGTTGTCATAATGGGTGATGTATAGTAGTAATCAATTGTCATGATTTCCCCTTAAGCCTATAAATAATAAGGATTATTAAATTGTGGTATTTAAGAGTTAGGAGGTTTATAAAACTCTGTATTCTAGCTAAGGAATTCTTAGAATTTAACTTGAGTTAGTGGTAAATGGTCAGGGAGTGTGATAATGAGAAAAATGGGATCAGAGGGGAATGAAGTTGTAGCCAAGAGACATCTAGAGGCATAGAGTGCCACGGTGCAAAAGGGTAAGTCGGGGTGCAAAATGGGAGAGGGTACCTGAGAGCAATCTTGCTACACGAAAGGAGCTTACCATAGCGAGAGTCATGTGAAATGCTTGGGAGAGTTCCAATAAGGTCTTTCACTGTGACTCAAGAAAATTTTTCCGTGGGAGTTCCAGAGATGAACCATACTACAGTATGAATGCTTTAAGTCGTGTGAGGTTCGTGCAACATGGAAAGGTGTGGCCACTGTGAAGGATGGGTATTTTGGTTTTTAAGCCCTAATGGTTAGTGAAATCATAATGTGGGTATACCAAATCACAATGCAAGTCTATTAACTTAGTTTTTAAGTTCCAATAGCTAACTTAGCCACAACGAAGATGTCTAAGTTGTAGCCTAAATTATCAAACTCTTGTTTTTAGTCCCTAGGACTTAGTTTTCATGATGTAAATGATATGTAATGACTTGGGGACAATTAGCAAGGGGTTTTGTGAGTGTAGAATTAGTGGTAACATGAATCGAATGACTTATTTGATAACTTAAATTCCTTATAGGCTTAAATTGTCTTGTTCTTTAAATAATGATTCCTAAGGATAATGAGGTTCAAATTTCCTCTATATTTCTACTTCTAACAAATTATTAATAATGTTTATCTCAAGCAAAAGGGATTAAGAGTTAATTATAACCAATTATATTGATTAGTGTAACATCCCTAAAAATTATGATTTTCTAATTATTTAGTATTTTATGTAATGAATTTATTAACCTTTAATAAGATGAATTTGAATGAAGTAGCTTTGTATATGAAAAGTATAAGCTGAATAGGACCCATAGAAATTTTTGAGATTTTAGGGGAGTCCAGGGGGTCTAGGGGCAAAATTGTCCTTTGTCACTTGGATGAACTTTGATAATTTTGCTAGAAGAAATGGGAATTCAAAACTAGTCCAATATATATATATATATATTAATAGTTAGGAAATAATGTACAAAGAATTATAAAATTCGTTGTGTGAAATTCTAAAATCGTTAGGACCAGAAAATGGCCCCAGATGATTATGAGCTTATACGAAGATGAACTAAACCCCTAAGCTCGAGTTAGTCGTCTTGGGAAATTCTGTGCAGAAAGATCTACTGGATGGTGGTGATGGAATCCAAAAATATGGAGTTACGAAGAAGATAAAAGCGAAAAACAAATAGAGGTACTTTTCTGTTATATCATTACCAAGAACAAAACAGTCATTTGAGCCTTAAAATAATAAAATATTACGGAAAGAAAAATTATTTAAATATATGGTTGGAGACATTAAATGGGATCTATGTAGGCCTAAATAATATTAAAATATAGTAGAGAACTTATAAAACACATATTAAATAAAATATTACAAAAAACTTATGAAACGATGGCAATTTTGTAAATTCTAACCAAGAAAGAGCTAATATGGCACAGTGGAGCTGGGAAGGTGCTGATGTGGTGCCATGGAAGAGGGAGAATGACGATGTGGCATCATGTGTGAAGAGGAAACTAGAAACTAGAAAAGAATTTTGGAAACTGCACGAACTATGAAGCGATTGCGCAGGCTTACGTCAGCGAATCTTAGAAAATCTCATGTTTTAGAAAAAAATTATCGCTGACATCAATATGACATAAACACTAACTTAAGTGACATTAAATGTAACCCTATCTTCATACATTACAAAAAGTAACCATGGTAACCAATGGCTAATATTTGTCTGTAAAACGTGATATGATCTAAACATTTGATGCAATTTAATGGCTTAGATTTCTTCACCTTTTTAGGATCAAATCACAACCTTTGATCTAATCCAAAGGGCCACATTTAATCTCTCATTTCAAGGCTAAATCCTTACCATCCATTTGATCTAAAGGCCAAGATCTTCCACATTAAAATTGATTAAATCTTAGCCATTCATTTGTAAATAAAATATACAAAACACACACACACATTCATGCCACATACAATTTGGCCAAGGTAAGGAGAAGAAGAAAGAGGAGAAGCTTAGCCTAAGGAAGAAGAAAAGGGAGGAGAAAGAGAGAAAGAAAAGCTACCAGAGGAAATCAAACATTGCAAAGGCAGCTTAAATTCCTATGTAGCTGGCTAGCAATTTATTTCCTATAAAAAATAAACAAAATGAACTGTAATGTAGAAAAGAAAAATAAAACTAAGTCCTAAACTATAAAGAACTCTATTAAAGACTAGTTAATCATAAGTATCAAAAACCAAGATTAAAACTACTTTATTCCTCCTTAGCTAAACAAATTTGAGTCTAACCACTTTAAAATATTTTGATTGATCATGCAGGGATGACTCATGGAATTCCTCAACCATCAGTAGTCTTGGAAAGTCATATTTATCATATTCAGGAACAATGAAAGAAGGAAATTCAAATTTAAGACATTTAAAACCAAAGAAAGAAAATTTAAAATCAAAACTTTTTAAAAATCTATCAAATCCAATGAAATCTACTAGACTCTCATCAATAAGAGTCACTGCATCTACAAAAAAATTAAATTGCAACTTCTTACAGCCCTTTGAGTTTAAGGTGTCAGATAATTGCTTTTTCTCAATCGGGAGAATCTGTGGCATGTTGGGAATTAGCTCACCAACTTCAAGAATTTGTTCAGCACTCTCAATAAGAGAAACAGTATCTTCTTTGACCAAAGAGACATCAGTAGGCTCATAAAATTCTAAACAATGATTAACAATAGAATCTAGTCTCTCACTAGTATCAATAACAGCACAAGCATCAATAGAGTGTTCAATATCAGCACTATCACTATGCATGCTCTCATCAACACTAGTATGATCAGAAGAATCAGTTGCATTAACAATTTCAGTGCAAACATAGGACTCTTTGGACTCAGCAGACTTATCAGACTTTAGAAACTTATTAATCTCAGCACACACAGGACATGTATGCATATCATTGCATAAGCATTTCAAATCAGAGTCTGATTCATCAACAACAATCTGCTCAACAATTTCACTGTCTATATTCTCATCACATGCTACATTCACTATTTCATCAGCCATATCATCATAGGCTAGTGAGGAATCATGTTGATCAGAATATGTGAGGGACTCACTAGTCTTAATGAAAGAATTAATTTGAGAGCATCTATCACATACAGTGGATCCATCACATAAACAATCAAGAGAATCATTCAAATCAACTATGTCACATGGTCCAGATGGTATGCTATCCCTAAACTCAGAAGATGCATCATCAATAGGCATATCAACCAATTCCACACTAGGAACAAAATGATCATCACATTCTAGGTCACCCCCACACTTATCTACTTCCCTAGACTCAAAAGATTCATCATTAACAGGCTCAGAAATGAAATTTTCACTATGGTCACAGCTAGGAGTAGAAATACCAAGTGCATCAATACACAATGTTTCATTAACATCAACAATTGCATCATTTTTGCTCAATGAGTTACCACCATCAATCAAATCAGGAGATTCAACAATAATTTCCTCATCAACAACATTATCATGCAATTCAGAATCAACAACATTATATGCATCAGTAGTCACAATGCTATCAAGTAAACCAGATTCAATTCTAACAAATTGCAAAGTATTAGAAGATGGAAGGATATTACCCAATGAATAGGACTCTTCCTCCTCTATACATTCCCTTCTAATTTGCTCTTCAATTAATTTATTAGCCCTTGAAGTGGGTTGATTCGTTTGAAGTCCTAAATCCATCATGATGTTGTCAATCTTTTGTTGATTTTCAAGATGCCACCATCCATGTTCTAGTTTGAATTGAAGATGGTAACCATCCCTTTTTGGGATTCAAAAATCAAGGGCTTCCAATTGCTGCATCATCCTCTCTTCCCAACTTGGTTCCCTTTGGACCTCTTGTTGTGTGTATCCCTCATGATAATTGTAATTATAATACTCTGGCCCTTGCGTATGGAAGTTGTGGTATGGCTCATAATGATGGTGGTAATTGGGGCGTACTTCATATGAATGGTGGTGATAAAATTCTGGGTAACTGGGGTGAACTTCACAGGAATGATGATGTGGTTGGTAGCATAGTTGTTGGACTTGTTGGTATTGTTGTGCTTGTTGTTCATGTCTTTGTTGTTCAAGAAGGCCTTAAACCATTGTCTTGAGATCATCCAATTGCTTGAGAATCCCATCATTTGCATAAGAATCATAAACACCTCGATTAGAATAATAATGATCCATTTAAAGCAAATAAAAGGAGAAGTACAATCAATTTCAGCATAAGACAAATCACTAACAGATTATAACTAAAATTAACTCAAAATGAAGAAAATAAAATTCAAATGAAGATAAGACTTACCTAACTATCAAAAACACTACTAAATAGAGGTTAATCACACACAAAAAACTCGCAAAAAATAAAGACATTAAATCCAGAAAATTGAAAAAATTCCTAAAAAATTTGAGAAAATACTAAAAAATTAGAAAAAGTGCCTTAAATGTTGGAATTTGGCTAAAAAAATAGTGCACCTAATAGCTTTGCTATTAGTTTTGCTTAAAACACCCAAAACCTTGGAAAACAAAATTTGAAAATTTCCTGGGCACTTCAAACAAAAATTCCAGCAAGCAGACAAGTTAATGCACAACACCGAAATGATCCAAATCCAAGTTCAAAATAGAACAAAAACTAAGCTAAAATAGAACCAAAATAGAGCTAAAACATAACAAAAACACTTAAAAAACTTTTTCAAACAATTGAGAATTCAATTCTCCGGCAATGACATCAAATTTTGATGGGTTTGTTGCGCAACCCTCAAAATAAAACTAGGTTAGACTAAATATGTAGCTAGTTGCACAACCTAGGTCATTTGTAACACCATATTAACCTCACTCTAGTTCATCTCCCTCTAGGCTTGATTCCATATGATTTCCCAGAAAAATGATCGAAACCGTGGTATTTTACTATTTGAAGTCGGGGTTTAACTGGTCACATTTTGCCCCGTGGGTCCTGTGAACCCATCATTCACCCTCTCCACTCAAACACCATTTATACAACTTGTACATAGCCTCAAACAACTCACAAACCACGGATATGAGGCCAAAAACTAAGAAAATGCAATTTCTCAAATGAGCCCATAAGTCAGGTTTTTGGCTCTAACTTTGGAAAATCATAACTAATTCTAAAAAAATGGGAATCAAGCAAATCATAGCTCTCTAGAAATATTTGGATGTCAAATTCACACTAAAAGTAACTCTCAATCATGATCTCAGCGTCTGGACCATTTTTGACATCAAAAAAGACACAGAGGTCTGGCTGTCCCTGATACTGGTGTAGTTTACTGTCATGAACTTTGAAATTTCGTAGTTAATTCCAAAAAAATCCAATCTGGAAAAACTATACCAATTTGGAAAGCTACAGATGTTAACTAGAGGAAAAAAATAAGTCCAGATCAGTTCAGGAGTTATTGGACCTCGAAAACTGATGGAACAGTAACAAAGGTCAGAAACTTCCCTGATGCTGATACAGAACTTCAGCAAGTCGTTTCTCTCTCTACAGACATCCAATTGAGGTGCTTCCAGTTGTTATAGGTCACTGTGGATATCTAGTTTATGCTTATAAAATTTCATGACAATTGGATACCATTTGGTCTATGAATGACATGGTTCCATTTTCGGACTTAATGCACAGTACCATGACCAAACCATCAAAATTTCCCAATTTCAATAATTCACCAAATATTCTCTGGACCTCCAAATATTATCCACTTTAGCTTCTCAAGAATCTCTCAATAAACTCTAGAGGCATGCCAAATTCCATATCAAGAAGAGCTCATCCGGTCATACTTTGACGGAGCTCACCCAATTAGCAGTTTTGGCACCCCATGTGGTTCAAAATGGGTCTAAATGACCTCCCACATGCTCTAGCCTCTTTTGGGCAAGTTTGAAAGTACAAACATAGCATATATGAAATGTCTAAGTGATTTATAACATCATACATTTCAAAACCACTATGCTACGGAACCTAATACACTAGCACATGTAAGCCACAAAAGGGCCAATTTCTACGTTCTCATTACTTTGGCTCTTTAAACAATTCATACATCATCTATACATATATTTACATGTACTCCCACATTTACAACTCAAAAATAATAGGTGCATATTCATTTTGTCACCTTATACATCAAAAGAACTATACATTTCTTTAACTATACTCTACTAGGCTCCATGAGGTATGCTTGACTCTCCTTGAGCTCCACTTGGATATTAAGATGGGAGGGGAAGGGGGTGAGATTCGGGGAATCTCAGTAGCTTATACTCATTCAAGATGCAATCAAGGCATATAAACTAGTCAAGCATGCACACAAGTCACAATAACACAACATATGTGTTTCATGCCATGAATATCATGTCAATGCCAAGAATAGGCTCTAGGGACTTTCGGTCTAGCCTCACCCGAGCTTTGGGACTTTTGGATCGGCCTCACCCTTGGTTTAGGGACTTTTGGCTCCACCTCATCTGTCTCAAGGGACTTTCGGCACCACCTCACCCGAGCAATTTCCACAATTTATATCATAAGCATATTGGTACCAATGCATCAAGGCAATATCAAATGGCATATCTCATCATACAAGCACATACACCAACATACAATGACTATTACACATCCAAGAATGCAACAAGAAAAGAGTAGAGAGCTACCTTATCGGATAACACAAGTCTTCCCTTTCAATTTATCTTCTCCCTTCTTGATTTCACACTCACAACTAGATGGAGTTGCTTCCTTTGAGCCTAGGCATAACAAAGAGCATCAAATTACTCTCTTATAACTCAAATAAACTCTCACAAAGCTAAAGGGGCTCTTCATCGAAACAAAACCCCCACTACCCTTGTAAGATCTAGGGATTCTCTCTCTAGAACCTTACTCACTCTCCTTCCTCTCTCAAACTCTCAAGGAAGAAAGCAAGGAAGAAGAAGTGAAGATATATGAGGTCTACCCTTATTCTAGAGTAATTTTCCACTTCCCTCTTCTGAACCAAACCTAAATCAACTTCTAAAACCATAGAAAGAGAAGGCAAAAGGAGGAGAACAACATGCTAAGGAGAAAAGCTATGAAAATATAAACATTACTCACCTCTTTGCTTGATCTCCTTGCTTCTCTAGGTCTCTCTCTCTCTCCACAGCACTTTTCTCTCTCCTTGGTCGAAGCTTAGGTCAGTTTTAAGAGAAAGGAAGAGTTTGAAAGCTTTTAAAAAGTCAAAATCTCTCTTTTTACGCTTTTCCGGACTCACCCTCGCTATAGCGAGCCATAACCCTCACTACGGCGAGCTCGTGTAAGTCCCAGACCTTTGTCTTCGCTATAGCTCTCGCTACGGCGAGCTACTCCCTAAATTTTGTATGGAATGCCCGCACTCGCTATAACTAGAAGCATTTTCGCTATAACGAGAAGGCTCTCTCGCTATAGCGAACAGGTACATTCGCTATAGTTAGGCTGTAGCTAGCAGACTTAGAAAATTTTCAGCCTTCGAAAATTTTCAGCTTTTCTTTTCTTATCCTACGTTTTCTCTTTTCTTTTCTTTTCTTTTTCTGGTTGTTACATCATCTCCCTTGGAAATGGAGTTCAATGTTCAATTGGGTTTTCTAAGTGCTAAAAGACTCTAAATTTTCTAAATTAAGGGAGGTTTTTGATCTAATTAAACTAAGTAAAATGAAATTTAAATAAAATTCTTAATTGCTACCTAATTGGATGAATTATGGTTGATAATGGGCTTGTGACTAGCTTTGGATTCGTCCCTTGGTGTCCACTATCCTTATCCTAATCCAATTGTAATTAATTCTGGTATAAGAGTCCCTATTCATTTTCATTGGCAAATGATCTTGAATTACCATTCAAGATTCAAGAGACTAGCAAAGTAATGTTGCATTGAGACCTCAACTACCATTAAATTACTAATGTTTATGATTAAGATCTTGAACACTTAATTTGATTAATTAACCAATTAATTAGCATCTGAATCATCATCCTAAAATATTTAATTAGCTAACTAAATAATAAGGAATTCTCAAATTTAACATTCAAGCACACAATTTCATTCATACATTTCATCGAACACCGAACACCTTTGTGGCACACATAGAAAATTAGAGAATAATGAAAAATTAGTGTCCAATCTAATCATTAATCAACAAAAAGGCTTTTTAATTAGTGTCTAACCAGCTACTAATCACAATTACACAAATTCTTAATCAAATATAACTTAACCAAGCTTGTATAAGAAAAAGAAAGAGTGTAGGAAATAGAAATCCTTAGCCAAAATTCTACTTGTAATTCCATGGATTTAAGCTTCTCCAAGGTCCTTCTTCCTTGCTAGTCACAGATGGAGGATTAGAGCTTCATTAGAGGTGGAATGGAGTGGGAATGGAGGCTAGAGTGTGTATGGAATGGATGAAGGTTGAATGAAGCGTGGAATGGATTGTAGCGTCTAAATGGAGAATAGACGAAGGGGATGGAATAAGGATGGAGTGAATGAGATGGGATGCTGCCCGAATGTATTTTTTTTTCACCTCACGTGCTTCATTTTATCACTTTCACATGCTTCCTCTTTTATTTCAATTCCCTGCAGCTCCTTTCTCTTTTATTATATATGAATGTGGACTGCACTTGTCATGCTGAAGTGTTGAATCCATGCTTCATGCTTCTTTATTCTTTTTCCACGTTGGCCTTCATGCAGCTACTCTGTACTCGTGGCACTTCTTCTAGCTTCTTTGAGTTTGAATGTGTGCATATGGCAGCCTCTTTCTCCACGACGCTCTTTCACTCGTGCTATTGCAGTTTACTTCAAAACCTGTGGCTTCTTCCTTTGTGTTGTTTGCTTGTTTCTTCATGCAATGTTTTCCAATTCAGACTCGTGCAAATCCACGTGGCTTATTTCAAATCAACCACAGCTTCTTCTTGCGTTCTTTTTACGTTCACTCCCTCAGCTCCTTCTTTTGCATGTGTGCATTTCTACTCGCTAACTCGTAGCTCTTCGTGTTCTATTTGCTTTGTTCTGCTGGCTTTTAACTCGTACTTTCTGCACTTGTCTCCACGTGAGCTTCTTGCTCACTCACCCAAGCTCATCACGTAGCTTTTTCTTCTCACAAGCAGCTCATGTTGATCTTCCTCTTTTCTTTCCACACAAAGCTCGAGTTTGCTATTGTATGAGTGGGTGGCTTGTGTGTTATTACATGAGCTACTGGTCTTGTGTGTTCAACGCAAAACTCCTTCTCCCGTCGTTGCTCAAAACTGGTGGCGTTTGTTCTCCCCATGCATGAGTGGTCCATCGTGTATGAGAGCTATGTTTCTTGCTACTGCTCAGTCCTCCAAACCGTGGCTGCAATCCCTTTAGTATGTGGCTCTCCTTCCTTTGTTTCTGCCTTGCATGTGTGTGTATTTGAGCTGCTTTTATTCGATCTTCTTTTCCTTGAGAGCCTTCATACTATTTCTGCTACTCTCCCCCATGTCAACTTCTTCATAGGTGGCTAGACATGATGCAACGTGGAAGTGTAGTGGCTGTAGCGTTCTTCTTCCATTACAATGTAAAATCTAAGCCTCGTGTGTTGTGTTCTCTTCAAGCAAGGCCCATCCCATAGTTGCTTTTCCCTCTTGTATTACACGTGATTTATTTCTCCCATTCAAATTTTATTGCCCAACAAAAAGTGCACTTGATCCCAACTCTTCTATTCCTCTTCTTCAAAACAAATTCTCATTCAAGCTCCAATTACATATTAAAATTTTGCACAAAAGAAAGAATGGAAGAGATGAAATAGAAAAATTCACAAAATTCATTTAAAATGATTTATGCATTTAAAATCAATAATTTTACAAATTAACTCATAAAGTGTATAAAATGGCTAATGAAATTAAATTCTACCTAATTAAACCTCTAAAGCCATATTTGAACACTAAAATGCTTAGGTTAAGAGGATTAAAATGTATAAAAATGATACTTATCAAGAGGTTCATGTAGCTAAGGAGAGTTTTAAATTTTTTTAAGCTCATTTTTGAGTCATATATGATGAATAAATATGAGGGAAAGCCTTAGGAGAAATTTAGAAACCATAGAAAGTGAGTTAGTACTTTATGTTCCATAATATGACTTAAAGAAGCAACATGTAGTTAGGCTCTTGATTTTGATTGTGTGATGACTCTAAGAGGCTTAAAAAGAGTCAAGAATCATATTTGAAAGGAAAGAATGAAGCCTAAAATTTATTTGAGGGGTGTTATTTCATTAGGTGCATTTATGGGACCATAATGAGGTTTATAGATCAAACTAGTATCTAAGCAAGTTGTGTGGCCTTAGAATTAATTCCATGAACCTAATTGGCTTCCATAAATTGTGTTTAGGCCAAGAGAAATCATCCCTACACTTTTGTGTGTGTGTGGCCGAAGCAAGGAAGGGAAATTCAAGAGAAAAAGTGTGTGGTTGTAACCAAGGTAGCTTACTCCTCCTTCTCCCATGCATGATTGTTTGCTTTACTTATCTTTGAATGTGTGTATGTGTATTTTTAAGCCATGAAAAGTGTTCTAGCATGACTTTGATTCCATGGTGCCATGATATTACAATATGCATTTATATGATGTTTATGATGTGTGCTTGGATTTACTTGAGTGTAGTGAAGCCAAAAACCCTTAACGATAGTGAGGATGAGTCAAGAACCCTTAAGATTGGTTGAGACAAAGTAAAGAGTCTTCTAAAAATGAGGTTAACTCCCAAGAGCATGGTAGAGTCCAAAAACCTCTTAAAGAATGGGTGAGGCAAGTCCAACATCCACAAAAACTTGGGTGAGGTCAATTGATAAGCATGATTTTTATACATTTTAATCCTCTTAACTTAGGTATTTTGATGATGGAATATGGTCTTAAGGGTTTAATTAGATACAATTTGATTTCATCAGCCACTTATGCACTTTGTGAATTAATTAGCAAAATTATTGAGTTTTAATGCATGAAATTCTTTTAAATAATTTTGTGGATAATTCTATTGAATATTTTCCATTCTTTTGTGCAGAATTTTTGATGGGCAAATAGCTTGAGTGGGAAATTGAATTGAGAAAGAGATGAAGGCTTCATGTGTACAATTATATGAGGAAAATTTACAAGAGAAGCTTGAATTTCACGTGGCTGGAACAAAAGTGTGGAGGCTATGAATGAATGAAGCATGAGAGCAAGAACGAAATAAAGCTAACATGGAAATCGTGGCTAGCAGCTGTAGGAAGAAAACGCATATGAGTAACACATGAATGACATGAGAAGAGCAAAACAGAGCATGCATGGCCTCACATAATCTGCACACATATATCACACTTTCATCACCATGTAACGCTCAAGTAAGAGACAGCCCACGATGAAGAGAAGCTGAGCTGAAACATAGTAGAAACAGCTCCACGTAAAGAGGTCTTGGGTTGAAAAGTGTGGAGGAGCAGAAAAGAGGAAGAGCCACGAGTTGTGTGGAGTGAAGGTGTAGCTCGTGTTGAGATAAGAAGATTCAAAAGCTATGTGGAGCAGAAACAGGGGATGTGGGTTTTGGTTTGAATGGAAAATGAGGCCACGAGTTGAGAGGCTCGAGTTTCTTGGTTCTAACGTGAAGAAGCTAGAAATAATGGTTTGCAAAGCAAAAAAACACGAAGAGCAAGAGCTATGGGTTGTCTCATGTAGAACTACATGTGGAGAAGGAGCAGAACAGAACCATCCACGTAACATGCAGCTCGAGTTGAAGTTCCACGGGTTTATGGTAGGAGGAGACCGAGAATAATAAGAGAAATACGTGGAATGAGTTGGAGAACGCTGCATGAAGAAACAAGCAAACAACACAAAGGAAGAAGTGCCACGGGTACAGAGCATGGGCAGCAGCACGAAACAAAAGACGAGAGCTCGAGTTCTTCGTGCTGGGCTGGACGAAGAAGCTCACATGAGCTGGAGGAATTAAACTCGGGCAGAATGTGATGAAAGCTCAAGCTGTGACACCTTAACCTTTAGCTCATACCCAACGTGCCCTCTAGCCCATATGGGCAATGCGGAACTCATAAGGGAGACAGTTTCTCTACCTTATGCTTACTCTTATATGGCACTATGTGTGGGTAGAGCTCCACTTAGAAGTAATATGGACCGGTTGAGCTCTCTCTCTAATTCCTCATGCTCAATTCCTCCATTGAGACTTATTTCAATCCCTACTCTATGCTTAGGACTCATAGAAAGCAAAAAGGGATTGGAGACATGCATTTTCGCTATGGGCAGATTTTGCTTCATTTCTGGGCTAACTTTGGAAATTCATAACTAAATGCAGAAAAATCGTATCTACATGATCTGGGTCATTATAGAAATTTTGAGACGTCTACTTCATGCTAAAAATACTTAGAAGTCTCAATCTCTCACTCATTCTGCGTTTGACATCGAAATAGTTCACTGGTCAGAGGGGGCTTCTTTACTGTCACAGTTTACTGATATGGACTTTGAAAATGTCTAACTAATTCCACAAAAATCCAATGCTCATAAACTCTATCTCTATGGAAATATGTGGATGTTATCTAGAGGAGAAAAATCTCTCCAGATCAGTTCACCTAGCCAATTTCCCGGAAACCGATGAAACAGTACCTCGGGTCTGGTTGGGTGTCTGATTCTGAGCAGGAACTTCGAATTTGCATAACTTCCTCTCTAGACCTCTAAATGAGGTGCTTCCAGTTCCTACAAGTCACTGTGACCATCTAGTTTCTGTGTATAAAATTTCGTAGCCATTGGACTACGTTTGCCCCTCGGATGACATGATTTCAAAACTGACCAAATGAACAGTGATTTTCTGAAATCCGAATTTCTGAGGTCAACTTTGAATGCTCATAGAAAATGCTATAGACCTCTATTTGACATGAACTCTAGCTTCCCAGAAAGCTCTAAACATAATCTAGCTACATGTCAAATCTCATAGCTAAAAGAGGTCATATGGCTATTCTATGACATCATGTGCAAAAGGCCATTTCTTGGCCAAAAGTGTGGCTAATGGGGTCCAATCTTAAGTTTTCTACTTCTATGACTCTTTGAGCACATGAGAAAGCATCTATAGGAGCTACCAATCATGCCTCAAGTGTCTAATAACTTAGATTGGGGAAACTCACTACCCCATGCCCACTTATGCACCCATATATACTAGGCTATCATTGGTTCTTTCTCATTCAACCATGCTCTTTCATTCATCATAAATCTCATTCTCATACATTCATCATTAATATATACATGGTTTTACAAGACTATGAGGAACTACATCATATACATCATTTACATCTCATAGCTCATGTACAATGTATTACAAAACTTTACACTTTTCTTCATCTCTATCCCTAGCCTCATGCTTGTTGGTGGTTGCTCCCATCTCTTACCTCACTTGGGCCACCTGGCATGGTTGGATGATGGAGAGGGGGTGAGATTCGGAGAATCTCAATAGTTCAACTCTCATTCAAACATACATATATTGCATGCAACAAGTCTCATTATGCATGTGTGGCATGTTAGCATATAAAACATGATGAAAAATATTTAAAACATGTGAAATGGCCATGGATAACATTCATGAGCTCGCTGAGTACTTGGATCGGCCTCACCCCTTCCCTTATGGCTTTTGGATTTGCCTTCCCATACTTTTAGAGGTACTTAGACTCACCCTTACTCTTTGGGAGTCAACCTCATTTTGGGAGACATGGCTCAACCAACTTAGGGCTTCGGCTCATCCTCACCTCAGCTATAGGGTTATTGGCTTTTCCATTTCCTCAAGCAAATCAATCAAGCATTTAAAACATCATCTCAATCATACATATAATCATGCTAACACACTTCTCATAACTCATATCATTCATACACACAAGCAAGACAATGTAAACACACAATTATGCATGAGAGAAAGTGGAGAGAACTACCTTTATTGGCTATCTACTACTTGCTCTATCAATGGTTTCCTCCCTTATTGGTTTCACAACAACTTCTAGATGGGAGAGTTCCTCTTGAGCCTAACCACACAAAAGCATGGAATTAATACCTTACTACTCAATTCTTAAGCTAGGGATCACTTCTAATCAGCTCTACTGAGCTTCTCACTCTAGGTTTCTTCCTCACTCTAGGGTCCATTAGCTATCCTCTCTCTTTTCTCACCTCTAATGCTCTTAAGAAAGGGAAAAGTAAGATAGAGAAGACTATATACTTCTAATCTCTCTCACGAATGGTTTCCCACTCTCTCTCCTCTGAACCAGACTCAAGACCTAGCCATTTTCGACCATTGAAACCGTAGGAAAGAGGGAAAGGGGAGAAGGGCAAAATACTAAGAGGAAGTCATGAGAATCCTTACCTTTCTTGTGCTTTCCTATTCTCTTCAGCTTCTCTCTCTCTCCTCCGCCCTTTTCTCTCTCCTAAGACGAGTTTGAGTCGGTTAGAAGAAGAAAGAAGAGATTTGGAAGTCTTTAAAAAGTCAAATTCTCTTTTTCTCGCTTTTCTGGACCGCTCTCGCTATAGCGAGTTAGTGACCTCGCTACGGCGAGCTCGTGTCTGTTCCAGACTTCTGCCTTCGCTATGGCGTCGCTACGGCGAGATCGTGTCTATTCTTGACCTTCGCTATGGCGTCGCTATGGTGAGATCGTGTCTGTTCCAGACCTCTGCCTTCGCTATGGCGTCGCTATAGCGAGCAACTCCCTGGTCTCTATATGGAATGCCATACTCGCTATAGCTAGGAACAATTTCGCTACGGCGAAGAGGCATTCTTGCGATAGCGATTCCATATCTCGCTATGGCGAGAAGACTTAGAAAATTCTCAGCTCTTCGAAAATTTTCCAACTTTTCTTTTCCTTCCTTTTTCTTTTCTCATTTTCTTTTCTATTTTCTTGGCTGTTACATTCTACCCTCCTTATAAAAATTTCGTCCCCGAAATGTAAACAACATACCTCATGGGAAGAGTTCTGGATGTTTCTTCCTCATATCCTCCTCCAATTCCCATGTGGCTTCTTCTGGTGACAAACCCTTCCAAACCACTTTCACCAACGGTATCGTCTTATGCCGTAACTGCTTGAGTCTAGCATCTACGATCCGTTCTGGCGATATTATATAAGATAGATTCTCCTGTAACTGCACATTCTCATATTCTATGACATGTGAGGGGTCTGGCTGGTACTTTTTCAGTTGGGAAACATGGAAGACATTATGAACTTGGCTTATATTTGGAGGAAGAGCTAGTCTGTATGCCACAGGTCCTACTTTATCTAGAATCTGAAAAGGACCTATGTACTTGGGACTGAGCTTCTTACTTTTAATGGATCGACCTATAGCTGTGGATGGAGATACCTTAATGAAAACATGATCTCCGACCTCAAACTCTAACGGCCTCCTACGCTTATCTGCATAGCTTTTCTGTCTACTTTGGGCTGTCAGAAGTTTCCTTCTGATGGTTTCTATCTGTCTAGAGGTCTGATCCACCAACTCTGGGCCTATAAGGCTCCGCTCTCCTAGCTCAACCCAACACATTGGGGACCTACACGTCCTCCCATACAATGCCTCATACGGTGCCATCTGTATACTAGCATGATAACTGTTATTATAGGCAAACTCCGCTAAAGGCAAGTATGTGTCCCAGTTCCCTTTCAATTCTAGCACACATGCCCTCAACATGTCTTCTAGGGTTTGGATGGTTCTTTCTGTCTGTCCATCCATCTGAGGGTGGTAGGCTGTGCTAAATCTAAGTCTGGTACCTAGAGCATCTTGTAATGATCTCTAGAAATTCGATGTGAATCTGGGATCTCTATCTGAGACTATGCTCTTAGGCACACCATGCAGTCTAACTATCTCTCGGATGTACAGCTGGGCTAACTTATCTAGGGTATAAGTGGCTTTCATAGGTAAAAAGTGCGCTGACTTTGTTAACCTATCCACTATTACCCATATTGCATCATAGCTCGATAATGTCCTGGGCAAACCCATAACAAAATCCATAGCTATGCTATCCCACTTCCACTCCAGGATATCTAGAGGCTGAAGTAACCCTGCTGGTTTCTGATGCTCTATTTTTACTTTTTGACATACTAAACATCGGGAGACATAGTCTGCTATGTCTGCTTTCATTCCGGGCCACCAGAACAATCTTTTCAGATCCTGGTACATCTTATTGCTACCCGGATGAATGGTATACTTACTCTTATGTGCCTCATCTAGGATTTTCTCTTTGATCTCAGTGTTCCTAGGCACATACAACCTATCCCTGTACCTTACTATATTATCCTCAGACAGGTTGAACTCCTGAACATTTCCTTGGGTCATCTGGGCTCTAACTTTCTTTGCATGATCATCTACTTGCTGAGCCTCTCTTATCCGATCTCTCAGGTCACTTTCTATTCAGGTTTCACTCATTAATAACTTTCCCGAACACACCCTGCAGGAGAGACTCATGTCTCTGAACCTCTCGAGCAATTCTTGCTCTCGGATCATCATACAGGCCACGTGTATGGATTTTCTGCTTAGGGCATCAGCTACCACATTAGCCTTACCTGGATGGTATTTCAGTGTAAACTCATAATCTTTCAGAAATTCTAACCATCTTCTTTGCCTCATATTGAGCTCTTTCTGCTCAAACAGGTACTTAAGACTCTTGTGGTCGCTATACACTTCTATTGCTGCCCCATATAAGTAGTGTCTCGATATCTTTAAAGCGAATACCACTGCGGCTAACTCTAGGTCGTGTGTGGGGTAGTTTTCCTCATGAGGCTTTAACTATCTGGAAGCATAAGCTACCACTTGGCCTTTCTGCATGAGTACGCATCCTAACCCTTTCTTAGAGGCATCACTGTACACTGTAAAACTCTCTCTCGGGTCAGGGAGTACTAGAACTAGTGCCGTGGTCAACTTGTGCTTCAACTCTTGAAAACTACTCTCACATTTCTCATTCCACACAAACGACACACTCTTTCTAGTAAGCCGGGTCAATGGCATTGCTATTTGAGAAAAGCCTTGAATGAACCTTCTATAGTACCCTGCTAAACCTAGAAAGCTCCTGATCTCTGTCACTGTCCTAGGTCTCTCCCACTGCAATACTGCCTCTACCTTATGGGGATCTACTGCGACCCCTGCCTGGGAGATCACATGACCCAGAAACTGAATTTCAGTGAGCCAGAAATCACATTTACTAAGTTTAGCATACAACTGTCTTTCTCTTAAGGTCTCCAAGACTAGTCTCAACTGCTGCTCATGTTCCTCTCCACTTTTTGAGTAGATGAGGATATCATCTATGAAGACTACTACAAATCTGTCTAGATATGGCCTGAAGATTCTATTCATATAATCCATAAAAACTGCAGGTGCATTCGTTAACCCGAAGGGCATAACCAGGAATTCATAATGCCCGTATCTGGTTCTAAAAGCTGTCTTGGGAATATCATTCGCTTTTACTCTGAGCTGGTGATATCCCGACCTGAGGTCTATCTTAGAAAACACTGACGCTCCTGCTAACTGATCTAGGAGGTCATCTATGCGAGGGAGAGGGTACTTGTTCTTAATGGTAATCTTATTGAGTTCCCTGTAGTCTATACATAACCTGAGGCTCCCGTCTTTCTTCTTTACAAATAGAACTGGGGCTCCCCATGGTGAGACACTAGGTCTGATGAAACCCTTTTTTAAGAGTTCCTCTATCTGCTTCTTAAGCTCTGCTAACTCTGTGGGGGCCATTCTATAAGGGGCCTTAGACACTGGACTTGCCCCAGGTACGATTTCTATGGGAAACTCGACCTCTCTCTCTGGGGGCAATCCACTCATCTCTTTAGGGAATACTTTTGGGAATTCCCTTACTACTGGGATCTCATCTATACCCTCTTCTGCCTCAGCCTGTACTGAGAAGAAGACCAAATACCCCTGACAACCATGTCCTAGAGATCTCTTTGCTTGGGAAGTGGTCATGACAGACAACTCAGCCCTATTACTAGGCATAGTCCCACATTCAGGTAAAGTAACACATCTGTGGCTACAATCTAGTGTGGCATTATTGGTAGACATTAAATTCATACCAATGATCACATCTATTTCAATGAAGGGCATGCATATCAAATCAAGGGTGGTCAGGCAATGATTAAATTGGATCACACAATTCAAGCAAGCATGGGAAGTGATGGCTCGGTTTCCAGTAGGGGTAGATACATGCAACTCATATGGCAATGTATGCATACACAGACCCGACCTCTTAACACAGTCATATGATATGAAAGAATGGCTAGCGCCCGAATCAAATAAGGCAGTTACTGAAAAATCATTTATCTTAATAATACCTTGAATCAGACTCAGGGACTGGCTAGCCTCTTGCTGTGATAGGGTAAAGACTCTACCTTGGGTCTGTGGTTTGGGAGGAGGAGCCATCTCTCTCTGCTGTGCGATCGGTAGAGGGGCCTGTGGGGGAGCTTGCATGCAGTCTCTGGCTATGTGCCCCGGCCTGCCACATCGATAGCATACGTTCTGCCCCGCATAACACGGCCTGGTACCGTGATTCCTGCCACACTGAGGACATATGAGAGGTGGAGCGCTGCCTCTACTAGACTGAGCTTTCCTCTTCTTCCCTCTCTGGTTCCACTGACTCTTTCCTCCTCTACGGCTTGTCACTGCCGGCTGGGAACCATCTCTAGACCTCTTAGGCTCAGGGAGGGGAAGTAATGGTCTAGCGCTGGAGGTAGGTTGCATCATCCTGAGATTTGTCTCTGTTACTCTGCATACTTCTACTAGGGTATGAAAGTGCCTGATTCTCTGGGGCACTACCCTGTCTCTGATCTCAGGGAGCAAACCCTTCTCTAGCCTATCTGCCCTCCATTTCTCATCATCATGTCTCTGGAGGTATGAGGAATATCTAGAGAGCTCAATGAACTTTGCTACATATTGGTCCACTGACATCCCCGGTATCTATCTCAGCAGAATGAACTCTGACTCCTTCTCATCTCTAATGGAGTCGGGGAAATACTTCTCGTGGAATGCCTCGAGGAATGCCTCCCATGTGATCGGGACGTTCCTCGCCCTCAGTATCGGTTCAGTACCCTTCCACCAATATATTGCTTCTTTTCTTAACTGGAAAGCCACCATCTTGGCTTTCTGCTCAGAAGTGCACTCCATAACCTCGAAGATCTGCTCAAGTTCGATAATCCAGGCCTCGGCTCTATCTGCACTCATCTCACCATCAAAGGTGGGAGGCCCGAACTTTCTGAACTGAGTAACTACTTTTCTGGTCGAGGGCTGCTGCTCAGCAGGAGGCATCTGAGCTGGTGGGACTGGGGCTACAGCTGCATATGTGGCTGTGCATCTGTAGGAGTCGCCCCTGAATGCTCAGGACGATCAGAGTATGGAACTGGCTGAGGAGGGGGAGGTGTAGGACCTTGGCTATCTCTCTCAGCAAGCCGTTCTTGTAGCTGCATGATAACAGCTTGCTGCTGATCCAAGCGAGCCACTATACTCTGTAAGGCTCCAGCTACTAGATCACTAGGCCCGGCCTCATCTGCCTGAGTCGCTCTGGAAGGCCTACCTCTTCCTCTACCTCTACCTCTGCCTCTGCTTTGGCGAGTGTCTACCATCTTTCTGAAACATATAACATGGCTTAGCATACATAAAAGGGACACATGCCACTTTCATACACTCAATCATCCATAGCAAAACTCATAAACATCTTGGCAACTCTCAACATATGCTACAACTCACAATGAAAGCTTAAAACTGTGCTCTCATACTACATCTCATAATGAAAGCTTCGAACCTTACTGTTCTTATGCTACATCTTACCATCAAAGGTCTTGTCCTCTCTTCCTAGTTCGAGGGCTTGCTCTGCTTACCCGGCCTTCCTAGGGAAAGGCACCTTTGATGTTCTAACTGATGTTCTAACTTATCATGAGAGCCTGAAACTTTTGCTCTGATACCACCAAATGTGACACCTTAACCTCTAGCTCATACCCAACGTGCCCTCTAGCCCATATGGGCAATGCGGAACTCATAAGGGAGACAATTTCTCTACCTTATGCTTACTCTTATATGGCACTATGTGTGGGTAGAGCTCCACTTAGAAGTAATATGGACCGGTTGAGCTCTCTCTCTAATTCCTCATGCTCAATTCCTCCATTGAGACTTATTTCAATCCCTACTCTATGCTTAGGACTCATAGAAAGCAAAAAGGGATTGGAGACATGCATTTTCGCTATGGGCAGATTTTGCTTCATTTCTGGGCTAACTTTGGAAATTCATAACTAAATGCAGAAAAATCGTATCTACATGATCTGGGTCATTATAGAAAGTTTGAGACGTCTACTTCATGCTAAAAATACTTAGAAGTCTCAATCTCTCACTCATTCTGCGTTTGACTTCGAAATAGTTCACTGGTCAGAGGGGGCTTCTTTACTGTCACAGTTTACTGATATGGACTTTGAAAATGTCTGACTAATTCCACAAAAATCCAATGCTCATAAACTCTATCTCTATGGAAAGATGTGGATGTTAGCTAGAGGAGAAAAATCTCTCCAGATCAGTTCACCTAGCCAATTTCCCGGAAACCGATGAAACAGTACCTCGGGTCTGGTTAGGTGTCTGATTCTGGGCAGGAACTTCGAATTTGCATAACTTCCTCTCTAAACCTCTAAATGAGGTGCTTCCAGTTCCTACAAGTCACTGTGACCATCTAGTTTCTGTGTATAAAATTTCGTAGCCATTGGACTACTTTTGCCCCTCGGATGACATGATTTCAAAACTGACCAAATGAACAGTGATTTTCTGAAATCCGAATTTCTGAGGTCAACTTTGAATGCTCATAGAAAATGCTATAGACCTCTATTTGACATGAACTCTAGCTTCCCAGAAAGCTCTAAACATAATCTAGCTACATGTCAAATCTCATAACTAAAAGAGGTCATATGGCTATTCTATGACATCATGTGTAAAAGGCCATTTCTTGGCCAAAAGTGTGGCTAATGGGGTCCAATCTTAAGTTTTCTACTTCTATGACTCTTTGAGCACATGAGAAAGCATCTATAGGAGCTACCAATCATGCCTCAAGTGTCTAATAACTTAGATTGGGGAAACTCACTACCCCATGCCCACTTATGCACCCATATATACTAGGCTATCATTGGTTCTTTCTCATTCAACCATGCTCTTTCATTCATCATAAATCTCATTCTCATACATTCATCATTAATATATACATGGTTTTACAAGACTATGAGGAACTACATCATTTACATCATTTACATCTCATAGCTCATGTACAATGTATTACAAAACTTTACACTTTTCTTCATCTCTATCCCTAGCCTCATGCTTGTTGGTGGTTGCTCCCATCTCTTACCTCACTTGGGCCACCTGGCATGGTTGGATGATGGAGAGGGGGGTGAGATTCGGAGAATCTCAGTAGTTCAACTCTCATTCAAACATACATATATTGCATGCAACAAGTCTCATTATGCATGTGTGGCATGTTAGCATATAAAACATGATGAAAAACATTTAAAACATGTGAAATGGCCATGGATAACATTCATGAGCTCGCTGAGTACTTAGATCGGCCTCACCCCTTCCCTTATGGCTTTTGGATTTGCCTTCCCATACTTTTAGAGGTACTTAGACTCACCCTTACTCTTTGGGAGTCAACCTCATTTTGGGAGACATGGCTCAACCAACTTAGGGCTTCGGCTCATCCTCACCTCGGCTATAGGGTTATTGGCTTTTCCATTTCCTCAAGCAAATTAATCAAGCATTTAAAACATCATCTCAATCATACATATAATCATGCTAACACACTTCTCATAACTCATATCATTCACACACACAAGCAAGACAATGTAAACACACAATTATGCATGAGAGAAAGTGGAGAGAACTACCTTTATTGGCTATCTACTACTTGCTCTATCAATGGTTTCCTCCCTTATTGGTTTCACAACAACTTCTAGATGGGAGAGTTCCTCTTGAGCCTAACCACACAAAAGCATGGAATTAATACCTTACTACTCAATTCTTAAGCTAGGGATCACTTCTAATCAGCTCTACTGAGCTTCTCACTCTAGGTTTCTTCCTCACTCTAGGGTCCATTAGCTATCCTCTCTCTTTTCTCACCTCTCATGCTCTTAAGAAAGGGAAAAGCAAGATAGAGAAGACTATATACTTCTAATCTCTCTCACGAATGGTTTCCCACTCTCTCTCCTCTGAACCAGACTCAAGACCTAGCCATTTTCGACCATTGAAACCGTAGGAAAGAGGGAAAGGGGAGAAGGGCAAAATACTAAGAGGAAGTCATGAGAATCCTTACCTTTCTTGTGCTTTCCTCTTCTCTTCAGCTTCTCTCTCTCTCCTCCGCCCTTTTCTCTCTCCTAAGACGAGTTTGAGTCGGTTAGAAGAAGAAAGAAGAGATTTGGAAGTCTTTAAAAAGTCAAATTCTCTTTTTCTCGCTTTTCTGGACCGCTCTCGCTATAGCGAGTTAGTGACCTCGCTACGGCGAGCTCGTGTCTGTTCCAGACTTCTGCCTTCGCTATGGCGTCGCTACGGCGAGATCGTGTCTATTCTCGACCTTCGCTATGGCGTCGCTATGGCGAGATCGTGTCTGTTCCAGACCTCTGCCTTCGCTATGGCGTCGCTACAGCAAGCAACTCCCTGGTCTCTATATGGAATGCCATACTCGCTATAGCTAGGAACAATTTCGCTACGGCGAAGAGGCATTCTCGCTATGGCGATTCCATATCTCGCTATGGCGAGAAGACTTAGAAAATTCTCAGCTCTTCGAAAATTTTCCAGCTTTTCTTTTCCTTCCTTTTTCTTTTCTCATTTTCTTTTCTATTTTCTTGGCTGTTACACAAGCTACTAGTTGTGGATGCATGACTCGAATGAGTTAAAGAAGAAGCTGCATGAGAGGTAGCCCACAAAGAAAAAAACACTTGGATATGAAAATGAATTGAAGAAGCTGACGGGGAGAGAGCTGGAGATTAAGTTAGCTGCAAGCTGATGTGGGAATAAATGCGCTGAGCACGTGGAATTAAAGAAGGCTGACGTAAGAGCAGAACACGTAGGATTAATGAAAGCGTGAGTCATTCAGCGAGAAATAAACGAGCTGAGGGGCACATGATTGAAAAAAAAGAAGCTAGCTGGGACATGACCTTAGCATTGGGAATAAGGAGCTAAGGGCTGAAGAATAGACGGAGAACATGACGTAAAAAAAAAAGGAGCTCTAGAGGTTTACTGGAACGTGGGAAACGCGAGAGCTCCAGGGAGAGGTTAATTAATCCATTCCTCCATGGCTGAAACTTCGATCATCAATTTCCTTCCAATTAAACTCTCCATGGCAGCTTGAATCATCCATGGTGGCTAGTTGAAGCTTGGAAACTCCCAGATGTAAATTTGAGCTCCACATTTTCTCACCAAATTGGATGAAAATTCTTTGCTCCATCTTTTAATTTCAGAATTATTTTCTTTATTAATTTGACTAGGTTTAGTTTATTAATTGAGGAATTTGATTACTGAAAATTTCTGGATTGGGTTGAATTGTGGATTGAGCTTAATTTGATCTTTGGAATTGTAATTGTGATCATTACATGTTTGTAAAAATTACAGAATTAGTTCCGTGCAAATTACTTTTAATTTCCTTTTGATTTTAGGCCAATAGATACAATGGTTGTTGGATTAAGTAGTTGAAATTTTTGTGCAATTAATTGTTTGAGGAATTAATTAATCTAATTGGTTAATTAGGATCTTAAGTGGATTGTGCAGCAGATTTTATTGATCAATTAGGATTGGTTATAGTGTGTTCTTGTTCTTAATTCAATTAATTAATTTTTCAAGGTTTCTTGTGGTTGCAAATTCCTTGAATAATTGATGAATTGAATCTTGGATGGTTATTCAAGAGCCATTATGGGGAATATACTAAAGAGCAAAAAATTAAATCCAAATTTGGTAAACTAAAAAGGGCAAGGATAATTGAATTCTAGAGAGTCCATATGAAGGCTAGCTATCACATTTTTTCAACTGTTCACTTCATTTAGTCTTAATTTTTTTATTCTTGTCAATTAAATTTTAGTTCAATTAAATTCTAACATTTCAAAACCCCCAAAACAAGTCCCAATTAGTAATGCTTGGAACACTCTTTCATAAACAAATTGAGTCACAAACTCCTTGGGAAATGACCTAGGTTACACCATTATCTACAAAATTCATTTTGCTTCCTAGTTTTATTTGAAATTGTGCGACACGATTGTTATCAATCCACTTGCTTGGCAAGCCTTTGTATGCTATGTATGACTTTTTCAAATAATAAAAATGCTTCTTGAATGTTTGCACATGTCAACATGACCATACATGTATTTATAAGACTTGTTTGCATCTTTTATGTATGATTGAATGGGAGATGAGTTATTGGGATTCTTTGAATCTCCTCCTTTCCTCTCCAATGTTTTAATATACTAGGTGGACCAAGAAAGTAAGGTAATGAAAGCCAAGCACCTTGAAGATAAGAAGATGATATGAAAGTGTTTGAATTTTGCAACTTTAAAGCCATACAAATGGCAAAAGATGTAACTAATGGATGTATATGTATTATGATGTTATGAACACATGTAATTATGATAATATATCATGTATAAATGGGAGAATGTATTATGTGATCACTAAAATACAATTTGAGCATGTTATAGCATTGTAGCTGTAACACCATCATTTTTTAGCTTATTTCATACTATCTCCATGTTTAACATCATGCAATTCATGGAGGAATCAAGAAATTAGCATAAAATAATGAATAATTTTGCATTGCGTCGTGTATGAAAATTTTATTCAGTGTCACGTGGACCATATGAGCTCATACAACATATTCCCATATTTAATTACATGAATACAATTCATTTGCATCATCAAAAGTGGCCTACATCTCGTGGAAACCAAAAGGAGACATAAAATACTTATATATATTTTTGGCTAGATTTGAGGCTTTTCTGTCACAAACTTTAAAAAATCATAACTAATTTTAAAAAATTCAAAACCACACATTCTTGACCATTCTGGAAAGCTCAACATGTCTACTTAAAATATGTCCAGACCATAACATCCACCACAAAAGATGTTTGACATTTGAAAAGGTCTAAAGGTCAAGCTGTTCACTAGAGCTGTCACAAAATTCTGTAGAAAACTTCAAAAATGTCCAATTAATTCCACAAAAATCCAATCCTTGCAAATGATACCAATATAGAAATCTGTGGAAGTTAGCTAGAGGGGAAAAATCACTCCAAACCAGTTCAAGCACTCCTAGACATCAAAATCTAATCAAACAATGACTAAGATCAGATGAAATCCCTAATATTGGATAGAATCTTAGAAAATTCATATCTCCCTCTCTAAACATCCAAATGAGGTGCTTCTAGTTGACACAAGTCACTGGGAACATCAAATTTCTCTTTATAAAATATCATGGTAATTGGACATCATTTGAGCCCTGTGTGACATATTTCATTTTTGGACCTGAGTGAACAGTGACATGACCAAAACCAGAAAATTTTTCAACTTTGAAAACTTATCAAATATTCTCTAGACCTCCAAAAATTCCATACTTTAGTTTCCCAAAAATCTCTCAATGAAGTCTAATTTCATGCCAAATCCTAGATCAAGAAGAGCTCATTTAGGTAAAAAGTGACATAGGATTCTAAATTGGTCAATTTTGGCTCCAATCAAAACCCTAAATCCTATAACTTGCATTCTAAAGCTCCCTTTTCAATTCTAGTTGCATATTCTTAATCTTCACACTCTATAACCTTTGGTTCCATCAAGAATACATAAAGAAAAATTATCCTCCTTACTTTCTCTCTCTAGACCTAAGCTTAAATGGTTTGGAAATACAAGATTTTGTAAGTGTTTCAAATGAAGTCTTACTTTAAAACGGAGCTCTCTTCGTGTAAATTATTTTTCACTGATTGATTTCTTGAAAAGAGTTCCTTTTTGGCTTGGGTTAGACCTAAATCTTTAAGTTTTCAAGAAAAGAAAACCACCATTAAAGAGCTCTTAGAGAGAGGATGAACTTTCTTAACTGGCGCGGGGATGAAACAGGATCGTTTACTTACCTAAACATAAGCTTAAATTTCTTCTCTCTCCCCTCTCTTAATGTCACGCCATTGCCGTCCCCTTTTTTCTGCAAATGGAAGTTTGGAGAAGGTGATGAGGTGTAATCTTACTTAAGAAGCCTCTTTTATAATTTTCAAAATGACCATTTTGCCCCTATGTGCCTGTTTGCTCCGTTTAGGTTCATTTTAACTCCTTTTTGAGAACCATCTTTTCTATCATAAAATTCAAGTTCCCAATTAAATAAAATGCTTTTGAAATCACTCAAATCGGAGCCAAAACCTTCCCAAACGAATCAGTCAAAGTTCAGGTCAATTGACATTGGAAAACGTCCACTGAAGGGGCTTTAGCTGTCTCGGGGCTTCCCATGGTTTTTAGGGCCTCTGAGAACCCTGGAAAACTCAACTTTTATTCAAAAAGCCATCCTGTGAAAATTCTAAAATATTCTCAAAATAACGAAAATGCCCTTACGTTTTGTAACTTTTTTGTAAGAAATTGTTTCTTCATTCTAGCTCTGTTTTTCCTTCTGTCTGAGCCTAGGATCCTCATTTTTAGGAGTCTCGAATACTTCCCAATTTTTTAGGACCTTAACTAATTTATTTCGAGGGACTTGCTTTTGTATTCAATGAATTTTGTTTGTTTATAGAGAAGTCATACGTTATGTTTCTCACGTTTTTAGAAAATTGGATATTACAATAGCTTCTTGAGTGGTATTATGGAATTGTGTATACGTGTGAGTGAGATGGCCAAAATGAGATGCATGAGGGTTGGGACCATTTGGGCAGCTCACACAAGTCCTAATTATGCTTTCAGACTTGCCCAAAAGGTGTTAAACCCCAAGGAAAGTCATTTGGACATTTTGGTACCCTATATGGAGCCAAAATTGACCATAATGGAACCTTATATCACTTTTTGTCCAAATGAACTCTTCTTGATCTAATATTTGGCATGTAATTAGAGCTTGTTGAGAGCTTTTTGGGAAGCTAAAAATTAGAATTTTCGGAGGTCTACAAAATATTTGATGATTTTTCAAAGTTGGCAAATTTTCTGGTTTTGGTCATGTTACTGTTCACACAGGTTCGAAAATGAAATCTATCACATAGGGCCCAAATGATGTCCAATTGCCATGAAATTTTATACAGAAAAACTAGATATTCCCAATGACTTGTGCCAACTAGAAGCACCTCATTTTGATATCTAGAGAGGGAGATATGAATTTTCAAAGAATCTGTCTAGTACCAGGTGCTCTACCTGACTTCAGTTACTGTTTGATTGGGTTTAGATATCTGGTCATGTCTGAACTAGTTTGGAGTTATTTTTTCCCATAGCTACCATCCATAACTTTCTCAATTGGTATCATTTGCATAGATTGGACTTTTGTGGAATTAATTGGACATTTTTTAAATTTACTGCAAAATTTTGTGACAACACTAGTGGATAGGCTGACCTCTAGACATTTTTGAATGTCAAACATCATCTGTGTTAGATTTTTGAATGTCAACCAGACATATGTAGATTTCCAAAATGGCCAAGAATGCATGATTTTGATTATTCTAGAATTAGTTATGATTTTCCAAAGTTTGTGCCAGAAATGAGAAAAATCTAGCTGAAAATATATACATGTATTTTATGCTTCGCTATGATTTTCATGAGATGTAGGCCACTTTTGATGATGCAAATAAGTTGTAATCATGTAATTAAATATGAGAATGTGATATCTGAGCTCATATAGTCCACGTGACACCGAATGAAATTTTTAAACGCGATGCAACGCAAAAATAGTTTTTATTTTAATGCCTTTTTCTTTGAGAATTTTCATGATTCTTAAAAATGAGTTATTTAAGGGCTTGAAATAAACTAAAAATTATGGTGTTACAACTTTCCCTTATCTTCACTCATCATATACGACTCAAAAATGGGTTTGAAAAAATTTAAAACTATCCCTAGGTGTCCCAACCATGTTAGGCTAAGCTTATGCTTCCTTTTAGCCTCCATGGAATTTGCTCTGTTTTCTGAATGGAAGATGCATGTGGGGAGCCTTCTAGGGATCTTAGGAGCTCATTTAAACATTCATTTAGGCCCAAAAGTCATTGTATTAAATCATATTTTATAAGGAATACTAGAAACCCTAACTTTGCTATCTTGATTTTCCGTGGTTCTTTTGTTGTTTTCTTTGTATATTCTTATTCTCCTTCCTTAAATTCCTAACATTCATCCTTAGTTTAGCTAGAAATTCCACTCCTTAGGGCTAGCCATATGTAGGTCGAACCAAGGAAGAAAGGGGAGAAGAAGTAGCTACTATGGGATGGAACTTTTACCATATTTTTCCTTGTTTTCTTGCTTGATTCTTCCTTTCTTTGGCCTCTTCTCTTCAAATACGAATTTTCCCCTCTGTTCTTCCCTCAAAACAGATCCATAAAATTCAATAAAACCATAGGAAAGAAGGGGAAATGGAGAAGAAGAGGTTTGCTAAAGAGAAAACATGAAAAAAAAAAAGAAATCCATACCTTTCTACTTTGTTTTTCTCCTTATCTTCTTCTCCTCTTGGTGTGCCTCACTCTTAGGGTTCTTCCTTTGATTTAGGGTAGAAACAAATGTGGCTAAGTGAGTGAGGAGGTGGGGCGTGACACCTATATATAGGGAGGTTAAGAAAGACTTTTCAAAAATCCTAATTTTGCCCTTTTGTCTTGGCATTTTTGTTTCTAATTTGTTTTAACTTCTTTTTTAGAACCATTTTTTTCATTATAAAATTTAGGTTTCCGATTCAGTAAAATGCCTTTAGAATCACTCAAATCGGAGCTAAAATCTTTTTGAACAAATCTGTTAAAGTTCAGGTCCACAGACGTTGGAAAATGTCTACCAAAGGGGTTTTAACTGTCCCGGGGCTTCCCCTAGTTTTTAGGGCCTCTAAGAATCCCAAAGAACTCAAAACTTTCATTTAAAAAGCCCTATTTTGTGAATTCCAAAATTTACTCAAAATTACAAAAATGCCATTATGTTTCGTAAGTCTTTCATTCAATTTGGTTTCTTCATTCTAGCTCCGTTTTTCTTTCTGTCTGAGCTTGGGATTGTCATTTTTAAGAGTCTAGAATGCTACTTAAATTTTTTGGGACCTCAACTGATTCATTTCGAGGGACTTGCTCTAAAAATGCACCCATTTTCGTCGTTTAACAAAAACTAGACATTACATCATGGATGCTCATCCACTTACTTTCCTTTATCCTTACTCGAGGATCATTCATCTGAAATAGTTAGCCCATGAAACGGGATGATATGCAAATCTCAGTAATCAGAGGTAAATTCCATTCATATGTACCAAATTAATCAACATATATGCATTTAATCATATAAGTATTAGAAACATCATAATATCAGCAAAATGCAATAGTTAAGCTACTAGTGATTACTATCCTATACTAGCAATCGCATATAACATGTTAAAGGCCAATAACATCAAGAAAGGCCTGTCCATGATGCCACTGCCCTATTGAGTGCATCCAGGGGTCTGATCACAACCCAGTGCCTAATCAAAACACTGTGCATGGGTGGCAACTGCACCGTTGCTCCACTATAAACTCACGAGATTTAATCACAACATATCAGATAACCAACCATTCATTTAGGATTCAAAATCATACATGTGCAGTAGATATAAGATTAAAATAAACATATGCAAGGAATAAATATTAACTTTGGTTACCTCACTGTGTAGACAAGTTTTGAAGGCTACCAACAATACCAAAATCACCTTATGATTACAATATCAAACAATTACTACTCTAAATTATCATTTATAGTATCAAACCAAATACCCATAGAATTAAACTACTAATGATGACCTAGAGGACACTTACTTAGCTACCATAGGACCCCAAATTTGGGTTTGGTTATCCCCCCACCAAAAACTTTAGAATGCTTGTAACGACCCTAACTTTTAATCATCATAATTAAGGTTAAGTATGCAATTAATAATCATAATGCAAGGTTGAAAATCATTACAACTAATTATATTCGAAACATGTAGGAAAATTGAAACCTTGATGTTATTAAGGTCATTAATTAGACAACCACAATTATTCAAATGTGCAAGTGAATTTAATCATCAATAAGGAGCCTTTGATTCTTCCATCCATCAATTCCAACTCACAAAAACCTTCTACAAGTGTTTCTAAATCATTCCTTAGTATTACCATAAGAGAAACTAAGGTTTTTAGGTGAATATAAGGAATTGAGCACCTTCACCGCGGCTAAATTCCCTCGCACCACAGCCAATTACTCTCAGGTTCAACTCCTTACACCTTCACAAATTTTGCACATTTCGCCGTGGCCAAATATCCCTTTTGTTGTAGCCAAATACCCTTTGGAACACCCCCAAACCTGCCTTTCAAACTTAGCTACAACTAAGCTCACTATTTGTCACGGCCAATTGCTCTCTGTTTTCTTCCCTAGCAGTTTTGCCACATTTGGCCAAGGCTAATTAAATGTTGGCTGCGGCCAATTACCCTTTGTCACCATTTGGCTGAGGCCAATTAAATTTTAGTCGTGGCCAATTCCCTTTGTTACCCTCCTTCGGTAACTTTATCGCTTTTGGCCAAGACCAATTAAATTTTGGCCGCGGCCAATTCCCTTCTGTTCCTATAACTCCCAAGATTTCATTTCATGCTCTCCAATTCCCCCTCTAGCAACACTCTAGGCCACTTTAACTTAGTTTGTGTAGATTTAGTGTCTTTCTTTTACTTAATCTACCTAACACATCTATCATTACCCATTCAAAACTCAAATATGGATCCTTAACCCTCTAACCGCCATAAACTAATGAGTTCATGGATCAATGATAGCAAAGAGTTCATACACTGCTCACATTTCTATTTAAACATAAGTCCTATTAGAAATTTCATACATCACTAGTTTAAGTTGACATATGATGTATCAAATGATTACAATCCCTATGCTTGGCAATTCATGATGTAATACGAAAATTACATAAGGCTAGTAGTCTAGTTATATAAATACAATCTGACAAGGTTTCCAAACCTACCTACTACTAAACCATATAATAAGCTTTCATTAATTTTCTCCTTGCCACTAAGAGATCCGGTCATTAAAAATGTTAGCCCACATTCGGGGTGAGATATAAAATCTCAATAACAAAAGGCAAATTCCATATATATGTACAGATTAATCAATACAATGCAATTTCATATCATCAATACCAGAATCATCAATTCAATTTACAAATGAACTAGTTGAGCTACTAATGACTACTGTCCCATACTAGCAATCATACACATATTAATGGCTAATAACATCGGGAGAGGTCTGTCCATGGCCCCTACTCCATAATGATCACAACTAGGACTCAATGCATCTGGGGTTTGATTAGAACCCAATGCTTGATCAAAGTACATGCACAGGTGGCAGCCGCACCACAGCTCCATCGTGGACTCACAAGGTCCAATCACAATAATAATTCAAGAAGTTAACCAATCATTTAGCATCTCAAAATCAAACATATGTAGTAAACATCATATTAACATGGGCATATACATGGAATTAGGAAAAATAACTCTGGTTACCTCAATGAAGCTAATTACTCATCCTTTAGCTACCATCATGATTCAAAGCATATCAGGCCTAACATAAGCATAATCATCATCATTTAACTATCATTAATTAGGAATTTCCCTATCCACAGATTAATTTTAACAAGAGTTCATTGAGAGCTTCTTACCCAAGCTTCCTAATGATCTATTACATTAATTTAGGGTCCATACATCAAAGTTCACCATGATTTGCTCCCTATAACTCCATTTTCGCACATGTACAAACCATACAGCAAAAGATAATCCAAAATGTAAGAATTCAGCATATACACCGCACAAGAGAAAAGGCAACACTTACCCATACACCCAAGAGGTCAAATGGATTGGGTTGAGTCTTAACTACTAAGAACACACCATCGGCAATCCTTAAAACTTGAATTTTCGCACATGGAATCAGCCATATACCAAAGTTAGCTTATAACACGAAATCTGAGCAAGATTATACCACAAAATGAAAGCAAACTCTTACCCTATAGTTCCACTAACTCCAAACTCTGAAAATCTTGCAAGGAATCATCAAACACCAAGTTTTAGATTTGAGAAGGAGATAAAAATGTCTAAAACCAGAAACTAATCAGACCAAGATGAAGAGGAGAATGAGAGGGTCAAGTTATATATAACTCACCTTGGCCAAATCATCCTCTAGGAGTAAAAAATAGAGCTGCAATATTGGTAGAACCCTAGCCTCTCTTAAATCTCCAAACTTCCTCCCTTGCCTCTTGTGTTTTCTGCTGAATGGGGAGGGAGGTTGCTAAACTTTTAGGGTCATTAGGGGGAAATGGGCTAACCCATCAGCCCAAGGTCCATTTAGGCTCATTTCTAGTCATTGGGCCTTTGTTTGGAGAGGTAGGCTGCATAACACTTTGAATTAAGGTGAAGTGTACTGACCTTAAGGCCCAAATTCTAGTGGATTCAAAGGTTAGTGTTAGTTAGGCTAAGTCTCATAAGTTGGACTTTAGAATTGTAGTTGGGTCGGCCAAATTTCAAGAGTCAACCAATTTGGGTTTGTATAATGTGTGTTGGGCTAACTATAAAGACTTATGTAAATTAGGTCATGGGCTTCTATTTCACTAAATCAAATTGGGCCATTGCTAAGTGATCTCTTTTAGGCCAAGTTTCATGATAAGGAGTTGGGCTTACACCTAAAATCATTGGGCCTCCATAAATCCTTATCCATGGGTTACTCAAATTAAATTTTGGGCCTAAATTAAGCTTTAATCTAATTGAAATCTTAAACCTATATTAATAACTTATTTCTCTGTAAATTTCCATTCATATAATTTACCCAATTATTCAATAATAATTATTCTTAATTAGTCAAAATACATTATTAACACCTTAATTAATTTTGGGGTGTTACATTCTTCCTTCTTTTTAGAAATTTTGTCCTTAAAATTAGTCATACCTTACTCAATTGATGTTGGACAATTCTTTCTTATAACTTCATCCTTGATAACTTAGATAGTCTTACTAGAGACTAGCCCCTTCTTACTACATTCCTGGAGAGGGTGTTCTTATCCTGTTACTATTTCACTTGGCAACCACAATTATATTCCCTCTAGTCAATCTACGTCAAATAACATTCTAATCTAAGCATGTCGTATTCCTTCTTTGTCCGCAGCTAAGGAGATTTGGACCAAGCTACACTTGATCATCTTATAGCAAGCTCTAGACACCTAGCTCAAATAAATCCTAATTTTCTCTCCCTTCATAGCTTTTGTTTTGTTTGATTTTATATTTATGTCCTTTTTTTCTTCTTCTTCTTCTTCTTCTTTCTCCCCTCTCTCTTTTTTTTTGTTGTTCCAATAATCGATCATTGAATGTTCATGTTAACTTCCTTTCTTTCTTAACTCACAATCCATTTAAGAGATAACTCCTAGATACTTTAGCTTAACTCTCCCTAATAGTTGATACCAAGAACTACAAGGAATTCCACTTGGTTAGCCTTTTTAGTATTTATTCAACTAATAGCAACATAGGTAGGTAATCTTATTTCATAATGAAGTTTCATTTGTCCTTCACTTGGATTACCTCCCACATTTCTTTAGCTTAACCTTCTTAATTGAAACGGGTCTTAGTTCCTAATGATCATTTAATTTAAGTTTCCAAGTCTTACATTCAATTATCTCAAAAATTATTGCCCACATTATATCCTCATTTATGGTCCACTAGTAAAAGGTTTATCATCTCCAGTAGACACATAAATTCTTCTCTCATCTCTAGTCAGTACCCAAGTTTTCCTTTTTTTAATCATGATTTCTAAAGTTTGGAACCAATATAAAGTTTGATTTTACAACTAATCCATTTAAGGCATTCAAATACTCTAAGGTCACCCTCCACCTAATCAAAACTGAACATAATCTCTTCAGCTAAAATAAACATGATCCTTTAAGTCTAGGTAATATTCCCTGATGTGGCTTGATTTCAAGGGTGGAAATACCTTGTCTAGAGTATCAAGGTAATCTTTTAAGACTTAGGAATGAGTTTCCTTGAATGTTACAAGTCCATGGTTCGAGTGGGTGTTCTATTAGATGACATAGCTTCAACAATTTGCCTACAATATTAAAATTTTCAACTCATAGCGATGGTTCATTATAGGTAATCTCATCATCATTCGTAGGTGTAACTAACGTGGGGTAACCCTTAGTGGACCCTTTCTCTCTCTTTTTTTTTTCTGCACTTGCGAGGATAGCACCGCAACTATATACATATGGTCCCTAAGACTGCCATGGTCAATAGATGTAAGTGTTTCATTTTAGTTCTCAGTAACTACAAGCATTAGTAGTTAACTTAATGGCATTTATTCTCATTTGAAATCAACTGGTCATCTCTTTGGATTTTATGTCATTATATAGTCCCAAAGGACTATGCTTTCGTATCTTCTACCCCCAACTAAAATATTTTCATGCAAGTATAGTCATTCTTCAATTAGCATACCTCTGACCCCTTTTTTCGCGATACTTCAAATTTTCTCAAACTTCCTCACATACAACTAAGTTTTTTTTATATATTCTCTAGTTTAGAAGTTCATAATAATTCCCAAAAAGGTAATGAGATAATATCTTGTCAATAAGGTTTAAGATCCTATCAACAAGATCTTGTATCCATTAATGTAAAATTTGAGACCTTGTCAACAAGGTTCTCTGACAGCAAGTACAAGGTCTTTTGACCATAAGTTATAGCATATAATATGAGATAGTATGACAGTTTTTGTCCTTACACAATGGCTTATGCCAACCATAACTAACTCTTTCGCTCCCTTAGAAGAAGTTTTTTTTTTTTGCCTCAGTTCACGCCTGACTATTAGGAGTTAAATTAACATAATAAGGAAACTTAGAGAGTCTTTTCATTATCAAGCATTCCCTAATTATCAACGAATCAAGTAGGGATTCCCAGTGGGAGAATTCAAGTATCATTTACCACTAGTTTTCACCTTTCCTTGTCAGTTATAGTACTGAGGTTTTATTGTAATAATATGAGTTAATTGCATTACTGCCACCTCTCATTCATTTCTCCTGGGTTATTATTCTAGATTAGGGAGTCCTCTTTCAAAATTAGGGAGTTTTACTACTACAACAATTATTAGTCCATCTTGAATTCCTAATGTTATTTCTATTCCCTTAATCACACCACATGTGACATATGACAATAAGATTACTAGTGGCAGAAAAAGGCTTTGCCTTTAATATTAACAAGCAATTCTTTTCTATGGCCATACACATGCTCATCACCCTATGATTACTATATCTCAACCACTTGTACGCACACGGGTACCATTTTATTCTCTTTTTAGGTGGATCCTTACTATCAAGATCTCCTCTTTACCTTCTAGGTAGAAAGTCTACTTAGTCTAGTTTGATGCCAATTTGGTGGTTGAAATTCATCAAATCATATGATAAGTGACACGCCCCGCATGCCCTTAGCACCAAAGTGCCGATGAATAAGCACGTCCCACGTGCCTCTAGCACTAAAGTGTTGTAGAATCGTCTTACCTTACACTCCCCGAGTGTATCATGCACGTAAAGTGCCTCTAACCACCACCCAAATGCACGTTAACACATAACATAAGTAAACTAAATTATACAAGAGACAACATGCACAAGCACTCCATGCCGATGCACCTCACCCTTATCACACTAAAGGGTTGTCTTTCCCCTTATCATAATCTCCTTCTTTTGCCATAGTACACTAAGAGAGGAGCCTCAAAGCTTTCAAGATTCCTTCCAAAACATCATCTCCTTTAATCTCTTGCTTTAAAGTCACTATTCCCCATTTAGAAATGGATTCGACAATCCTAAGGGTTTCTTGCCCTCTTTCCATGTCATTATTAACTAAAGATGGCTTAATCACTCTAATAGTTTGAATAAAACTATTTGAAAAGTTCTTTACCTCTTATCACCCTTATTCATTCGGCCCAAGTTGCAGTAGCTAGGATCGAGTAATTGCGTTCTTTATTAACCAGAATCACGCAAGTGGGTTAGGACCTCTATACCTATAAAGCCTCAACCTTGGGGACCTTTTGAAGTTTACATAGTTCTAACTTATTATGGATTATACCTCACTTCATATATTTGGTCAATCATACTTATTTATTATACACTAGTTCCTAAACTTCCATTGTCAATTTCCTAATCATAAGTAAGGTTTACATCTTACCTTTCTATAAGGTTTTTATAACCAGTTAGGTGTTTTACTCTGTTTTGTTGCCTTCTAAGTTCTCAATATCACTCTAGATGGCCCTTGAAAAGCTTAGAATTTTGCTTAGATAAAAAATTGCTACTCTTGTTGTGATCAGTTAACTACTTCGATAGGCCAATCAACTAGTCAGTCATACCCAATTGACTTGCTTACTAAGTGGCAGTCAACTAGTCACAGATACTATTATTAGCCTTGTTCATCATTCTCATTAGTTACTTGGTCTCATCCATTTAGTCAACCGGTGTCTAACAGTGAGTGATTGGTGCATTTATCGCATAGTTAGTTGGTAACAAGCCTCAACCAGTTGTTTATCTAAACTAAGACCAGTAACCTAATTTCTGAAGAAAAGAAAGGAAAAATTATAGTCTTTTCATTGGCATTAACAACTTCAAGTCTCAAAATTAGTATTACTAAAGGGTTATGAGGTAGAATCTCACTACACTCTATTATTCTCCAGGGCATACTTATTGTGATAGGTAATGTTCTAAATTAAATTCAAGAAATAGTCATTTTAATCAAGCATTACAAGCCTCATATCATTATTCCTCAATATTTTCTTCTAGAACATAAAGCACAACAACTATATGTTCACAAAATTATCTATTCTTATGAGCTAATACTATGCCAAATACGCATCATGATTGCCAAGCTTCTAACCATAAAATTTAAATTAGAATAGTTTTCCTAAACCATTACTCTGATAGCAAATGTAACAACCCTAACTTTTAATCATCATAATTAAGGTTAAGTATGCAATTAATAATCATAATTCAGGGTTGAAAATCATTACAACTAATTATATTTGAAACATGTAGGAAAATTGAAACCTTGATGTTAGTAAGGTCATTAATTAGACAACCATAATTATTTGAATGTGCAAGTGAATTTAATCATCAATAAGGAGCATTTGATTCTTCCATCCATCAATTCTAACTCACAAAAACCTCCTACTAGTGTTTCTAAATCATTGCTTAGTATTACCATAAGAGAAACTAAGGTTTTCAGGTGAATATAAGGAATTGAAAACCTTCACCATGGCTAAATTCCCTCACGTCGCGACCAATTACTCTCGGGTTCAACTCCTTACACCTTCATAAATTTTGCACATTTTGCCACAACCAAATATCCTTTTCACCACGGCCAAATACCTTCTGGAACACCCCCAAACCTGCCTCTCAGACTTAGCCGTGGCTAATCTCACTATTTGTCATGGCCAATTGCTCTCTATTTTCTTCCCTAACAGCTTCACCACATTTGGCTGAGGCCAATTAAATGTTGGCTATGGCCAATTACTCTTCGTCACCATTTGATCGAGGCCAATTAAATTTTGGTCACAGCCAATTCCCTTTGTTACCCTCCCTAGGCAACTTCATCGCTTTTGGCTGAGGCCAATTAAATTTTGGTCGTAGCCAATTCCTTTTTGTTCCTATAACTCCTAAGATTTCATCTCATGCTCTCCAATTCCCCCTCTAGCAATACTTTAAGCCACTTTAACTTAGTTTGTGTAGATTTAGTGTCTTTCTTTTACCTAATCTACCTAACACATCTATCATTACCCATTCAAACTCAAATGTGGATCCTTAACCCTCTAACCACTATAAACCAGTGAGTTCATAGATCAATGACAGCAAAGAGTTCATATACCACTCACATTTTTATTCAAACATAAGTCCCATTAGAAATTCTACACATCACTAGTTTAAGTTGACATCTGACGTATCAAATGATTATAGTCCTTATACTTGGCAATTTACATAAGGCTAGTAGTCTAGTTATACAAATACAATCTGACAAGGTTTCCAAACCTACCTACTACTAAACCATATAATAAGCTTTCATTAATTTTCTCCTTGCCACTAAGAGGTCCGGTCTCTGAAAATGTTAGCCCACAATCGGGATGAGATATACAATCTCAGTAACAAGAGGCAAATTCCATATATATGTACAGATTAATTAATACAATGCAATTTCATATTATCAATACTAGAATCATTATTTCAATTTACAAATGAACTAGTTGAGCTACCAATGACTACTGTCCCATACCAGCAATTATACACAACATGTTAATGACTAATAACACCGGGAGAGGTCGGTCCACGGCACTTACTCCATTATGAACACAACCAGGGCTCAGTGCATCTAGGGTCTAATCACAACCCGGTGCTCGATCGAAGCACATGCATAAGTGGCAGCCACACCACAACTCCACCATGGACTCACAAGGTCCAATCACAATAATAATTTAAGTAGTCAACTAATCATTTGGCATCTCAAAATTAAATATATGTAGTAAACATTAGATTAACATGGGCATATACATGGAATTAGGAAAAATAACTCTGGTTGCCTCAATGAAGCCAATTACTTATCCTCTAGCTACCATCATGATTCAAAGCACACCAGGCCTAACATAAGCATAATCATCATCATTTAATTATCATTAGTTAGGAATTTCCCTATCCACAGATTAATCTTAACAAGAGTTCATTGAAAGCTTCTTACCCAAGATTCCTAATGATCTATTACACTAATTTAGGGTCCATACATCAAAGCTCACCATGATTCACTTCCCATAACTTCATTTTCGCACATGTACAAACCATGCTGCAAAAGTCAATCCAAAATGTAGGAATTTAGCATATACACCACACAAGAGAAGAGAGAATACTTACTCATACACCCAAGATGTCAAATAGATTGGGTTGACCCTTAACTACTAAGAACACACCATCGGCTATCCTTAAAACTTAGATTTTCACACATGGAATCAGCCATATACCAAAGTCAGCTTATAACATGAAATCTAAGCAAGATTACACCACAAAATGAAAGCAAACTCTTACCCCATGGTTTCACTAACTCCAAAGTCTGAAAATCTTGCAAGGAATCACCTAACACCAAGTTTTAGATTTGAGAAGGAGATGAAAATGTCTAAAACTAGAAACTAATCAGACCAAGATGAAGAGGAGAATGAGAGGGTCAAGTTATATATAACTCACCTTGGCCAAATCATTCTCTAAGAGTAAAAAATGGAGCTACAATGTTGGTAGAACCCTAGCCTCCCTTAAACCTCTGAATTTCCTCCCTTGCCTCTATTGTTTTATGTTGAATAGGGATGGAGGCTGCTGAACCTTTAGGGTTGTTAGGGGGAAATGGGCTACCCCATCAGCCTAAGGTCTATTTAGGCTCATTTCTAGTCATTAGGCCTTTGTTTGGAGAGGTGGATTGCAGAACACTTTGAATTAAGGTGAAGTGTGCTTACCTTAAGGCCTAAATTCTAGTGGGTTCAAAGGTTGGTGTTAGTTGGGCTAAGTCTCATGAGTTGGGCTTTCAGAGTTGTTGTTGGATAAGGCCAAATTTCAAGAGTTAATCTAATTTGGGTCTGCATAATGTGTGTTGGGCCAACTATAAGGGCTTATGTATATTGGGTCGTAGGGCTTTATTTCGCTAAATCAAATTGGGCCATTGCTAGGTGATCTCTCTTAGGCCAAGTCTCATGATAAGGGGTTGGACTTACATCAAAAATCATTGGGCCTCCATAAATCCTTATCCATGGCTTAAATTAAATTTTGGGCATAAATTAAACTTTAATCTAATTGAAATCTTAAACCTATATTAATAACTTATTTCTTTGTAAATTTTCATTCATATAGCTTACCCAATTATTCCATAATAATTATTCTTAATTAGTCTAAATACATTATTAACACCTTAATTAATTTTGGGGTGTTATAATGCCACTCCAAATTCTGGGCAAATTCACAACAAAATAAAGGCTCATATTATAAATCAACCATAAGGGTTTTAAACTAGTAGAAACTACCTTAATATGGGAAGGAAATACTTACCCTATCATCCTCCTAGCCTCAACATTCGAAAATCCTCATTGAAAACCCCAAACAACACATTTTAGATTTGGGTATGGGTGAAAATGCTCCCAATGAATAATCAATTAGGCCAAATCGAACAGGAAGAAGAAAGGATTAAGTTATATATAAGTTACCTTAGTTGAATCTTACTCTAGAAGTGGAAAATGAAAGAATTGTGCTAAGAATCCTAGCCACCTCTCAAGACCTTTGAATTTTCTTTGCTCTCTAAGTGTTTTTGTAGAAAGGGGGGGAGGCTGAAGTGGTTTTAGGGTTTAAGTTAGGTTGTGGGTTGACTCAAAGGCCCAAATCCAAGTGGGTTTAGACTTCTAGCTTGTTGGGCCAAACTTAATAAGTTTGGCTGTAGAACTTCTAAGGTTTTAGTAGGGTCTTAGGCTGACTCCAAAGTCCAACTCTACACTTAGCCTATGTTCTTAGTTCTAGGCTTCAAAATCGCTAAACTATATTAGGCCATTGTTAAGTAGTTTCTTTTGGGTTAAGTCTCATAAAAGGATGTTGGGTCTACACAAAATATAATTGGGCCTCCAATAGTCTTTATCTTTGGCAAACTTAATTTAATTATAGGCCTAAATTAAGTTTTTAACACAATTGAATCTTAAATCTACATTAATAATTTATTTCTCCATAAGTTCCATTTCCCCTTTTTCCACTTATTACTTTTCTTAATTGCCCCCACTAATTCTCTAATTCATCATAATTATTCTTAATTAATTTTAGGGTGTTACAATGATGGACCTTAATTTATGAATTGTTTTAGACATTGGATGAACCCCAGGATTAATCTGGACTTAGAAAAGTGAAAAGATAATTTTCAGCATTTAAATACAATTTTTTCAGACTCTAGTACATTGTTACACTATTAAGTTTGTTTAATTAAGCACAAAGTTGTGCAAGGCAATTCTTTTCCAAATATACCTATTATGTCTTGATCAAATGATGGCTTGGATGACATATTATTATTTGACTTTCCTTGGGTATCCACTGAAGGATGCCTTAGTAAAAGAAGCAGGGGTTGAGCTTGTTATGTCATGGCAGTGCAACATGAGCTGGGCTTGTGCATACCAAAGTGAGTGTAACATGATCTGAGTATTAAACCTGGCAGTCTTTAAGACCTAATGGTCAAGAGGGAATAAATATTGTTTGCTATATTCTCTATATTCTATGCATATGTAAACCTCGTGATATCTTGCAATTGTTGAATTATTAATTCTGTTGAGATAATCCTTGTTATTTTATTCATGTTCTATTTTTATACACAATATGTATGTTCACTTTATTATTTCGTATTCATGTTAAATATTGCTAAAAGGTATACTATTTGGAAAATTAATTTTCTTTGTAAGATTCCTAATCATGTTACTTGGTATTTGTTAAAATTATTACTTGACTTTTCTTCATAGATATTATGCCATTTTAATCTTGTCTATGTTATTGAGAAAATTATTTCCTACTCTATTGTGGTTTATAATTTTTTTAGAAGCTTGTCTATAGAATAACATTAGAACTCCAGGTGGAGTGGATCCAGTTCCCAATATAGGGGTGGATGTTTGTCATCTATAACATTAGGATTCTTGCATGTGATGAATTAGTTTGTATGATGCCCATTATATTCATGGCAACAGACAAGGAGAATCTTCCTTTCCCCACAAGAGGAATGCCTCTTTTATTTCCATGAATGGAGACTTTGAACCAATCATGATGTGACTTTTTGGTGAAAATATGGGACTAACCTTTATAGTTATTTTTGTTATAAGGGGATTTTCTTTTTGGGTGGTTATAGGATAAATCCCCACTGATATGATGTCATCTATACTTATATGAACCCACTCTCCTATAATAGAGCTCTTAAACCAGTTTGTAGTGATTTCAGTTTATTTTCATTATTTCCATATTCTGCTATGCTATGGATTAGATTTTATTATGAAAGAATAATTAAAATAGATAAAGGTAATTAAACTCAAATTTAGAGTTTTTTTGTTAAAAAAATAAATCACTAAAAATAGGTAATTAGAAGAGACGTTACATTTTATGGTATCAAAGCAGGTCAATTTATCGGTGCCTTTGGGTATGGTAACTGAGATCGATCTAGGTGAATTCTTGAAAGAGTTAAGGCTAGACTTTGTTGGGGGTTAGTGTACAAATAGGAGATTACTAGTGTTTCCTTACCTATATGCTAATAAAGTTAATACTATTGAAATGAATAAATAAATAAGGGTGTTATATATTTTTTATTTTCACTATTGAGCCTGATCACCTCTATAATATCTATTTGTGTAAATGGGAAAATTATGATGACTCGATGAAATGCTAATAGAAATTTAAATAGTGCTCATGAGACTCTACAAGGATTAGCCTTAGCTATTCAAGAGTAGGCTACTGCTACGCACCGAATCCTACAACACCTACAAGAAAATGGTCAAAATGAAAATGGAAGAAATAGGGATGAAAGAAAGGAAGAAATAGCAAACCAATGAGGGTGGTCAGATTTCATGAAGGCTAAACCTCCTACCTTCACTGGAGTCTTTGACCTAGAAAAGGCTGATGAGTGGATAAGGGAATTGGAGAAGACTTTTGAAGTGCTGCGATTTTCAAATGAACAAAAGGTATCATTTATGGTTTATATGCTTTTTGGGGATATTGGACATTGGTGGGGGAGCACTATAAAATTATTGGAAGCCAAGGTGTAACACCATAATTCTCTAGCTCATCTTACACCATTTCTAAGTTCACTTCCTTGGATCATACAAGCTTGCCAAAGAAAGTCATTAAAAATATTCATTTTAATTGCATTACGTCGCACATAAAATTGTTGTTTTGTGTCCTGTGGACCATATGAAGTTGTCTATCTCATTCTCATATTTAGATATACAAATACAACTCATAACAATCTCAAAAAGTGGCCTAGAACTTGAGTTAATAAAGTATATGCATGAAAATAAAGTGTGCAGTCTCGGACTGAAATTCTAGCTTTCTATCATGAGATTTGAAAATTCATAACTAATTCTAAAAGCCTTAAAATCAAGCACACTATACCATTCTAGAAAGCTACAGATATCTAATTTATGCTAAAAATAATTCCTGACTACAACAAGGACGTCTAACTACTGGAAATTGATAGAATAGTACCCAAGGTCATCTGCCATTATTGGTACTATCCTTCAACTTCAAAAATTCATATCTCCCTGCTCAGATGTCCAATTAGGGTGATCTTGGTGGCTAAAGAAATATTATCATGTATACTTTAGGCCTATAAAATTTTATGATTATTGGACACCATTTGATCCTCTAATGACATAGCAAAAGAAACTGATCGTATGAATAGTGTTTATACCAGTTCAACAGAAAAAATGCCAACTTTAAAAAATCATAATTAATTCCATAGAGCTCCAAATAATCTAGTCTTTAACTTCCCAAAAAGCTCTAAATGAGATCTATATGCATGTCAAACTTCATGAGCAAATGCATTCCTTTGGTCAAATCTTGACATGGGGTTGCAAAATAATCATTTTTGTGTCTCATATGAGGTTTAAGAGGGTCAAATTTGGTTTTATGGCTCCCATGGCCACTTGAGCATGTGAGAAAGCACCAAAATGGTCTACTAAACTTGTCTCAAAGGTGCACAAACCCAGATTTCATAAACTCACTCATCCACCTCAAAATATACGTAAGAGCACATATACTAGTTTTTGCCATTCAATGCCCAAAATGCATTATATCATACATATGGCACTAAATCTCAATTGTACATGATACATTTACATATTTACATGTGTTCATGAAGTCATACGACATATATAATGATAGATTACATCATGTGCCACTCGTATAGCTACAAATTGGCATTTTCACACACTTGGTTGTCAAACTTTCCTCTTCAAGCTTGGTGGCTCCCATTTCCATCTAGACATGTTAGACATGTGAGAAGGAAGGAATGAGATTCTAGGAATCTCAATAGCTCTTCTCCCTTTCAACCATACATAAAGAATGCAAATCCATGTCTAAAAATGCATACATGACTATCATGGAGTATGTAATCAATCAAGAAGCATTCTTGGCATTCAAGGAGTCATACAAAACATACATAGGCTTGCGAAGTAAGTGATTTAGCCTCACCCATTCTTTTCAAGGATTTTGGACTTGCCTTACCCTTTTTCTTAAAAGCTTTTAACTAGACCTTACTCTTGGGAGACTCTTGGCTTTGTCTCAACCATTCTTAAGGGTTCTTGGCTCATCCTCATCATGGTTAGAGGGTTCTTGGCTTCACCACACTCAAGCAAACCAAAGCAAAGTCACAAAATATCATTTGAAGATATAATGCAACATCATGGTACCATGGCAGTTACATACTTGCTAAGACATGTTTTATGGCTCAAAACATACATACACATATTCAAAGACAAGATAAACATCTACTCATGCATGAGAGAAAGAAGAGAGAGCTACCTTTATTACATAAGCACATTTTTCCTCTTAGATTTGTTTTCTCTTCCTTGGCCACATACACATAATATGGTGGGACTTGTTTCTCTTGGCCTAGACACATCATATGGAAGCCAATTATACTCTTGAACCATTTTCTAGAGCTACACATTCATTAAAAGAAAAATTAGGTGGCTCATATGGCTTTTTTATAGTTCCATAATGCACCTAATGAAGCTACCTTATGAAAATATGATCTTTGCTCCCTTCTCTTTATTCATTTATGATCCTTAACTCCTTTTAAGCCTCTTGGAGTCATCACACAATCAAATTAAGGAGCCTAACTAAGTGTTGCTTCTTTAAGCCATAATATGGAACCTATTACTACGTCTCACTATCCATGGATTCTAAAATTTTTTCAAGGCTTCCTTTCATCCTCTTCCATCATATATGACTAAAAAATAAGCTTGGAACAAATTGAAACTACCTCTTGGGGCTCCATCAAGCTTAGGCCAAGGCTATACTTTAAGGAGACACCAAGTGAGTTTGCTTTGTTTTCTTGATCAAAGATGCATATGAGGAGCCTTCTAGGGATCTTAAGAGCTCATCCAAACACTCATTTAGGCCTAGAAATTCTTAAATCAAATTAGAATTTTAAAGGAATACTTGAAACCCTAACTTTTCTATCTTGAAATCTAATAGTTGTTTTGTTGTTTCCTTTGCATATTCTTGTTCTCCTCCCTCATTTTCCTAAGATCCATCCTTGGTTTGGTTAGAAATTTGACCCTTCTTGGCTGGTCTTAAGTGGGGCGAACTACATGCAAGAGAAGGGAATGGAAGGGGAAGCTTAAAACATCATGAATTACCTTAGATTCTTGTTTTCTTTGGCTTGTTCTTCACTTCGTTGGCCTCCTCTCTTGAATTTCAAAATTTCCACTATTTTTCTGCCCTCAATACAGACCCAAAAATATCATCAAATCCATGAAAATAAAGAGGAGAAGAAGGAGAAACAACTTGCTAAAGAGAGCTTGAATTTCCATAGAATTTCTTACATTTTCTTGGCTTTTTCTCCCTTCAAAATATCCTCTCTTTGAGCGCCTAAGAGCTACCTTCTTTCTCTGGTTTAGGGGCAGAAATAAGTCATGGAAATGATGAGGAGAAGAAACGTGAAACTTAAAGAGGTTTTAAGAAGCTTCCACTTTCTAAAAATTCCAATTTTGCCCTTTTATCTTGGCATTTTTGTTTCTAGTTCTTTTTAGTTCATTTTTAAGAACTGTCTTTTCTATCATAAATTTAGGTTCCCAATTTTATAAAATGCCTTTGGAATCACTCAAATTGGAGCTAAAACCTTCTTGAACAAAAGGTTTAAGTTTGGGTCAACTAATGTTCGAAAATGTACACTAGAGCAGTTTTAACTATCTTGGGGCTTCCCATTGGTTTCAGGGTCTTTGAGAATCTTGAAGAACTCAAATTTGCCATTTAAAAAGCCTTCCTATGAGAATTCCCAAATTTATCCAAAATTACGAAAATGCCATTAGGTTTCATAACCATTTCCTTAATTTTCATCTGGCCATTTTAGCTTTTGTTTCAGGGTACCTCTGGCCTTCTACATTCATTATTTAATGTCTAGATTATTATTCTAAATTTTTTGGGTGTTAACTAATTCATTTTAGAGGGCCCGCTTTGAAAATGTATCCATTTTTGTCAATTTTAATAAAAACTGAACATTACACAAGGTACCCCTATTACTTAGGTGGTTTTTCAAGAAGTCTTTTATGAAAAATATTTTCCTAAAGAAATATGTAATGATAAAGAAATAGAGTATCTCAGGCTAGTCCAAGGAAATATGACCTTTGAACAATATTTGGCAAAATTTGAAAAATTATCCAAGTTCTCCTCTTATCTTTGACATAACCAATGTAAAGCTTAGAAATGTCAAAATTTAAAGTCAAAACTACTGATAAAAATGAAAGAGGTCATATCTCGCTAATGATTAAGAACTATCTAGAGTTGGTGAATCGATGTAGGGTGGTAGCAAAGACTTTAAAGGAGGATGAGGCTAAAAAATTTAAGAGTTATTAGTGGAAAAAGAAGGAAGGACCTTTCAAACCTTTTTGTACGAACTTATAGAATGAGAAGAAACCTGCCCCTTATCAAGTTAAATCAAATAATACCATGGTATGCAAGAGGTGTGGTAAGCAACACTCTGGTAAGTCATGCTCATCAAGAACTCCTACTTGTTATAAGTGTGGTCAGATAGGACATTTCATCAGAAACTATCCACATTGGAAAAAGGAGCAAAATCCTACCCAACCATAACATCAGGGGAAAATCTATTCCTTAGATAAAAGAGATGTAGCTCAGTTGTTTGGATTGATACAAGGTACATGCTATATTAAAAATAATATTTTACCTGCATTGTTTGATTCTGGAGCTACCTATTCATTTATATCTATAGTCTGTGTAAGGAATTTGCAACTTCCTATTTTTGTTTTACCCTATGATCTTGCTATTGTTACCCCTACTAAAAAGGTTGTCACTTTCCATGCTTGTCTAAATTTCCCTATCTATGTTTGTGAACAAGATTTTGTTGTTAAGCTTATCTATTTGCCTAGGCTGATCTTGTTGTCATTTTGGGAGGGATATCTGTTAACCATGTTACCCTTGACTATCATAACAAGACTATTTTCATTCCTCCAAAGATCTCTACCAATTCCCATGGAAAGGAAGATGATTTAATGAATTCAAAAATTTCCCTCTTGAATTTAGCAGAGGTCAAAATAGAAATAACTCAAATTCCTATGGTTTGTGAGTTTCCTGAAGTCTTTCCAAATGAAATTCCAAGTTTACCCCTTAAGAGAAAGATAGAATTTTCCATTGACTATATACCTAGAACAAGACTAATTTTCATTACTCCTTATAAGATGTCACCTCTTGAATTGCAAGAACTAAAAAGCCAAATCAATTAACTATTAGAAAAGAAATTTATTAGGCCCAGTGTTTCACCATAGGGAGCACTGATGTTGTTTGTAGCCAAGAAAGATGGGAGCCTTAGGTTATGTATAGACTATAGACAATTGAATAAGGTAACCATTAAGAATAAATACCCTCTGCTAAGAATAAATTAACTAATTGACCAACTTAGAGGAGCCTCCGTGTTTTTCAAAATAGACTTAAGATTTGGATACCATCAAATTCGAGTAAAGGAAGAAGATATTTCTAAGACTGCCTTTAGGACTAGATATGGTCATTATGAATTCTTGGTAATGCCATGTGTAACACCCCAAAATTAATTAAAGTGTTAATCATGGATTTGGGTTAATTAAGAATAATTAATATAGGATAATTGGGCAAGTTAAGTGAATAAAAATTTTAGAAAGATAAATTATTAATATGAGTTTGGGATTTAATTGGGTTAGAAACCCCATCTAGGCCTAAATTAAATTAAGTAGGCCAAGGTTAGGAACTAATGGAGGCCTAATCATTTTAGGTGCAGACCCAACCTTTTTATGTGAGACTTGGCCCAATCTAATTTAATAAATTAGAGACCCAAGACCTAACTTGCATAAGCTCTTATAAATGGCCCAATAACCTTTGTGCCAGACCCAAATTATTTGAGTTCTTCAAACTTGGTCTAGCCTAATTAAATTTCTGTAGCCTAACACATTAAAACTGGCCCAACAAGGCTTAAATCTAAAACTCACATGGTATTGGACCTTTGGGTCAGCCTATGACTAACATTAGACCTAACTTAAACCCAACTAAAACCCTAAACCCATCAACCCCACCACACTTTGCTGAAACATAAACACAAGAGGATTTTCGCACCTTGAGAGGGAGGCTAGGGTTCTAGGCAAGAAATCCACCATTTCTCACTTCTAAGCTCAAAATCAACTAAGGTACTTGTTATATAACTTAATCCCCTTCTCTTCCTCTTCATTTTGGCCTAATTAATTTTTCATTTGGAGCATTTTCACCATACTCAAAATATAAAATGTGGTTGTTTGGAATCTTCTTAGTGAAATTTCATAGGTTGGGGCTCAGGGTGTTATTAGGTAAGTATAAGCTCTTCATTTTGATACATTTTCTACTGGTTTGAGACCCCCATAGTAGACTTATTGTAACATCCGGTCCCTCCATAAATGTGAGAAATGCAATGTTCAGTTTCTCCGTAAACGTCAGAAATGGGCCAAATATAAAAGGAAGTCCCCAAAATAGAAAGAATTGGGGGCAAATAAATTTATGATAAAATTCTAAATAATGGAAAATGAGGATTTGAGCGTTGAGTTGCTTAGAAATCAAGGCCAGAGTGATTCAAAAAATTTGCCGAAAGGCTAGTGGCATTTTTGCAAATATAAGCACTTTTGAAAAACTCATAGGAGGGATTTTTAAATGAAAGTTTTGAGTTCTCTGGGGTTCTTAGAGGCCCTGAAGACTATGGGAGTCTCGGGAAAGTTAAAGCCCCTTCGGTATATGTTTTTCAATAGTGGCGAGCCCAAATTTTGACCGAATCGTTCGGGAAGGTTTTAGCTCCAAATTAAATAATTCCAATGGAATTTTATAAGATTGAGGACCTAAATTTTATGATAGAAAAGAAGGTTTTCAAAAAAGGAGCTAAAACGGATTAGAAACGAAAATGCCAAAAACGAGGGACGAAATAAGAATTTTTGGAATTCTTTTGCTTTTAATACACTCTCTTTCTCACGCCCTCCCTTGCCCTTATTTTTCACCGTCTTTCTTCTGCCCAAAACAGAGAGGAGAATCAGTTCTCTTAGTCACACAAGAAGGAGCACTCTTGGAGGGAGAAAAAAGCCAAGAAAAGGTACAAAATTCCATGGAAAATCTAGCTTTCTCCTCAGCAAGTCACTTCTCCTCCTTCTCCTCCTTATTTCTATGGGTTTGATGGTGCTTTTAAATCTGTTTTGAAGGTAGAACAGAGGTGAAATTTTCGGATTTGGTGAGGGGAGGCTAGCCAAGTGAAAAGCAACTAAGAGAAAGCAAGAAAACAAGGTAAAACTTCCATTTTTTGGTAGTTCCTTCCTCCCCCTTCCTCTTGCACGAATTTGACCACCATGAGCCCAAGTCTTATAGGCTGATTTCTGCCCAATTTGTGGAGGGATTAGAGGTTTTAGATGGCAAGGATTAAGAAGGAACCAATAGAATCAAGAAAGGAGCATTAGGAAACAAGATAGAACCATTAGGGATCCAAATGCTCCCTTGTAAATCTGATTTTATATGAATGTTCTGAGACTTAATTGAATGTTTAAACATGCTCCTAAGACCCCTAGAGAGCTTCCCACATGCACTTCCCATCCAAGAAGGCAAAGAAATTGCAAAAAAAAAAATTAATGAACTTTAAGTAGAAAAAGTGTAGTGCATTTGAAGGGATTGTAAAAACTGATTTGATTTATGCATTCCCTAGCATATATGAGTGTTTGATTGAGCTCCTAAGACCTCTAAGAAGCCTCCTAAGTGTGTCTCCCATCAAGGAAAAATAAAGAAGCCATGAACTCTTCTTCCCCCCATAATCTCGGCCTAGGCAAGTTCCTATAGCTAAAGAGAGTTTTAAATTTTTCTAAGGCTATTCTTGAGTCATATGTGATGAGGGAAGATGAGTAGAGGCCTTAGAAAAAATTTAGAACTCAAAGAAAGTGAATTGGTGCCATAGGTTCCATATTAGGACCTAAAGAAGCAACATGATGCTAGGCCCTTTGTTTTAATGATGTAATGACTCCAAGAGGTTTAAAAGGAGTCAATAATCATAATTGAAAAGAAAGAATGAGGCCTAGAAGTCATTTGATGGGTGTTGCTTCATTAGGTGTGATTATGGACCATAATGGAGACTATAGAGTAATCTAGTATTTTATCAAGTGATGTAGCCTTAGAATATGTTTCATAGACCTAATTGGCTCCCATAAATTGTATCTAGGCCTAGAGAAACTATCTCCACCAAATTGTGGGTGTGTGGTCGAAAGAGGAGGCTTGAAAGCTAAGGAAAAAGTGTGTGAAATTGTGCAAGGTAGCTCTCTCCACCTTCTCTCATGCATGGATGTGTGTTTAGCTTGTTTTAGAATGTGTGTATATGTATTTTCAAGCTAAGAAAAGTATGCTAGCATGCTTTTATATTCCATAATCCTTGATGCCATGTTATGTTTTAAATGAATCTATGATGTTTGTATGAGTATGCTTGAGTGAGGAGAGGCCAAAAACTCTTCCATTTGGTGAAGATGAGCCAAGAACCCTTGAGCTTGGTTGAGACATAGTAAAGAGTCTCCCAAAAGTAAAGTGGGCTCCTAAGAGTATGGTTGAGTCCAAAGCTCTTAAAGAATGAGAGAGGCAAGTCCAAAATCCATGAGGAGAAGTGTGAGGCCAATCCAAACACTTGGAGAACTCTTGAATGTCTTGTATGATTGATTCACATGCCAAGGTTGCTTTGAAAATATCCATGACTTCCATTTTTCCAAACATGCATTTGAAAATCTTGCTTTGTACATATTATGTGTGATTGAATGGGAGATGAGTTATTGGGATTCTTTGAATCTCATCCCCTCCTCTCCAATATCCTAACATCCTAGGTGGAGCCAATGAACAAGGAAATGGAGGCCCCCAAGTGAGGAGATGAAGCCTTGATTATAAAACTTTTAACTTTGTTTATATTTTAACCAAAGGAGTGGCATATGATGTAATCTTTTGTTAGAATTGATGCACAATGAATGGAACATGTGTAAATATCCTAATAGATGATGCATGTATGAAATTTGTGGATAAGTGGAATGTATTGCAATTTTTGGGTGTTGGATGGCTATTTCAAGTGTATGCCTCTTAGTACATAGCTTGGGAATGGAGAATGAAATTATGTTTTTTGAGTCTCCACACCTTTGAGACAAGTTTAGAGAGTCTTTTTAGGCCATTCCCACGTGCTCAAGTGGCCACAAGAACCATAAGAGCCATTTTGCCCATCATTGAACCATTAAGAGGCATGAAAATGGCCCAAATGCAACCCTATGTCACTTTTTGCCCAAATGAGCTTTTCTTGATCTAAAACTTGGCATAAAATTATGTCTCATTAAGAGATTTTTGGGAAGCTAAAGTTCATAATTTTCGGAGGCCTACAGAATATTTGATGAATTTTCAAAGTTGGGATTTTTCATGGATTCTGGTATAATACTATTCATACTAGCAGTTTTGAATTCTGTGTCATCCGATGGCCAAATGCTGTCCAATGCTTATGAAATTTTACAAGCATAAACAATAGGTCATAAGATTTCTGTGGCCACCAAGATAACCTCATTTGGAGGTCTGAGTAGTGAGTTATGCATATTTGAAATTAACTATCAGTATCAGTAGCGCCCCATGAGTCCGGTTACTGTTCCATAGGGTCCAGCTGACTAAATGTATCTGTTTCATTTTGAAATTATTTTTACTATCAAGTTAGCATTTTTATATTTCTAGAATGACTGAATGTGTGTGATTTCTATTTTTATAGAATTAGTTATGGATTTTAGAAATTTGTATCAGTAAACTGAACAATAGCCCGAGCAGCCAGTGACTCTGTAGGTTTTTGGATGTCAAACGACCTGTGTGATGAATTTTATGACCTGGGCATATTTTTAGTGTGAATTAGACATCCTACAATTTCCATAATGATGAAGATTGAATGATTTTGAATTTTCTAGATTTAGTTATGATTTTCCAAATTTGGGTCAGAAAATGGAGCAAATCTGGCCGAAAATGTGCTTGTTTATTTTGAGCTCCATTTCGGTTTTCATGGGTTGTAGGCATGTTTTTGTGATACAAATGAGTTGTAATAATGAAATTAAATATGAGAAAGTATAGTATGAGCTCACACAGTCCACGTGACACCAAATTGAATTTTTTTGACATAGCGCAACGCGAAAAAAGTTTATTATTTTCATCCCATTTTCATATGATCTTGTGGGATTGATAATACAAAGCGTATAAATGGCATCAAATGAGCTAGAAGTTATGGTGTTACATTTATTGGTATCAAAGCAAAGTTCCAGGCACTCTTGGATTCGATTTGGCTTGAGGATGTAGTAATAGGGCTATGTAAAAGGCTTGAATGGATAGGTAAAGCCTTGTATAAGGATTATTGGGTGTATGAGTATAGTTTATGGCTTTATTCATGATGAGTAAGTTGTAGAATGGTCTTGGAATAGTTAGTGGACACTGGGACAGGGTGGCCTCTAGAGTAGCTTAAGCAGAGCTTAGCTTGAATGGAGCTAAGGGATCCAACGGCTAGAGCTTGATGAGATATGATAGCTCGCTGGGATCAGTGGCAAGCCCTAGACATAAATGATGAGAAATGATTTCATTAATATAAAAAGGCTTGCTAGAGAGAGTGTGTGAGGCCTAATCCTCCCTGGTAGTCATACTAAGGCCATTCCAAGATGTCTCGCTTAATGCAGAGACAAGTAGGATGCAGGGCGGTATAAGATGAGATTGCAACTGCACAGGACCAGTGTAGAGGGGAATACGAAAGAGAATATCCCCTAGCCACAATACCTAAATGTCTAGATGAATTTCAAAACCAAAAAGCTAATTCCCTCAGGCCAGAGGTTAAGTTACAAGTTACACCCTAGAGCCATGATAGCCTAGAGGTAGCTCCGCCCAGAGGTAACAGCTAGCTATGTACGAATAAAGCACGAGGTAGAACCCTCTAGCTTGATGATGCGCTAGATATAGAGGCAATGAGGCTCGGGTTAGTAGCTAAAGATGAAAATTCAATCCCTGAAAAATAATCCAATCAGAGGTCGTTAGCCGCGGCCAATTATTCCATAGAAATAGCAAGGCAATCTAGAGAATTCCTCGTCACGGCCAATTAAGAAGTTAGCCGCAACCAATACTTAAACAAAAGAACTAGAGTTAACTTGAGGCGATTAGTTGAGACGAATGATATGTTAGCCATGGCGAATAGCACCATAAATGCCTTGTTGGTTATATCCAGGCCAACTTAAGAAAGGAGTTGATAAGGGGTCAGATAACCCATAGAGAGTGGGAACCCCTAGTATAAATAGAGAAAAGAGTAATGAATGATTACAAAAGATTAGTAAGAAATCCGTGGGCCTAATAAATGAGACTGAGGAAAGAGCTCAACACAGAAAAAGTTAGACACAAGGATGATGAGGTTGTTGAGAGCCACTTTTAAAGCGTTGACTCCAACCTAAAATGCTACCCTGTGAGACACTGAATGATAGAATGCTAGTGTAGCCTTGAAATAATGTGAGATAAGGCTATTAGCAGTGAAGCACATAGTGAGTGACCTAGAAAGGTGTACCTCATAAGTAACACCTAGAAGTAAGTATGAGTAGCCAGTAATAGAGACTCAGAAAAGAATGAGAATAGTTAGTAAGCTACAGGTCCGATGAGATGGCTAGTCTAGGCTAAGCGTAAAGCCTAGGAGAGATAACCAGTAGCATCATTCCAGGTGAGATATGTAAATGAAAGGCTCAATGAAAGTTTTCCCTGGATCGAGAAAGAAAAGATGAGACATTCTGATGTCAGAGAAACCACCCAGTAGTGGTTAGTAAATTTCCCTAGATAGACCCCCCTGAGTCATAAAGGAAAGCGAGGAAGAGCTAAGAAACTAACTACAGAAAAGATGCCCCTGCTCTAGTCATGATTAAATGAGTAAACTAAGCCTAGAAAGATAAACAGATAGGGGTCCGATAGTTAGTCAAACGAACTCCTTAATATGAGAATGATACAGGGTTAAGGCACGTGAGTGATTAGAACACCCAGTAGAGTATGAGTTCTCAGTAAGATAGAATCCGGACATTGAGAGTACATGTTCTGGATTGGGTTAGTAAAACCCTAAAAATAATATATTGTGCTCCTGGGGATGAGACTAAAGAGGTTAAACAGAGAGAAAGCCCAGCTCTGATCTGAACGTAGAAATGAGGTGAGACAACAGCTAATGCCTTCGTACTCTTAGAAAAGCTCGAGGGAGCTAGAGACCACCTCAGAAGGCCAGCCTCATGTTACATAGAGAAAGAGTGTAAGTCGAGAGCGCCATAGAATGAAATTCCTAGGGCTTATATGAAATAGGATTCTTTTTACTAAGGGATGGTCTAGTTAGAAGCCAAGTAAGAGTATGAGCGAAAAATAGACCCCCTTGATATTACAGAGAGTGAATAAATGGAGAAACTCCAGAAAAATGCAGGTGCTCTTGAGCATAGAAAAACCTAAACTGGCAACATAAATAGCCAGTAGTAAAACATCCTTTTACCTAAGTAAGAGGATAAGAAAGGTAGAAAGAAAGAAAATATGACACTTTTCAAGCCGAGGACTTCTTAGATTGAGAATAGATATTTAGTTAATGTGCTTGAGTACTCCAGAAAGCACACTTGTTCTTGGCATAGATGCCCTTCTAGCATGATATTGCCTAAAGTAAAAATAGCCGGGTAATACAGAGAGATCTCGGGATGTAGTAGAGGAAGAATCCTACTTTTTTGAAGCACTCTACGAGAATAAGGCTGATAAAAAAGGTAAAAGAGAGAGGTACTTTAGATTATTGGGAAACTTGTACTATACAGGCGCTAGTGGCCTCGAGCTCAGTCATGAGGCGCTTGTGTATTAGTGTTTGATGTTATAGTTTGCTTGCAACAATGGTTACATGATAGTAGGCCTGATCAACCTAATAGTAATGTGACTTGAGTGCGTAGCAAACGATAACATCACTCACCAAAGTATCCCGGTAATTGAAGAGTATCCTAGTTAGTTAAAGAATGAGATGAGTCAGAGAAGAAAGGTAAAGGGATTCTAAGAATACTAAAACAGTAAGAAAAGTATGTAGAAAAGAATCCCCAGTAGAGAATGTCTAGATTTAGTATGCATAGCATGAGTCCCTTATAATATATGTAAATGAAATGATAAGGGACTAGTGTATAGCCTCTCTCCTACCAGAGATGTTAGCCACACTCAGTGTGTGAGATGCTCTAGTACTAAAGCACTTAAAAGTATAATGTGGGCATAGTTAGAAACTGCAGGATATGAGAGGAAAACTAGAATGAGTATATGTAAAGTAAGTAAGTCAATAGAGTAAGAAAGGAAAGCCCAAGCAAAAAGGGGCTGAAGTGGGAATATGAGGATCCTATGAGGAGCAATGAATAATAATTTAAAACGCTCCCTAGTATCAGTATAACATGATCCTAGAGAATTAGATGATACAAAACCCACTTCGCACGAAAAGCATGATGTTCTTTTGAGTTTAGCCTAAGCTATAATGAGCGATGGTAACTGGACTTAGTGAGTATATATTTTACTATTAGATATAGTGATCTTAAGCTTTGACGTCTCCTAGAGATAGATCCTAGTATAGCACAGCGGGTTGCAGTAGACCCTAGCAGGGCTTTGAGAGGTCACAGTAGACCTAGGGGTCACAACAGATCCCACAAAGTTACAGAGAGCCCTAGCCACAGCATGATAGATCTCTGGTAGAGATGACAGCCTGAGATAGTTTTATAGAGCAGTTAGTCTCAGAGACTAGTACAGTTTCAGCTAACTTTTGTCTCAGAGACTACAAACCTCCTAAGTCTGGTAGACCGTTGCCACAAAGACATGAAGGCTTTACTCAAGCAGTTAGACCACTGACTAGCTCCCTTTAGAGATGAGCATAGTGTATGGGATGAGGAAAGCAAGAAATTAGCTTTCCAAAGTTAGAGCCAGATGAACCACTACCCAGTAGATATTAGCCCTGACTGAGAGATAAAGAGATCCCCTACATGTTAGCTTATGTATTCAAAAAAGAGTCAGGTGTAGTTTTACATAAGGTAAGTGGTACAGTATATCTCGAGTGAGCAAACCTGTGAGACTAGCTAGCATCCCATCAGAGCCCAGCAGTAGTCAATGGTAGTAGCTTTTCAGTGCTAGTATGAGATATATGCTAGGCCAATTAATATTGGAAGAAGGGACTATAAAATGCCACTGTAAGTGAGTAAAGAAAGTGAAAAAAAGTCCCAGCCTACAAAGACAGATATAGTAATAAACAGAGAAACTAAGATCATTAAAAGCAGAGGAGTTGTAATCTCAGTAAGCAATTGCGATATGAGGCCTATGACAGAAAGAGATATGAATTGTAATCATGGGATGAGCTAGTAAGAAAGAACGCAGAGATGAACAGTGGACAGTATACTTCAAAATAGTAAATAGACAAAAACCTCCGATGGCTCTAATTATCAAAAAAGATGATAAGATGTTATGAGAAGCCATTTAAAGAGGATACGGGAGACGTGATATGAAATGAGTTATCTCCCTAGATGTGTAAATGAGTCCACTGAAAGAAACGTTGACTCCTACGAACGGGTTAAGACTAACCCAATATAATTAGTAAGCTATCCCAAAATAGGCCTCCAAGGCTAGAAATTTCTTTTCCTTATGAGAACAATTAGCTAGTACTCTATAATCATAGAGCCTTAATTATAGGCTAGGAATGAAAATTCCCTAGCTGAGAGAAAACTTAAACAAGTAAAACCAGAGAGAAACGCATATAAAACCAAGAAAGAGGGGAAAGAAAGGAACAGTTAGCCAGAATGTAAAAGAGTAAGAGAAAGAATACCCCTAAATTTCGAGGATGAAATTTATTTAAGGGGAGGAGAAATGTAACATCCGGTCCCTTCGTAAATGTGAGAAACGCAATGCTCGGTTTCTTCGTAAACATCAGAAATGGGCCAAATATAAAAGGAAGTCTTCAAAATAGAAGGAATTGGAGCCAAATAAAATTATGATAAAATTCTCAATAATGGAAAATGAGGATTTGAGCCTTGATTTGCCTAGAAATCAAGGCTAGAGTGATTCGAAAAATTTACCGAAAGGCTAGTGGCATTTTCGTAAATATGGGCACTTTTTGAAAAACTCACAGGAGGGCTTTTTAAATGAAAATTTTGAGTTCTCTGGGGTTCTTAGAGGCCCTGAAGACTATAAGAAGTCCCGGGAGAGTTAAAGCCCCTTCGGTTCATGTTTTCCAATGGTGGTGAGCCCAAACTTTGACCGAATCGTTCGGGAAGGTTTTAGCTCCAAATTAAATAATTCCAAAGGCATTTTATAAGATTGAGGACCTAAATTTTATGATAGAAAAGAAGTTTTTCAAAAAAGGAGCTAAAACGGATTAGAAACGAAAATGCCAAAAACGAGGGACGAAATAGGAATTTTTTGAATTTTTTTGCTTTTAATACACTCTCTTTCTCACGCCCTCCCTTGCCCTTATTTTTCACTATCTTTCTTCTGCCCAAAATAGAGAGGAGAATCAGTTCTCTTAGGTGCACAAGAAGGAGCACTCTTGGAGGGAGAAAAAAGCCAAGACAAGGTAGGAAATTCCATGGAAAATCTAGCTTTCTCCTTAGCAAGTCACTTCTCCTCCTTCTCCTCCTTATTTCTATGGGTTTGATGGTGCTTTTAAATCTGTTTTGAAGGCAGAACAGAGGTGGAATTTTCAGATTTGGTGAGGGGAGGCTAGCCAAGTGAAAAGCAACCAAGAGAAAGCAAGAAAACAAGGTAAAACTTCCATTCTTTAGTAGTTCCTTCCTCCCCCTTCCTCTTGCACGAATTTGACCACCATGAGCCCAAGTCTTATGGGCTGATTTTTGTCCAATTTGTGGAGGGATTAGAGGTTTTAGATGGCAAGGATTAAGAAGGAACCAATAGAATCAAGAAAGGAGCATTAGGAAACAAGATAGAACCATTAGGGATCCAAATGCTCCCTTGTAAATCTGATTTTATATGAATGTTCTTAGACTTAATTGAATGTTTAAACATGCTCCTAAGACCCCTAGAGAGCTTCCCACATGCACCTCCCATCCAAGAAAGCAAAGAAATTGCAAGAAAAATTAATGAACTCTAAGTAGAAAAAGTGTAGTGCATTTGAAGGGATTGTAAAAACTGATTTGATTCATGCATTCCCTAGGATATATGAGTGTTTGATTGAGCTCCTAAGACCTCTAAGAAGCCTCCCAAGTGTGTCTCCCATCAAGGAGAAATCAAGAAGGCCATGAACTCTTCTTCCCCCCATAGTCTCGGCCTAGGCAAGTTCCTATAGCTAAGGAGAGTTTTAAATTTTTCTAAGGCTATTCTTGAGTCATATGTAATGAGGGAAGATGAGTAGAGGCCTTAGAAAAAATTTATAACTCAAAGAAAGTGAATTGATGCTTTAGGTTCCATATTAGGACCTAAAGAAGCAACATGATGCTAGGCCCTTTGTTTTAATGATGTGATGACTCCAAGAGGTTTAAAAGGAGTCAATAATCATAATTGAAAAGAAAGAATGAGGCCTAGAAGTCATTTGATGGGTGTTGCTTCATTAGGTGTGATTATGGACCATAATGGAGCCTATAGAGTAATATAGTGTTTTATCAAGTGATGTAGCCTTAGAATATGTTTCATAGACCTAATTGGCTCCCATAAATTGTATCTAGGCCAAGAGAAACTATCTCCACCAAATTGTGGGTGTGTGGTCGAAAGAGGAGGCTTGAAAGCTAAGGAAAAAGTGTGTGAAATTGTGCAAGGTAGCTCTCTCCACCTTTTCTCATGCATGGATGTGTGTTTAGCTTGTTTTAGAATGTGTGTATGTGTATTTTCAAGCTAAGAAAAGTATGCTAGCATGCCTTTATATTCCATGATCCTTGATGCCATGTTATGTTTTAAATGAATCTATGATGTTTGTATGAGTTTGCTTGAGTGAGGAGAGGTCAAGAACTCTTCCCTTTGGTGAGGATGAGCCAAGAACCCTTGAGCTTGGTTGAGACATAGTAAAGAGTCTCCCAAAAGGAAAGTGGGCTCCCAAGAGTATGGTTGAGTCCAAAGCTCTTAAAGAATGGGTGAGGCAAGTCCAAAATCCATAAGGAGAAGTGTGAGGCCAATCCAAACACTTAGGGAATCTTGAATGTCTTGTATGATTGATTCACATACCAAGGTTGCTTTGAAAATGTCCATGACTTCCATTTTTCCATACATGCATTTGAAAATCTTGCTTTGTACCTATTATGTGTGATTAAATGGGAGATGAGCTATTGGGATTCTTTGAATCTCATTCCCTCCTCTCCAATATCCTAACATGCTAAGTGGAGCCAATGAACAAGGAAATGAAAGCCACCAAGTGAGGAGATGAAGCCTTGATTATAAAGCTTTTAACTTTGTTTATGTTGTAACCAAAGGAATGGCATATGATGTAATCTTTTGTTAGAATTGATGCACAATGAATGGAACATGTGTAAATATCCTAATAGATGATGCATGTATGAAATTTGTGGATAAATGGAATGTATTGCAATTTTTGGGTGTTGGATGGCCATTTCAAGTGTATGCCTCTTAGTCCATAGCTTGGGAATGGAGAATGAAATTATGTGTTTTGAGTCTCCACACCTTTGAGACAAGTTTAGAGAGTCTTTTTAGGCCATTCCCACGTGCTCAAGTGGCCACAAGAACCATAGGAGCCAGTTTGCCCATCATTGAACCATTAAGAGGCATGAAAATGGCCCAAATGCAACCCTATATCACTTTTTGCCCAAATGAGCTCTTCTTGATCTAAAACTTGGCATGCAATTAGGTCTCATTAAGAGATTTTGGGGAAGTTAAAGTTCATAATTTTTGGAGGCCTACAAAATATTTGATGAATTTTCAAAGTTGGGATTTTTCATGGATTCTGGTATAATACTGTTCATACTGACAGTTTTGAATTCCGTGTCACCCGATAGCCAAATTATGTCCAATGCTGATAAAATTTTACATGCATAAACTAGAGGTCATAATATTTCTATGATCACAAAGATCACCTCATTTGGAGGTCTGAGCAGTGAGTTATGCATGTTTGAAATTAACTATCAGTATCAGTAGCGCCCCATGAGTCTGGTTACTATTCTATAAGGTCCAGCTGACTAAATGTATCTACTTCATTTGAGAATTATTTTTTTATCAAGTTAACATTTGTAGCTTTCTAGAATGACCGAATGTGTGTGATTTTGAGTTTTATAGAATTAGTTATGAATTTCAGAAGTTTGTATCAATCAACTGAACAACAGGCCAGCCAGCCAGCGACTCTGTAGCTTTTTGGATGTCAAACGTCCTGTGTGATGAATTTTATGACTTGGGCATAATTTTAGTGTGAAATAGACATCCTACGATTTCCATAATGATGAAGATTGCATGATTTCGAATTTTCTAGATTTAGTTATGATTTTTCAAAGTTGGGTCAGAAAATGGAACAAATCTGGCCGAAAATGTGCTTGTTTATTTTGAGCTCCATTTCAGTTTCCATGGGTTGTAGGCATGTTTTTGTGATACAAATGAGTTGTAATAATGAAATTAAATATGAGAAAGTATAGTATGAGCTCACACAGTCCACATGACCCCAAATTGAATTTTTTTGACATAGCGCAACGCGAAAAAAAGTTTATTATTTTCATCCCCTTTTCATATGATCTTGTGGGATTGATAATACAAAGCATATAAATGGCATCAAATGAGCTAGAAGTTATGGTGTTACACTTATAGTATAGGCCTTAATTTTGTACGAATCTTCCTATAGTTTAGAGTGATATTTTGATGTTTCTGGTCTAGGGAAGGTAAAACCCAAAATTAGAGGCTCTTGGTGATGGGGTAAGTGTTTTTGAGTAGTTCTATATAGCTTAACTCCTTGAGAAATGGGTTTGCTGATATAAATTGTAATTAGGGATAGTAATGGCTTGATTTTGTGTCCATAGGCTAAAGTAGCATTCAATTGGCTCTTAGAGGATTGGCTACAAGTGAAGTAACTGGGGTTCATGCTAATTCAATGCATATGTTTGTTTTAATTTTGTATTTGCTACATGATTATGATTTTGATGCTAAATGAATTGGTTAGCTATTTGTTATATGTGATTGGACCTTGTGAGTCTATGGTGGAGCTGTAGTGCAGCTGCCACCCGTGCATATGCTTTGATCGGGCACCGGGTTATGATTAGGCCCTAAATGCACTGAGCCCTGGTTGTGCTTATTAGGGAGTAGGTGCCATGGACGGGCCTCTCCTAGTGTTAATGGCCTTTAACATGTGGAATTGTGATTGCTAGTATGAGATAGTAATAATAGATAGCCTAATTGTTTCATTTACTAGTATGGTTGGTATATTTTCTGATGCTTATATGAAATCATGCATATATGTGAACTAAACTGGAATATATGAATGAAATTTGCTTTGGTTACTGAGATTTGCATCTCACCCCATTCATGGGATTATACTTTCAGGTGAAGGCTCTTCGGGTAAGGATAAGGGGAAGCAAGTGGCTGAAAATCTATAAGCTCCACCCATATGTGGAGGAGGCTACACTTGGGCTGATTTGAGTAGAATAGATGCAATTTTCTTATTCATTTATATAGCATCATCATGTAATCATGTTGCCAAGTGTAGGCGTTTATATTTTGATTAGTTAGAATGTATCTATTAAGGAGTTGAGTCTCATTATAACTTGGTATTAGATGTATGAACTTATAGTATCTGATGTATGAACTTTGTTGAATTCATGATATGGTCTACTATTGGAAAGGTCATCATGAGATATATTAGATTGTTGATTGGAATCAGTAATGTATGGAATCTCTAATAGAATATGTATTAAATGATAATGATTGATAGTTCATGAACTCTTACGGTTATTACTCTATGGAGTTGCTGATATGGGGTAGTTGGAGGAGTAGAAATTAACATTTAAGTCTTGAACTAGTAATGATATATAAGTTAGATAAATTAGGCTAATGGAAGCTATTGGAACCCCACAAATTAAGGTAGAGTGGCCCTAGGGTGTCATTGAAGGGAGAGTGGAGAGTATGAGACAAGACTGTAGAAGTTGTAGGTTCAAAAGGCATTTCGCTGCAACCAAAATATTGTTAGCCGCGGCCAATAGAGGCGAAGTTGCCCAGGGGGAGTACCAGAGAGCAATTCGCCGCGGTGAAAAGTAGAATTAGCTGTAGCAAAATGTGAGAGGCCACACTGGGAGTCGTCCAGAGGGTAATTTGCTGTGGCTAAATGGGAATTAGCTATGGTGAACTTTTATAAAAATGAGTCAGGCGTTCTAGAGAGGAATTAGCTATGGCGAAAAGGGGAATTGGCTGCAGCCAATAGCGTGAGGCGAGCAAGGTAGGCTCTAGGAGGTTTCCTCGCCGAGGCGCCATGTAGGTTAGCCGTAGCAAAGCTCCAACTCACCGCGGCGATATAAGGGTGAACCCAAGAGCAATTGGCCATGGCGCAAGGACATTTAGCTATGGCTAATGGTTCCAAACTCTCATTCTAACCTAGAAATCTTAGTGTTTCATATGGTAACCTCAAGGGATGACTTAAAAATATTGATAAAAGACTCTTGTGAGTTGGAATTAAAGGGTAATAGAATCAAAAGCTTATAAATGATGTTTGTTTCCCTTGTGTACATGAATGCTTGTAATTATGTGGTTGATGACTCTAATAACATTACGGTTCAAATTTCCTTACATTTTCCAAATGTAATTAGTCGTAATGTCTTGTAACCTTGATTTAAGGTTATTAATCATGTATTTTACCTTAATTACAATGATTAGAAGTTAGGGTCGTCACACCATGCAAACTCACTAATGCACTTGCAGTGTTTATGGACTACATGAATAGGATTTTCCAACCTTACCTAGATTAATTCGTGGTAGTGTTTATAGATGATATACTGGTTTATTCTAGGAGTAGGGAAGAACATGAAAAACACTTAAGAATAGTTTTGCAAGTCCTTGAAGAAAAATAATTGTATTGCAAACTAGAAAAATGTGAATTTTGTTTATCTAAAATGAAATTTTTAGGCATGTGATCATATTTACTAAGCTCATCTCACATCATTACTAGGCTCATCTTCTTGGATTACATAAAATTTTCAGGAAAAGCTATTAAAAGTATTCCATTAAATTGCGTTACGTCATAGACAAAATTTTCATCTAGTGTCCCGTGAGCCATATAGACTCATTTATCTCATTCTCACATTTAAATATGCAAATACATCTCATAACAAGCTCAAGAAGTGGCCTAGAACTCGTGCAAGTGGAAGGTATGCATGAAAATAGAGTGTGTAGCCTCGAGTTGTAATTCCAGAATTTTGACATAAACTTTGTAAAATCATAACTAATTCTAAAACTACTAAAATCATGCACACTATACTATTATAGAAAGCTACAGATGTCTACTTTATGTTAAAAATTAATTCCAGACCAAAATAGAGACATCTAGCTACCAGAAATTGATGGAACAGTATTAGAGGTCATCTGTTGCTACTGGTACTGTCCTTCAACTTTAAAAATTCATATCTCCCTGCTCAAATGTTCAATTGGAATAATCTTGATGGCCATGGAAAGCTTATTATGTCTATTTTATGTTTGTAAAATTTTATAAGTATTGGACACTATTTGGCCCTCAAATAACACAACCCAAGTTACTGACTATATAAACAATGTCTGCATCAGTTCAGCAGAAAAATGCCAACTTTGAAAAATCATAATTAATTCCACAAAGCTCCAAATAATCTGATCTTTGTCTTCTCAAAAATCCCTAGATGAGTATGCATACCAAATTTCATGAGCGAATTCATTCATTTGGTCAAAATTTGACATTGGGTTACATAATGGTCATTTTTATGTCTCATAAGGGTATCAAATGATCCAAAATTGCTTCTAAGACAACCATGACCACTTGAGCACATGGGAAAGCACCAAAATGGTTTACTAAACTTGTCTCAAAGGTGCACAAACTCAAATTTCTCAAACTCACTCATCCACCCCAAGTTATACATAAGAATACATATGTCAAGTCTTGCCATTCCATACCCAAATCATGTTATATCATGCATATTGCACCAAATTTCATTCATACATAATACATTTGCATATTTACATGTGCTCATAAGGTCATATAACATATACAATGAAGGATTACATTATATTCCACTCATATGGTTACAACTTTGTATTTTCACACACTTGGTTGTCAATCTTCTTCTTCTAAGCATAGTGGCTTCCATTACCTTACTCATTTAGTCCACCTAGTATGTTAAGACAATAGAAAGGAGGGAATGAGATTCAAAGAATCCCAATAGCTCATCTTCCTTTCAATCATACATAAAGAATGCAATTCAAGTCTTAAAAATGCATGCATGAGCATAATGGAAAGTATGATCATTTAAGAAGCATTCTTGGCATTTGAACAAGTCATACAAAACATACATAGGCTTGCCAAGTAAGTGGATTAGCCTCACCCATTCTCTTCAAGGTTATTGGATTTCTCTCACCCTTTTTCTTAAAGACCTTGAACTAAGCCTTACTCTTGGGAGACTCTAATCTTTGTCTCAACTATTCTTGAGGGTTGTTGGCTCATCCTCACCATGGCTAGTGGGTTCTTGGCTTCACCACACTCAAGTAAACTAAAGCAAACATACTAAGCATCATTTAAAAACATAACATAATGTCATGGTACCATGGGATATAGGCATATACTAGAACACTTTTCATGGCTTAAAACACACATACACACATTTAAAGACAAGGTAAGCATGCATTCATGCATGAGAGAAAGAGGAGAGAGCTACCTTTATTGTAACCACACACTTTTCTCTTTAGAATTGCACTCCCTTCCTTGGCCACACACTCACAATGATGTAAGGCTTGTTTCTCTTGGCCTAGACACATCATATGGAAGTCAATTATACTCTTGAACCAATTTCTAGAGCCACATATTCATTAGCAAAACTAGGTAGTTCATATGGCTTTTTTATGGTTCCATAATGCACTTAATGAAGCAACCTTAAGAAAACATGATCTTTGCTCCATTCTCTTTATTTATTTATGATTCTTGACTCCTTTTAAGCCTCTTGGAGTCATCATACAATCAAATTAAGGAGCCTACCTAAGTGTTACTTTTTTAAGCCATAATATGGAACCTAAGATACTATCTCACTATCTATGGTTTCTAAAATTTTTTTAAGGCTTCTTCTCATACTCTTCCATCATATATGACTCAAAAATAAGCTTGGAACAAATTAAAACTACCCTTAGGTGCTCCAACCTCTCTAAGCTATGGCTATAGAGCATGTGAGCACTAAGTGAGTTTACTTTGTTTTCTTGATGGAAGATGCATATGAGGAGCCTTCTAAAGAACTTAGGAACTCATCCAAACACTCATTTAAGCCTAGGAATTATTGTATCAAATCAAATTTTTGGTGGAGTATTTGAAACCCTAACTTTACTATTTTGAAATCTAATGGCTATTTAATTCTTTTCTTTGCATATTCTTGTTCTCCTCCCTCATTTTTCTAAGATTTATCCTTGGTTTAGCTAGAATTCCAACCCCTTAGGTCTAGTCTTACATGAGGCGAAATGGAGAAAATAAGAACAAGAAGGCTTAAGCTTAGGAAGTAGCAAATTACCTTAGATTCTTATTTTTCTTGGCTTGTTCCTTGAATTTTGAAATTTTCACCTCTGTTCTGCCCTTAATACAGACCTAAAAACTTCAACAAAACTATAGAAAGAAAGAAGGGAAAGAGGAGAAAGAGATTGGTGAAGGAGAAAGGATGAAAAACTATGAAATTCTTACAATTTTTGTTAGGTTTCTCTCTTCCTTCTTCCTTCCATCTTATATGCCATCCTCATCTACCCTTGGTTCTATTTTAGCCCAGAAAATTCGTTCATAAGAAGTGGGGCAGAAGTGGGGACGTTTTTATAAAGGAAGCTTCAAGAAACAATTGTTTTAAAAATAACATTTACATCTTGCGTTCATGGCATTTTTGTTTTAGCTTCATTTTAACTCCTTTTTGAGAACTGTCTTTTCCATCATAAAATTTGGGTTTTCAATCTTATAAAATGCCTTTGAAATCACTTAATTCGGAGCTTAAACCTTCCTGAATGAACCAGTCAAAGTTTAGGTCAACCAATATTAGAAAACGTATATCAGAAGGGTTTTAACTGTCTCAGGACTTCCCATGGTTTTTAGGGCCTCTGAGAACCCCAGAGAACTCAAATTTTCCATTTAAAAAGCCCTTCTATGAGTATTCTAAAATTTTCTCAAAATTATGAAAATGACATTACGTTTCGTTGCATTTTCGTTAAAATTCGTCTGGCTATTCTGGCTCTGATTTCAGGGCATCTCTAGGCTTAACTCATCATTATTTGAGGTTTAGAATATTCTTCTAATTTTATTGGACCTCAAATCACTCTATCTGGGGGACTTCCTTTTGTATCTAATGATTTCATACATTTACGAAGAAACTGCACATTATGTTTCTCACTTTTTCTCTCATTTTCAAAGAACTGAATATTACATGATATCTAGTCAAGGTGTGTCAATTGACCTTTGTAAAGTAAAAGTTGTGCTTAAGTGGGAAAGACCAAGGACTATCACTGAAAATAGAAGTTGTTTAGGATTGGCTGGGTATTGTCATATATTTATAAAAGGATTTTCCCAAATAGCTTCACCTTTGACCAAGTTGACTAAAAAATGAAGTCCTTTTCTTTAGACCACTGAGTGTGAATGAAGTTTCCAAACTTTGAAGGAAAAGTTAACCACTGCTCCAGTGTTAATCATACCTGATCCTTTAGGAACCTTTGAAGTGTATATTGATGCATCAAGGAAAGGATTAGGATGTGTGCTAATACAAGATAAGAGAGTAGTAGCCTATGCTTCTAAGCAATTGAGACCTTATGAAGAAAATATATTCTACCCATGACTTAGAATTAGCAGCCATAATGTTTGTCTTAAAAATTTAGAGACATTACTTATACGAGATAACTTTTCAAATCTTTAGTGACCATAAAAACCTCAAATATTTTTTGAACAAAAAGAACTCAACATAAGGCAAAGAAGATGGATGAAATTATTGAAAGACTATGACTTTTAGTTGAAATATCATTTAGGAAAGGCCAATGTGGTGGTAGATGCATTAAGTAGAAAGTATTTACATGTATCATCCCTTATGGTAAGAGAGATGAATTTGATTAAGCATATTAAAGATTTACTTTCTTTTCTCACTAAGTCACCTGAGGGTTATAGGTTGAATAGGCTTGAAATCTCGTGTGATTTGAGAAATTAGATTAGAAAAGCCCAGGAATCTGACATAACTCTACAAGATCAAAGTAAACAACCTGGATTCACCAGAGTTGAGGATGGAACCATAATGTTCTAAGGTAGGTTATGCGTGCCTAATGGAGAATTGAGGAAATTGATTCTAGAAGAAGTTCACAAAAGCAAATATACAATTCATCCGGGATCCACAAAGATGTACCATGATCTTAAAATATTGTATTGGTAGCTAGGAATGAAGAAAGACATAGCTGAATTTGTGTCTAGATGTTTAGTGTGTCAGAAAGTGAAAATAGAACATCAAATACCTTCAAGACTATTGTAACCTTTATAAATCCTTAAATGAAAATGGGATAGTATATCCATAGACTTTGTGATGAGATTACCTAGAACCCAGTTAGGACATGATGCCATTTGTGTCATTGTAGATAAACTAACCAAATTAACTCACTTCTTACCCATAAAGACCACTTATTCTTTAGATAGATTGGCTTAATTATATATACAAGAGATTGCGAGGTTACATGAGTGCCTTCTAGCATTATTTCAAATTAGGAACCTATATTCACTTCCCGATTTTGGAAATTTTTTCAAACTGCATTTGGGAGTAGATTATGCCTTAGTATAGCTTATCACCCTTAAACTGATAGGCAAACTAAGAGAACCATACAAACCTTAGAAGATATGCTCAAGGCTTGTATGATGGAACAAAAAGGAAATTAGGATAAGTACTTACCGTTAGCAGAGTTTGCTTATAATAACAGTTATATTCCAATATCGGGATGGCCTCTTATGAAGCTCTGTATGGATGTAAGTGTAGATCCCCTGTGTGTTGGTATAAAATTGGAGAAAGGTCTTTCCTAGGACATAAGTTAGTTCAACAAACCACAAATCAAGTTAAGAAAATTAGAGAAAAGTTACTCATAGCCCAAAGTAGACAAAAGAGTTATTCTGATAAAAGAATAAGGCCTCTTGAATTTAATGAAGGAGACCATCCTTTTCTTAAAGTTACTCCTACCACTGGCATAGGTAGAGCTATCTGAACTAAAAAGTTAAATCCTTAGTGTAATATCTATTTTTTCAAAAATGTGAGAAAACGTGAGAAACATAATATCTGGTTTCTCCATAAACATATAAAACTCATGAGATATAAAAAGAAGTCCCCCAACTAGAATGATTCAAGATCCAATAACTTAGAACAATATCCTATATCTCAAGTAGTCTAAATCCAAGGTCAAAAGTGCCCTTAAATCAGAGCCAAAATACCCAGACAGAATTCAATGAAAATGTAATGAAATGTAATGGCATTTTTGTAATTTCAAGCACTTTCTAGAAAACTCAAAGGAGGGATTTTTAAATGGAAAAAATGAGTTTCTTGGGGCCTTCAGAGGCCCTAAAAATCCTAGGAACCCCTAGAATGATTTAAACCTCCTTCGGTGAATGTTTTCTAATGTTGACTGACCCAAACTCTAACCTTTTCGTTTGGGAAGGTTTTAGTTCCAAATTAAGTGATTCCAAAGGCATTTTATAAGTTAGAGAACCAAAGTTTTATGATGGAAAGGACGGTTCTAAAAAATGAGTTAAAACAAACCTAAAACAAAAATGCTAAGAAAATAGGACGTAACGGGAATTTTTAAGAAACAATTTTTAATCCCTTCTTATTTAAGTGATGCGTCCCACTTCTCCCTCATGTTAGCTGACCTTCTTGCTACTCAAAATAGAGAGTGAGACCAATGGAGAGAGCTGCAAAAAGGAAGAGGAAAAGGGAGAAGAAAAACTAAGCAAGAGGTATGAAAATTGATGGAATTTCTTATTCTTTCCTTTAGCAAACTTGTTCTCCTCTTTACCCTCTTTCTTTCCATGATTTTGTTGAAGTGTTTGGTTCTATTTTGAGCCACATATAGAGGGCAAAATTTTGAGTTTCAAGAGGAGAGCTAAAACAAAGGAAAAGGCTCTTGGAAAAAGCTTAAATCAAGGTAGAAACCATTGCTTTCCATGCTTACTTCTTCTTGTTTCTATACATGTATGGTTCAGCCACTCCTAGGACATCCAAGGGAAGATTAAATTTAAACCAAACCTAGAGTGAAACATATGATTTAGAGTGTGGGAAATAAGAATATGCAAAGAAAACAAATAAAGAATCATGAATTTACAACATGCCTAACCTAGGGTTTTAGTTGCACCTTGGCTTGTAGGAAGTTTTCTAACCATAATTTAAGGTGTCTAAAAGTTTGTAGGTATTCCTAAGACATCAAGGAAGCCTTCCACATGCATCCCCTATCAAAGAAAGCAAAACAACTTTCATTGGTGCCAAAAGAAGCATAGTCTCAACCTAAGCTAGAAGTAGCACCTATGGAGTGTTTCAAATTTTTCTAAGCCTAGATTTGCATCATATATGATGGGAGAATATGAGAGGAGGCTTTGAAAAAAATTTAGTAAGCCTAGAATGTGAGATGAAGGTATTATTGGAGATTGTGTCCTAGGTCAATCATTGTATTGCAAACATTGTACTTTATTAAGAAATAAGAGGTTTCTTTTATTATATTATTATATTTTTTTTGCATGTTCTATATAATAATATTCTTGGATAAATTATATTGGTTATCCTAAATATCTCTAGTCGATCATCATTGTGGGAATGATGATGAACTAAGACTAGTATGATTTTGATTGATGATTATGTGTTAATCATGTATAAAGACATGAATCAAAATCATAGGCATTTGTTAGGGAACAAGATGCTGGATCGACCCGCCATTAGATAGTTATATGGATTAAGTCATACGCGTATCTTATGTATAACCGTGTCATTGAGCCCTTAGACTTGAGATTACCATAATTTCCAATATGAGGAACATTATTTTTTTGCATAGTCAAAAGTCATCTTTAACCAAGTGATCATAAAGGCTATGATTGGGTATAGTGGAATTCATGTAGAAGAAGATGAGTGGTTAAGATAGGATTTGTCCCTCTAATTAATAGAGAGATATCTTTGGACCCCTCGATGAGTGAGACTGAGAAATGCATGGCCATGCTCGAATGGAAGGGTTTCCATTTGTACTATCAATCTACACTTAGATCAAGAAAGTGACGATCAAGTAAGATAAGGATGACGTTTCCATGCCTCATACTTGATCTAGATATCATATGACAAAAGGGATGTGATAGGGTCATATGACAGGTTGCATCAGATCGCCGATCCCTATATGATTTGGGTAGTCACAATGTCTTCCTAAAGGCAACTTGTGACTTATAGGTCAAATAGTGTCATTAGCCCACTGCCAACATTATATTGGCCTATAGGGTCGAACACAAGAATGTGTCAACTTGAGCTAAAATGTCCAAATTCATTGAATCTGAAATTGCATCTAAATTTAATGAATGTCACATTCAATCTAGGGTAAAAGAATTTATAAATAAATATATATTTGATATATATATAATTTATAATATTTGAAATATATCTATCCATTAATTAATTTAAATAAATTAATTTTAAATTCAAATATGTATGATAGATTTAAATTTAAACTAATATGATAATTTAAATTTAATTTATGAATAAATTACATTTGAATTAAGTTCTAGATTTATATTAAATAATTAGTTAAAATTTAAATCTATTAGATAAACTTAAATTTAAACTAATCCATTTAATTCAAATTTGATTTGATTTAAAGTAATGTATTTTAAATTAATCAAATATATCTGAAACCCTAATAATATGCTTTTATAAAAAGGTAGGAGGCTTGGGCTTCCTAGAACTATAGAACAAAAGGAAAAACCCTAAAGAGAGAAAGTGTATAGACAACGTATGGACATTGAATGGATGCCTAGAGAGAGAAAGCATGCAGACACTGTACAGATACCTAGAGAGAGAGAGGAAGAGGAGAGCGTCTTCTCTACCAAGACATGTACGGACATTGGTAAAAGGCGCTAGCACACTGTTTGAGTTAAGCATCCGTTCATATGGATACCAGTAGAGGGAGCAGATCAGTAGATCAGTTCCTAAGATCCAACAGAAAAAGGTAAATATTTCTAAATCTACTCGATTTAAACAACATTGATGGATCCATAGGAAGGGATTCAGGATTTTAATTTTCCACTGTGCATCCCAAAAATTCCCAATAGGTATAGGCTCCATAATATTGCATAATAAAGCAACTCCTAGTTAGCCTCCTCAAAATAAGTATGTGATGGCTCCAAGGAGTCTAAATGGAGTCAAGAGACCTAGAATGAAAGAGAAAATGGAGCCAAGATCTTGAATTCTAATAGTTGCTTCATTATGTCTTATATGGAAGCATTAATGAGACAAGTGGGAAAGTGAACATGCATAGGAGTTACATAAGACTATAGCTCATTCCAATAATCTAAGCATGTCTCATTTGATGTGTCTAGGCCAAGAAAACTTAGTGCCTCCAAGTTTCAAGTCTTGGCCAAGAAGAGGGAGGAAGAATCCTTTCTCTTATGCATCTTTGGGTGTTTTTCCTGTCTTTGGATGTATGTATGTGTGTTTATGCTATAAAAAATGTTTCCAGTAAATGTTTTCATGCCATGGTACCATGATGCCTTTGAAAGATGTTTATGAATGGCTTGCATGAACTTAGTGAAGCCAAAAGTCTCCTAACAAAAGTGAAGATAAGCCAAAAGTCCTAAGAATGGTTGAGACAGCCAAAAGTCTCTAGAAGAGTGAGGCTTAGTCAAAGTCTCTTAAAAATGGGTGAGGCATGTAACATCCGGTTTTCTGAAAATGAGAGAAAATGTGAGAAACGTAACGTGTGGTTTCTCTGTAAACTAATGAAACTCACCGGATACAAAAGAAAGTCCCTTGAAATGACTTAGTTAAGGTCCTAAAAAATTTAGGAAGCATTCTGGACTCCTAAAAATGAGAATCCTAGCCTCAGATGAAAGGAAAAATGGAGCTAGAATGAAGAAACAAATTTTAACAGAAATCTTACGAAACGTAATGACATTTTTATAATTTTGAGTAAATTTTAGAATTCACATAAGATGGCTTTTTAAATGAAAGTTTTGAGTTCTCTGGGGTTCTCAGAGGCCCTAAAAACCATAGGAAGCCCTGGGACAATTAAATCCCCTCTGGTGGATGTTTTCTAACATCGATTGACCCAAATTTTAATTAATTCGTTCGGAAAGGTTTTAGTTCCGATTTGAATGATTCCAAAGGCATTTTACTAAATTGGGAACCTAAATTTTATAATGGAAAAGACGATTCTCAAAAAGGAGCTAAAACGAGTTAGAAACGAAAATGCCAAAGACGAAAGGCAAAATTAAGATTTTTAAGAAAGTGGAAGTTCTTGAACACTCTTTATGTTTCTTTTTTCTTCTCCCCTTCATTTGCATGACCCATTCTACTCAAAAACCAAAGAAGACACCAGATCTCTTAGGCGCATCATGGAGGAGAAGAAAGGAGGATAAAAAGTAAGGAAAAAGGTAAGGAATTTCATGGATTTTCATGCTCCTTCTTCTTCCAAACTTGTTCTTCTCCTCTTAAGCTTTCTTCCTATAGTTTTATTGAAGTTTTTGGATCTATTTTGAGGGAAGAACAAAGGAAAAAATTTGGATTTGAAGAGAGGAGGCTAAGGAAAGTGAGAATCAAGCAAGAAAATAAAGAAAAACAAGGCAAATCTTCCATCCCATGGTAGCTACGTCTTCCTCCTTCTTCTCCCTATTTCACCCCATGTATATAGATGTAGGAGAGCTTAAATTTTGGATAGAACCAAGGGTGAATCTTAAGATTTTAAGGGAGGAGAATAAGAATATGCAAAGAAATCCAAGTAAAAATTATGAATTTGCAAGATAGAAAAGTTAGGGTTTTAATTGCACCTTGTACTCTATCATGAACCCTAGCCATATTTTATAATATTTAGGCATTCATATAGGCTCTTAAGACACTAAGAGAGCTTCCTACATGATTCTCCCATCAAAGGAAGCAAGAAAACTCCATTGATGCCTTATGGAACATAGCTTCGGCCAAGGAGAGTTCATGCTCCTAGGGAGTGTTTTAATTTCTTCCAAGCTTAGTTTTGTATCATGCATGATGGGAGAATATGAGAGGAAGCCTTGAAAAAATTTTAGAAACCATAGATAGTGAGATGCCCTTATATGTTCCATAATATGGCTTAAAGAAGCAACACCTAGCTAGGCTCCTAGAATTGATGTGTGATGACTCCAAGAGGACTAAATGGAGTCAAGAATCATAAATAAATGGATAAAAGGGAGCCAAGATGATGTTTTCTTAATATTGCTTCATTAAGTGCATTATGGAACCATAAAAGAGCTTTATGAGTCACCTAACTTTTCTAGTGATTGTGTGGCCTTAGACTTTGCTTCAAGAGTATAATTAGCTTCCATATGATGTGTCTAGGCCAAGAAGAATGATCTCCACCTTCTTGGGTGTGTGAGGTCAAGGGAGAGATTCAAGGCTTAAAAAAAAGTGTGCAAATATAAGTAAGGTAGCTCTCTTCACCTTCTCTCATGCATAGATGTGTATTTACATTGTCTTGAATGTGTGTTTGTATGTTTTAAGCCATGAAAAATATTCTAGCATGATTTTATATGCCATGGTACCATGATGATGCATTATGTTTCCAAATGATATTTATGATGCTTGCTTGGGTTTGCTTGAGTGTAGTAAGGCCAAGAACCTTTAGCCATGGTGAGGATGAGCCAAGAACCCTTAAGATTGGTTGAGACAAAGTAAAAAGTCTCCCAAAAGTGAGGTTGACTCCCAAGAGCATGGTTGAGTCCAAGAACATCTTAAAGAATGGGAGAGGTAAGTCCAAACTCCACAAGTAAATAGGTGAGGCCAATCCACTTGCTTGACAAGCCTATGTAGGCTATGTATGACTTTTTCAAATGCTAAGAATGCTTCTTGAATGATTACATATGTCTATATGTCATACATTCATTTAAAGTTCTACCCATTTATATTGTTGGTCCGACCCCATTAGACCGGGTTAGGGCAGGCCCCTAGGGTGTATCGGGCCAATGAACACTCCTAATATGCCATGCATGCATTTGTGAGACTTGTTTTGCATACTTTATGTATGATTAAATGGGAGATGAGCTATTGGGATTCTTTGAATCTCATCCCCTCCTCTCCCCCATTCTAACATGCTAGGTGAACAAAGAGAGCAAAGGAATGGAAGCCAACCATATGAGAAAATGAAAGCTTGACATCAAAATGCATAGTTTTTATTCTTGAAGGCCATATTGATGTCAAATTATGTAACCCATTGTTGTATATGGTGTATGACCTCTCAAACATGTATAATTATATTAATATGTGATGTATAAATGAGAGGATATATTATGTGAATGCTAGAATGCAAAATAAGTATGCTATGGGAGATTAGCTTCTTGAATGGCTTTATGTAATTGTGTACAAATGTAAGTAGAATAGACAAAATGAGATGCATGAGGTTTAGGACTCCTTGGGCAGCTCACACAAGTCATTTTCATACTTTTAGACTTACCTAAGAGGTGTCAAACTCCAAGAAAAGCCATTTGGACATTTTGGTATCTTGTATGGACTAAGATTTGACCAATTTAGAACCCTATATCACTTTTTATCCAAATGAGCTCTTCTTGATCTGATATTTGGCATATAATTAGAGCTTGTTGAGAGTTTTTTGGTAAGCTAAAGAACATGATTTTTGGAGGTCTAGAGAATATTTGATGAATTTTCAAAATTGAAAATTTTTTGGTTTTGGTCACGTCACTGTTCACTCAGGTCCGAAAATAAAATCTATCACACAGTACTCAAATGATGTCCAATTGCCATGAAATTTTATATAGAGAAACTAGACATTTCTAGTGACTTGTGCCAACTAGAAGCACCTCATTTTGATGTCTAAAGATAGATATATGAATTTTTAAAGAATTTATCTAGTGTCAAGAACTCCAACTGACCTCAGTTATTGTTTGATTGATTTTAGAGATCTGGGCATGCCTAAGCTGGTCTGGAGTTATTTTTCCCTTCTATCTAACATCTACAACTTTCCATATTGGTATTATTTGCATGGATTGAATTTTTTTAAGATTAATTGGACATTTTTGAAATTTGCTGCAGAATTTTGTGATAGCAGCAGTGGACAACCTGACTTTTGGACCATTTTGAATGTCAACATCTTCTGTGTTGGATATTATGATCTGTACATATTATTTGGATGAATTACACATGTGTAGCTTTCTAGAATAGCCAAGAATGCATGATTTCAATTTTTCTAGAATTAGTTATGATTTTCCAAAGTTGTGACAGAAAAGTGAAAAAATTTGGCCGAAAATATATATGTGTATTTTAAGCTTCCTTATGAGTTCCATGAGTTGTAGGCCACTTTTCATGATGCAAATGAGTTGTATTCATGTAATCAAATATGAGGATGTGATATATAAGGTCACATGATCCACGTGACACCGAATGAGATTTTTATAAGCGACGCAACACAAAAATATTCATTATTTTTATGTTATTTTCTTGGTTCTTCCATGAGATACATAATGGGAAGCATAGATATAGCATAAAATGAGCAAGAAATTATGGTGTTACATTTATTGGTATCAGAGCAAAGTTCCAAGCTTTCTTGAATTAGTCTTGGCTTGAGGATGTAGCATTAGGGCTATGTAAAGACTCAAATGAATAGGTAGAACCTTGTATAAGACATTGTGGGTGTGTGAAAGTAGTGTGTGGCTTTATTCATGATAGGTAAGTTGTAGAATGGTCTTAGAGTAGTTAGTGGACACCAGGAAAGAGTGACCTCTAGAGTAACTTGAGCAGAACTACGCTTAAGCAAAGTTAAGGGATCTGACGGCTGGAGCTTCATGAGATGTGATAGCTCACCGGGATCAGTGGCAAGCCCTAGATATAAATGATGGAAAATGATCTTGTTGATATGAAGAGGCTTGCTAGAGAGAGTATGTAAGGTCTAATTCCCCTGGTAGCCATACTCAGGCCATTCTTAGCGTAATGCATAGATGAGTAGTGTTGCAGCGCAGTATGAGATGAGACTACGGCTGCACAGGACTAGTTTAGAGGGGGATGAGAAAGAGAGTTATCCTCTAGCCACAACACCCAAATGTCTAAATAAGTATTAGAGCCCAAAAGGCTAATTTCCTCAAGCCAAAGGTCGAGTTATGAGCTACAACCTTAGAGCCCGATAGCCCAGAGATGACAATTAGTTATGTATGAGTGGAGCAAGATGTAGAATCCTCTAGTTTGATGACAGGCTAGATATAGAGGCAATAAGGCTCGGGTTGGTAGCTAAAGATGAAAATTCAATCCCTAAAAAAGTAAGCCAATCAGAGGCAGTTAGCAGTGCCAAATTAACTATTTAGCCGCGACGAATGATGTGCTAGCTGCGGTGAATGCCAGTATAAAATGTCTTATTGGTCATATTCAGGCCAACTTGAGAAATGAACTAATAAGGGGTCAAATGATCTATAAGAAGTTGGAACCCCAAGTATAAGTAGAGAAAAAGAGTGAATAGTTACAGAAATTAGTAAGAAATTCATGGGCCTAACAAATGAGATTGAGAAAAGAGCTCAGCATAGAGAAAGTTAGACATAGGGACAGTGAGATTGTTGAGATCCACCTTTTAAGGCATTGACTCCAACCTAGGGTGTTATCCTGTGAGACACTGAATGATAGAATGTCAGTGCAGTCTCAGAATAACGTAAAATAAGGCTTCCAGTAGTGAGGCATATAATGAGTGGCCTAGAAAGGTGTACCTCATAGGTAACACCAAAAGGTAAATATGAGTAGCCTAGTAATAGAGGCTCAACAAGGAATGAGGATAGTTAGTAAGCTACAGGTTCGATGAGATAGCTAGCCTAGGCTGAGCATAAGCTAAAGCCTAGAGGAGATGACCAGTAGCATCATTCCAGGTGAGATATGTGAATGAAAGGCTCAATGGAAGTCCTCATTGGATGAGAAAGGAAGGATGAGACATCTTGAGTCAGGGAAACCACCCAGTAATGGTTAGTAAATTCCCCTAGATAGACCCCCTGAGTCATAAAGAATAGTGATAAGGGAAGCAAGGAAGAACTAAGAAAACTAGCTAAAGAAAAGATGCCCTCGCTTTAGTATTGATTAAATGAGTAAACTGAACTACGAAAGGTAACGGATAAGAGTCTAATAGTTAGTTAGATGAGCTCCCTAATATGAGAATGTTGGAGTTAAGGCACGTGAGTGATTAGAGTATCCAGTAGAGAATAAGTTTTCAATAAGATAGAGTGTGGACATTGAGAGCACATGTCCTGGATTGGGTTATCAAAACCCTAGAAATAGTATACTGTGCTCCTGGGGATGAGACTAGAGAGGCTGAATAGAAAGAAAGCCTAGCTCTAATTTAAACATAGAAATAAGCTGAGATAGACAGTTAGTGGCTTAGTACCCTTAAGAAAGCTCGAGGGAATTAAAGACTACCTTAGAAGGCGAGTATGTTATTATACAAAGAAAAGTGTAAGCTGAGGGTGCTATAGAATGAAACTCCTGGGATTATATAAAATAGAATTCTCCTTACCAAGGGCTGGTCTAGTTAAAAGCAAAGCAAAAGTATAAGAAAAAGTAGACCCTTTTGATGTTACAGAGAGTGAATAAGTAGAGGAACCCTAGGAAAATGCAGGTGCTCTTAAGCATAAAGAAAACTGAATTGGCAACGGAAACAGCTAATAGTAGAACATCCTTTTACCTAAGTAAAAGGATAAGAAAGGTAGAAAGAGAATATATGACAGTCTTCAAGCTGAGGACATATCAGATTGAGAATAGATATTCAGTTAATGTGCTTGAGTACTTAAGAAAGCACACTTGTCCTTGGCATAGACGCCTTTCAAGCATGATAGTGCCCAAAGTAAAAAACAGTTGGGAAATGCAGAGAGATCTCAGGATGTAGTAAAAGAAGAATCCTATTTTCTTCGAGCACTTTACGAGAATAGGGAAGATAGAGAAAAGTAAGAAAATGATACTTTAGATTATTGGGAAACTTGCAATATATAGGCGATAGTGGCTTTGAGCTCAGTCATGAGGCGCCCGTGTATTAGTATTTGATATTATGGTTTGCTTGCAACAATAGTTACATGATATTAGGCTTGATCAACCTAGTAGTAATGTGGCTTAAGTGCATAGCAAACGACGACATCAATCACCAAAGTGTCCCGATAATCGAAGGGTATCCTAATTAGGTAGATAACGAGATGAGTCAGAAAAGAAAGGTAAAGGGATTCCAGTAATATCAGAATGATGAGAAAAGCATGTAGAAAGGAATCCTCTGTAAAGAATGTCTAGATCCAGATAGCATGAGTTCAGTATGTATGATCTAAGTCCCTTATAGTACATGTAAACAAAATAAGTAAGGACCAATATATAGCCTCTCTCCTACCATAAATGTTAACCACACTCAGAGTGTGAGATGCCCCAGTGCCAAGGCACTCAAAGTATGGGCATAGTTGGAAATTGCAAGATATGAGAGGAAAAGATAGTAGAGTACAATTAAAGTAACAAAAGAAAGCCCAAGCAAAAAGGGGCTAAAGTGGGAACCGAGAATCCCATGAGGAGTGATGAACGATGTCATACCTTATTATATAACACATTTCCTACTACAAATACCTTATATAGAACTTGGAGGAGTCAATGGAAACCTGAATTGATTAAAGTTTTCTTTTTACTTCAGGGTTGGGTATATACATGGCTTTCTATTACATGCCCTATTATCATACAGCATTATAACACAACTCATATATACCATAATCCAAAGATATTTAATTACATGATAAAATGTGATGCATACAAGTAAGGTCCTCAATTTATACCTCCATACCTTTTGCCCTTTCTTTGCTTGAACTCAGACCTAGCATGGGTTATATTTAGGGTGAGATTATGAAATTTCAATAGTAGTAAACCAATCTCATTTACAAGCTAGCATGTAAGTACATAACATAATGCCAATGAAGGTATCACATACTACATAGTAATGCAAGGAATTTCATACAAGGCCAAGCAATATCTAGCATACATGTCTCATCTTATAGCATAAATGACACTTAGTATAACATAACACTCATCATTATACCAACACACAAGCTTAAAGAAAGAGAAAAGAAAACTACTACCTTAGCAAACTTTGCTCTCAATCCTTGGAACTCAGTTTACTTGCTTTTGGAGTTCCCAAAATAAATATCGAACCTTATAATCATAATGATAATTCATTAAAATCAACACATAAACCTTAACTTCTAAAGTAGTATGACCCATTTAAATGCATTAGAACCATTAGAATTGGAAAAATCCAACTCCTTCCTTTCCAATTCACTATGGCCGAATAGTGTACATTTCTTGGCCAAAATTTAGAAATTTTATTCCATGAGTTTTGGGGCCTTTGCCATAGATATTCCTAGTTAAAAACACCCTTTTGAATCCATTGGAATGGATAAAATTATCAAATTCTAGCCCTAACAACATGTTTTGGTCATAACATAACCTAGCTCCGTTTTAGGCCCAAAAGTGAGTTTCTTTGGTTCTAAAAATTACATAGCCTCTTCCTTTATATTTAAGGACTTGAAATTTGGTATACATGACTTTAGGAAATTAAGAAAATACCATAAAAATGTTGGAAAAATTCAGACAGTATCTCCCCAATATTTCCATTTTCCCAAAAATTACAATCTTTGTGTTTTTCAAAGTTCTAGCACACAACAAAAATGGATAAGCTCATATGGCCTCCATAGTCAATATATAAACTCCATTCCTAGGCCTTCATATTCAATATATAAACTCCATTTCTAATCATCCATATGCTGTCCAAAAGTAGCCCATAGCTAGGGTTTAACAAAATTGACTTAAACCATGTGATTTTCAAGTGCAAGGTGGAGAAAACTTACTCTTTAAGCTTAATTCTTGCTTCCTTAGCTTTTCTCACACTCAAATCCCTTCTTTTCCCACTTAGAGAAAAATTCCACCTTGAAGAAAATATGAAGATGCAGCTGCCCTTTGGAGAAAATGGTTGGAGGATGAAGAAGATGAAAAAATTTGGTGAAGAATAGTTGTAGTTTTGCTTGATTTCACTTTTTCTTCCACTTTTTCTCCCTCTCTCTCTCTCTCTCTTCATGCTTTTCTCTCCTTCTTCCTTGTATGTGGTGTGAAAATGGTGGAATGGAGGTGAAGGAGATGAACTTAAATGAAGTTAAATGGTCATACCAAATTTGGACCATTGGATTAACCTTTTTAAGATCAAATCTTAGCTTTCCATTCCTTTTTTCTTTTGATTTCCTAATTTCATGACTAAATATCTTCTTCCAAAAATTCCTCAGCCACACACTTGGATGCCTATTCTTAGCTATTAAGTTATGGTTAGTAACCATGGTTAATTTTCTTAACTCAACCATGGTCAATTTTTAACTCAACCATGGTTAATTTCTAACCTAACCATTGTTAATTCTTTAAACTAACTAAAATCCTTTTCTCCTCTCATTTTTATTTTATATTTGCATTTGGGTTTCATCTTCTATAAAGCCCTAATTATATCTTCTTTTCTCTTATTGGGCCTTTAGAATCGGTTATTCGGCCTTACAACAGTCTAAAAATCGGTGTCCGAGCCTGATTAAGATTTTATAGTACAATACGTACCTTTAGACTTTCTAAAATTTATAAATATTGTTTCCTCTACTTTCTAGCCACACTGAGCCTCAAACATGGATCGGGGGCCCTCAAGCTCGATCCTCATAAATTTCGGTGTCAATCGGACATCCGGGTCTTTAGGTGTAATTTTTACCGTTCTGTATTATGATTATGCTCTAAAATTTTCATTTATTATAATTTAGTCTCTGAAACTCCTTCAAGGTTTCTTAGCCCTTTATCTATTTCTATTTTTATAGTTGTTATAACTTTCTCTTTCTATTTTGCTCATGGCTACTGATCGGGCTAACAGGGTCTCGCTCACCCATCCGGACAATGTGACATCATTGGACCTATCTCATCAAACGGAGTTTAACCGTGGGACACAAATTTTTGAGATTCCTGCCCGATTTTTTGATATTTATGCCTAAAATCACGAATAGAGGGTGAAACTAAGGTTCCTTAAACTTTCAGGCAATCTATATATTTTGACCAGCATAAAACTTTTCTTTGCATTTTAGTCCCTGACTCCTTCATACTTAACCTTGAAGACTCTTCGGGACCTTTTTCTGATCTTTTTTTTTCATCTATTTTGGCCCTAGTTTTAGGGTGCCTCTGGCCTTGACTCATCATTATTTGTGGTCTAAAATATTATTCTAATTTTATTGGATCTCAATTTACTCTATTTGGGGGACTTCCTTTTGTATCTAGTGAATTTTGTATGTTGACGGAGAAACCATATATTACGTTTCTCACATTTTCTTACATTTTCTTGCACTTTCAAGTGACTAGATATTACAAAAAAAAAGTAAGATGCTCCTAAGTATCAGTATGACGGGATCTTAGAGAATTAGATAACACAAAACCTCTGAGTTTAGCCTCAGATATTATGAGTGATGGTAACCGAATTTAGTGAGTATGTGTTTTACTATTAGATACAGTGATATTAGGCTTTGACGTCTCCCGAAGATGGATTGTAGTAGATTCTAGCATAGCATAGCATAGCGGGTTACAGTAGACCATAGTAAGGCTCCAAAAGGTGACAGTAGACCTAGGGGTCACAATAGATCCCACAAAGTTATAGAGAGTCCTAGTCATAGCATGATAGTTCTTTGGTGAGATGATGGCCTGAGATAGTTTTTACAAAGCAATTAGTATCAGAGATCAATACAGTTTTAGCTAGCTTTTGTCTCAGAGACTAAAGATCTCTTGAGTCTGGTAGACCATTGCCATAGGGATATGAAGGCTTTACTTAGATAATTAGACCACTGACTAGCTTTCTTAAGAGATAAGCATAGTATATAGGATGAGGAAAGCAAGAAAGTAGCTTTCCAAAGTTAGAGCCAGATGAACCACTACCTAGCAGGTATTTACCCTAACCGAGGGATAGAAAAATCCCTACATGTTAGCCTATGTATTCAGAAAGGGGTCAGGTGCAGTTTTACATGAGGTAAGTGGTACAACATGTCTCTAGTGATCAAAACTGTGAGTATAACTAGCATCCCACTAAAGCTCAGTAGTAGTCAGTGATAGTAGCTCTTCGATGCCAGTATGAGACACATGTTAGGCCTATCAGTGTTAAAATGAGAGACTATAAAATGCCATTGTAAGTGAGCAAAGAAAGTGAAGAAAAGTCCTGACCTACAAAGATAGATATAGTAGTACACAGAGAAACTGGGATCATTGAAAGTAGGAACTCCTCAAAGGAGTTGTAATCCCAATAAGTAATTGAGATGTGAGGCTTGTGAAAAAAAGAATGTGAATGGTAACCATAGGATGAGCTAGTAAAAAAGAACGTAGAGATGAATAGTAGACAGTACATATAAATAAGTAAACAAACAGACAGGAACCTCCGATGGCTGTAATGATCAGAAAAGATGATGACTTTATGAGAAGCCATTGAGAGAGGATACGAGAGACTTGATACGAAATAAGTTACCCCCCTAGAATGTAAATGAGTCCACTGAAAAAGAATGTTAACCCCTACAGATGAGTTGAAGCTAATCAAATATGATTAGTAAGCTCTCCCAGGGTAGGCCTCTAGAGCTAGAACTTTTTTCCCTTGTGAAAAGAACTATCTAGTATTTTATAATAATAGAGTCCTTATTAAGAGCTAGTAATGAAAATTCCCTGGCGGAGAGAAAATTCGAACGAGTGAAATTGTTAAGAAAAGAGTATAGAGCCAAGAAGAAGGGACAGAAAAGAATAGTTAGCCAGAAAGAAAAGAATAAGAAGAAAGTATGCCCCAAATTTTGAGGATGAGATTTATTTAAAGGGGAAGAAATGTAACATCCAATTTTCTGAAAATGAGAGAAAATATGAGAAATGTAACGTACGATTTCTCCTTGAATGAATGAAACTCATCGGATACAAAAGAAAGTCCCCCAAAATGACTTAGTTAAGGTTCTAAAAAATTTGGAAAGCATTTTGGACTCCTAAAAATGAGAATCCTAGCCTCAGATAGAAGGAAAAACGAAGCTAGAATGAAGAAACAAATTTTAATGAAAATCTTACAAAACGTAATGACATTTTTGTGATTTTGAGCAAATTTTAGAATTCACATAGGAGAGCTTTTTAAATGAAATTTTTGAGTTCTCCGGCTTTTTCAGAGGTCCTGAAAACCATGGGAAGCCCCGAGACAATTAAATTCGCTCCGGTGGACGTTTTCTAACGTCAATTGACCCAAACTTTGACTAATTCTTTCGGGAAGGTTTTCGCTTTGACTTGAGTGATTCCAAAGGCATTTTACTAAATTGGGAACCTAAATTTTATAATGGAAAAAATGGTTCTAAGAAAGGAGCTAAAATGAGTTCGAAACAAAAATGCCTAAAATGAAGGGCAAAATTGGAATGTTTAAGAAAGTGGAAGCTTCTTGAACACTCTTTATGTTTCTTATTTCTTCTCCCCTTCATTTGCATGACCCATTATGCCCAAAAACCAAAAAAGATACTAGCTCTCTTAGGCGCACCATGGAGGAGAAGAAAGGAGGAGAAAAAGCAAAGACAAAGGTAAGGAATTTCATGGATTTTCATGCTCCTTCTTTTTCCAAACTTGTTCCTCTCCTCTTGAGCTTTCTTCCTATGGTTTTATTGAAGTTTTTGGATCCGTTTTAAGGGAAGAACAATGGAGAAAATTCGGATTTGAAGAGAGGAGGGCAAGGAAAGTGAGAATCAAGCAAGAAAACATGGAAAAACAAGGTAAATCTTCCATCCCATGGTAGCTACTTCCTCCTCCTTCTTCTCCCTATTTCGCCCCATGTATGTAGATGTAGGAGAGCTTGAATTTTGGACAAAACCAAGGGTGAATCTTAGGATTTTAAGGGAGGAGAATAAGAATATACAAAGAAATCTAAGTAAAAACTACGAATTTGCAAGATAGAAAAGTTAGGGTTTTGATTGCATCTTGAACTATATCATGAACCCTAGCCATATTTTATGATGTTTAAGCATTCATATAGGCTCTTAAGACACTAAGAGTGCTTCCTACATGATTCTCCCATCAAAGGAAGCAAAAAAACTCCATTGATGCCTTATGGAAGCATAGCTTCGGTCAAGGAAAGTTTATGCTCCTAGGGAGTGTTTTAATTTCTTTCAAACTTAGTTTTGCATCATGTATGATGGGAGACTATGAGAAGAAGCCTGGGAAAAATTTTGAAACCATAGATAATGAGATGGCCTCATATGTTCCATAATATGGCTTAAAGAAGCAACACTTAGTTAGGATCTTAGAATTGATTGTGTGATGACTCCAAAAGGACTAAATAGAGTCAAGAATCATAAATAAATGGATAGAAGGGAGCCAAGATGATTTTTCTTAATGTTGCTTCATTAAGTGCATTATAGAACCATAAAAGAGCTTTATGAGTCACCTAACTTTTCTAGTGATTGTGTGGCCTTAGACTTTTCTTTAGGAGTATAATTAGCTTCCATATGATGTGTCCAGGTCAAGAGGAATGATCTCCACCTTCTTAGGTGTGTTAGGTCAAGGGAAAGGATTCAAAGCTTAAGAAAAAAGTGTGCAAATACAAGCAAGGTAGCTCTCTCCACCTTCTCTCATGCATAGATGTGTGCTTACATTGTCTTGAATGTGTGTATGTATGTTTTAAACCATGGAAAGTATTCTAGCATGATTTTATATGCCATAGTACCATGATGATGCATTATGTTTCCAAATGATATTTATGATGCTTGCTTGGGTTTGCTTGAGTGTGGTGAGGCCAAGAACCCTTAGCCATGGTAAAGATGAGCCAAGAATCCTTAAGATTGGTTGAGACAAAGTAAAGAGTCTCCCAAAAGTGAGGTTGACTCCCAAGAGCATGGTTGAGTCTAAGAACCTCTTAAAGAATGGGTAAGGCAAGTCCAAAATCCACAAGTAAATGGGTGAGGCCAATCCACTTGCTTGGTAAGCTTATGTATGCTATGTATGACTTTTTCAAATACTAAGAATGCTTCTTGAATGATTACACATGTCCATATGCCATGCATGTATTTGTGAAACTTGTTTTGTATGCTTTATGTATGATTGAATGAGAGATGAGCTATTAGGATTCTTTGAATCTCATCCCCTCCTCTCCAATGTTCTAACATGCTAGGTGAACCAAGAGAGCAAGGGAATGGAAGCCAACCATATGAGAAAATGAAAGCTTGACATCAAAATGCATAGTTTTTGTTCTTTGAGGGCATATTGATGTCAAATGATGTAACCCATTGTTATATATGGTCCATGACCTCTTGAGCATGTATAATTATATTAATATATGATGTATAAATGAGATGATATGTTACATGAATGCTAGAATGAAAAATAAGTATCTTGTGGGAGATTAGCTTCTTGAATGGCTTTATGTAATTGTGTACAAATAGAAGTGGAATAGCCAAAATGAGATGGATGAGGTTTGGGACTCCTTGAGCAGCTCACACAAGTCATTTTCATACTTTTAGACTTGCCTAAGAGGTGCCAAACCTTAAGGAAAGTGATAAGTATGATTTTTATGTATTTTATTTCCCTTAACTTAAGCATTTTAAATGTTAAATGAGGCTTAATGGATTTACTTAGATGGAATTTTGTTTTAGTAGCCATTCTCTGCACTTTATGAATTAAATTGAAAAATGATGATTTTAAACGCATAAAGTATTTTAGTGAATTTTTCTCATTTGTTTTTATGCAAATTATGGGCAAATAAAATCTGAATATTGAAAAGAATATATATATATATGCATGAGATGAAGCTGCACACTTGAGCTTAAAAAGAAGAACCATGCATGAAGAACGTAGCAACGTGAAGAAGAGCGATGGAGCTCTGGCTGTAGGAGGAGAAAAGAACGAGTTGCATGATCAAATTTCAAAGGAGCATGGGCTGAATGAAGCTACACGAGCTGAGTGAAGAGCTACAGAGGGAGACTTCTTTCATTTCGTGGGTGGCTGGATATCATGCAGAGGAGAAGGACGCTTCTTTCTGGCTGTTGTTCCATTCATCCTTCACCTTCTCCTTCGCTGGACTGTTTGAGAAAAGGAAAACCTGGGCAGAGAGGGACTGTAATAGCCGAGGGAGCTAGAGGAGCTGCAAGTATAGAACAAACTCGAGCAAATGGAAGGAGCTACAGCTTCAACATGGTGCAGAATGTGTTTGCTACAGTTTTTACGTAGAAAACAGAGCATGAAGAGAAGCAACGCATAGTAGCAACAAAACAAGGCTCACAGCTCCATCTCACACATGGCTTACACGTTCATACGTGATTAAGAAGAGAAAAGCAAGCAAGCCACGAGCTGAACGAGGAGAAGAATAGAAGCAATGAATCAAAGAGAAGAAGCACAGAACAGAGCAAGCAAGCAATGAGCTGAGCATATGAGAAACGAGGAAGAAGCTATGGGTTCTGGGATGAAGAAGTTTGAGCTGGGAGCAAAACACAATTGAAGAAGCAATCTCGAGCTCAGGTCTTACGTGGAAAAGCATGCAAAAGCATCATGTGGTATGAAGACAAGGTTTGAGCTTTTGTTCAACAAGGAGAGAAGGAGCTTTTATCTGGAAGTTATAGGCTGTAGAATAAAAAAATAGGAAACACGTTACAACGAGGGGCAGAATCAAATGAAGTCACATGAGAAAGCTATGAATGGAGTAGCATACGTGAACTGATAAAATTAAACACGTGAGCAGAGCTGGAAAAATGCTGAAGCATGGAGGAGATGGGCTAGAATTGGTTTCCGAATAGAAGGAGGAGATTCAGTGTGAGATAACACATGAAATAAGGCTGAGGGGCACGTGATTCATTACTTTAAAAAGAGGAGCTATGGTTTTCGAAGAGAAGGAGAGGTAGAACAGAATAGGAGAGGCATGGAGAACGTAAAAAAGACGAGACTTCTGGGAGAGGCAAGGACGTGCAGAACGCGAGACTCCTGGAGCATTCTTTCATCAATCCTTCCATGGCTGATGCTAAATTCATCAACTCTCCTTCAATTAAAATCTCCATGGCAGCTTGAATCACCCATGGTGGCTGGCTGAAGTTTGGAAACTCCCAGATGAAGATTTGAGCCCCATATTTTCTCATCAATTTGGATAAATACTCCTTGCTATATCTTTTAAATTCTAGCATTAAATCTTTTATTAATTTGACTAGGTTTAGTTGATTGATTTAGGAATTTAGTTGCTAAAAATTATCGGATTAGTTTGTTTTATGAATTGAATTTGATTTTGGAATTTTAATTAGGATCATCACATGTTTACAAAAAAAAAAATCCAGAATTAGTGCTGTGCAATTTACTTTTAAATTCCTCTTGATCTTGGGTTAATTGATGCAATGGTTGTTAGATTAATTAACTAGAATTTTTGTACAATCAATTGTTTAAGGAATTAATTAATCTAATTGGTTAATTAGTATCTGAAGTGAATTGTGTAGTAGATTCTATTAATCAATGAAAATTGGTTAAAGTGTGTTCTTGTTCTTAATTCAATTAATTAGTTATTCAAGGTTTCTTGTGGTTGCAAATTCCTTGTATAATTAATAAATTGAACCTTGGATGGTTATTCAAGAATCTTTATAGGGAATACACTAAAGAGCAAGGAATTAATTCCAAATTTGGTAAACTAAACAAAGGGCAAGGATAATTAAATTCTAGGGAGTCCAATGCAAGGCTAGCTACCATATTCTCTTAATTGTTCATCTCATTTAGCTTTAAATTTTTTAAATTTTGTCAATTAAATTTAGTTCAATTAAATTCTAGTACTTCAAATCTCCAAAACAAGTTTCAATTAGCAATACTTAGAATACCCCTTCCATAAACAAATTGAGGCATAAACTCCAAAGGAGATGACCTAAGTTGCACCATTAACTATAAAATTCATTTTGCTTCCTAGTTTTATTTGAGATTGCATGACACAATCATCAAATTTGGCATCGTTGTCGGGGAGTTTAGTTTCTTATTTGTTTGGAAGGCTTTCTTAGTATTTAATTGCCCTGTTTTTGATTTGTTTCTGTCCTATTTTCCTTTGTTTTGAATTTGGAATTGGATCATTTGGTTGCTTAATCTGATTTTGCTGCTTGCTGGAATTTTTGTTTGAAATATCCAGAAAATTCTCAAACTTTGCTTTTCAAGGTTTTTGGATATTCCAACGTTTAAAGCACTTTTTCTAATTATTTAGTATTTTCTCGATTTTTCTAGGATTTTTCTAATTTTTCTAGATTTATTGTTTTAATTTTTATTTGTTGATTTCTTGTATTCCTTCTTAGTTTTTGCTTGTCTAATTGGTTTATGACAAGGAGCTCTGGTGAAAAATTAATTGATTTGGATCCGGAAATTGAAAAGACCTTTAGAAGACAAGTAAGGAATAAGAAGAGCAAAGAAAGAATAGGAATTAGTAGTTCTGTTTCTTCTGCTTTTGATTGTGTGCAAGGAGTTGATTGTGTACTTCAATTTGCTGGTGATAATATGGCTGAACAAGATCATATGAATGCTAACATGAATATGCATGTTCAGGCTAACTTGAATGCCAATGTAAATGATAACATACATGCCAGAACCATTAGAGAATTGAAAGCTCTTAACGTGCATTATCAAAATCTCTGTATACAATATCCAGAATTAGATGCAAATTTTGAGCTTAAATCTGGTTTGATTCACTTACTTCCTAAATTTTATGGACTTGCAGGAGACGACCCTCACAAACATTTGAAGGAATTTCACGTTTTTTGCTCTACAATGAAGCCACAAGGAGTCTCAGAGGAACAAATTAAACTCAGAGCGTTTCCTTTTTCCCTAGATGGTTTAGCTAAAGACTGGTTGTACTATTTACCTCCCGGTGCCATTACTTCTTGGGACCAACTGAAAAGGCTATTTTTGGAGAAATTCTTTCCTGCATCTCGCATTGCATCAATAAGGAAGGAAATATGTGGGATCAGACAGAATAGTGGAGAAACTTTATATGAGTATTGGGAAAGATTTAAGAGGTTGCTGGCCAGTTGTCCTCACCATCAAATCTCTAATTAGTTACTTATTCAATACTTCTATGAGGGGCTATTGAACATGGACAGAAACATGATTGATGCTGCCTTTGGCAGAGCCTTAAGTGATCTGACACCTACAAGGGCCTGGCAGTTGATTGATAAAATGGCTCAGAATGCTCAGCAGTTTGGATCCAGATCAATGCAAATAGTAAGAGGAGTCAGTGAATTATATGCTCCAGACTATGGTCAAAGACTTGAGAGCAAGATTGATGTAATGTCTTCTATGCTCCAACGGCTTGCTTTAGATTGGCAACAGCCACAGTCATCCTCTACACCCTCTCAGACTTCTGCACCACAGTCCTACTCTACTCAGACACATTCTTATCCACAGTGCTATGCACCTAGGCAGACATCTACCTCTACTACCTTGGTGGGACCCCTGTGTGATATATACTGTTTGGCCACACATGCTACTGATCAGTGCCCTATGTTAGAGGATAGAGTAGAGGCTTGTGCTGGGATGTATCCAGTTAGGCCAATGCATCAAGGGCAGCAAAAATATGATCCCTATTCTAATACGTACAATCCAGGATGGAGGGATCACCCTAACCTGAGATACAGGGGAGGGCAATAGTAAAATAGATATAATATTACAGGACCCAGTGCACAGTCTTCCTAACCTATTAGACAATCGGTTCCTATACAGGAGGAACCAAAGAAAGGAGATAATATGGGGGACTTGATGAAGCATCTTATGGAGAGTAATGCAAAACTCACACAAGTGGTGCAGAATTTAGAAAGGAGGGTTGATACTCAGTTAGGCCAATTTGCCACTTCTCTCAATGAGATAAGATGCCAAGGGTCAGGCCAGTTACCTTCTCAGACAATTGTCAATCCAAGGAATAGTAGCAATGTTAGTGCTATCACTCTTAGGAGTGGGAGAGAGGTTCAGGGATCCTCAGATATCATTACCATGGATAAGCCGGAGTCATCAAAAACACACGTCGCACCAAATGATCCTAATAAAGAAGAGAAGCCAAAGAAGATCTTACCTTTCCCACATAGACCTACCTTACGAAAGAAGCAAACTGAAGCAGAAATGGAAAAAGAAATTCTTGAGACGTTCAAAAAGGTTGAGGTTAACATACCATTATTGGAGGCAATCAAGACTATTCCTAAATACGTCAAGTTTCTCAAGGAAATATGTACTAACAAGAGTCGTCTAAGAGGGAATGAAAAATTCAATTTTGGCAAGAATGTTTCAGCACTCATACAGCAAGCAATGCCCACTAAGTGTCAAGATCCGAGCACTTTTACCATCCCATGCACTATTGGGAATTTTGAATTTTCTAATGCTTTGATTGATCTTAGTGCTGCTATAAATGTTATGCCTAAATTTGTTTATTCATCTTTGCAGATGGGAGAGCTGAAACCTACAGGAGTGGTTGTGCAACTAGCAAACAGGAGTATTGCCTATCCTTCAAGAGAATTAGAGGATGTTCTGGTTAAGGTAAAGGACTTGATTTTTCCAACTAATTTTTATGTCCTTAATATGGAGGATGACAGATATAGATCTAGTGGACATGCCCTACTCATTTTAGGAAGACCCTTCTTAAAAACTACAAAGACAATTATAAATGTGCATGAGGGTACTCTTCAATTGGAGTTTGCTGGCAATGTGATACAATTTAATATATTGGATGCCATGAAACATCCCTGTGATGATAACTCTGTTTGTAGTATCAGCCTGATTGATATGCTAATTGATGATGCTAGTGCTGATTTTAGGGATAGTTTATTGATTGACTCCTGTGATATTGCTGATCTTGATGATTCTCTCAGACATAATTATGATGACTCTCATTCTTGTACTATATGTAGAGAAATCGATGAATTTTTGAGCTTACATGATGATATTAACTCTAAGGAATTTATTGCTTATCAGAATGATTCTATTTCATCTAAAACCTCTGTCGATTTCACTGGTCTTGTTAATCTTTCTGGTACTAATGATTCTTTGCATGATGATATGGATAGCTTAGGGAATCATGATGCTGATTTTCACTTAACTGCTGATTCTTATGACTCTTCCCATACTACTAATATTCCCAAGGTTAGGAAAGTTGTTTCTTCTGTCTGTGAGTTGTCTGAACAGGTATTCAGCATGGAAGAGATTGAAATCAAACAACTCATACCGTCAATTGAGCAAGCTCCTACCTTAGAGCTCAAACCACTGCTAGACAATCTCAAGTATGCCTATTTAGAGAAAGATGAGAAGCTTCCAGTGATAGTAGCTAATGACATCACTCCAGAGGAGGAAGAGAAGCTTCTAGCAGTCTTAAGGAGGAGAAGACAAGCAATAGGGTGGACCTTGGCTGACATACCTGGCATTAGCCTTGATACTTGCATGCACAGAATTCTATTGGAAGATGGGGCAAAGCCAGTGCGACAATCTCAAAGGCGACTAAACCCACTTATTTTGGATGTGGTTAAAAAGGAAGTTTCTAAACTTTTATCCGCTGGTATTATATATCCTATTTCTTATAGTCAGTGGGTTAGTCCTGTGCAAGTGGTTCCAAAGAAATCAGGGGTCACAGTTGTCTAGAATGAGCATAATGAATTGGTGCCCACCCGTGTACAAAATAGTTGGAGGGTTTGCATTGATTATAGAAGGCTTAATTTAGTCACTAGAAAAGATCATTACCCCCTCCCTTTTATTGATCAGATGCTTGAGCGTTTAGCTGGAAAATCTCACTACTGTTTTTTGGATGGATTTTCAGGGTATTTCTAGATATGCATAGCCCCGGAGGATCAAGAGAAGACGACGTTCACATACCCATTTGGAACATATGCCTATACACGCATGCCGTTTGGTCTTTGCAATGCCCCTGGAACTTTCCAGCGGTGCATGGTTTCTATTTTTAGTGATTTCCTGGAACACTGTATAGAAATTTTTATGGATGACTTCACTGTTTATGGGAACTCTTTTGATGATTGCTTGTGTAGTCTAGATAGAGTCCTAGCTAGATGCATAGAGAAGAACCTTGTACTTAATTTTGAAAAGTGTCATTTTATGGTTCGAAAAGGTATAGTATTAGGTCATATTATATCTGAGTAGGGCATAGAGGTTGATAAAGCTAAGATAAATGTTATTACTTCTCTATCATACCCGACATGTGTTCGGAAGGTTTGATCTTTTCTAGATCATGCAAGTTTCTATAGAAGATTCATTCAGAATTTTAGTAAAATTGCTTTGCCATTGTCTAAGCTTTTACAAAAGGATGTTGATTTCCATTTTGATGATGCATGCAAAACAGCTTTTGATGATCTTAAGAAATGCTTGACTTCTCCACCCATTATTCAACCCCCCGATTGGAACCTTCCATTCTAACTTTTATGTGATGCATCTAATTTTGCTGTAGGTACAGTATTGAGCCAGAGAGTGAATAAAAGGTCCCATGTGATTGCTTATGCATCCAAGACTCTGGATGGGGCCCAAGCAAATTATACAACCATAGAAAAAGAGCTTCTTGTTATTGTTTTTGCTTTGGATAAATTTAGATCTTATTTGCTTGATACTAAAGTCATTGTTTTTACTGATCACGCAACCTTAAAGTACTTGCTGAAGAAGCCTGATGCAAAGCCAAGATTGATCAGATGGATGCTTCTACTTCAAGAATTTGATATTGAAATCTGCGATAAAAGTGGAGCTGAAAACTTGGTGGCAGATCACTTGAGTAGAATTGAGGCTCCAAAGGTAAATTCCTTACCCATTGATGATGATTTCCCTTATGAGCATTTGTGTGCTGCGCATAGTTCCTACCCATGATATGCAGATTTAGTGAATTATCTAGCTGCTTTTGAATTGCCTGTTGATTTGAATAAATATCAGTTGAATAAGTTTAGGAGCGAAGCTAGGTATTATATTTGGGATGATCCATATTTGTGGAGACTATGCAGTGACCAAGTGATTAGACGTTGTGTGCCTGATGTAGAATTTGATTCTATTTTGAATTTCTGTCACACACTTGCATGTGGAGGGCATTTTAGTCCAAAACGTACAGCTAGGAAGGTTCTAGATAGTGGACTGTATTGGCCTACTTTGTTTTGAGATGCCTTTGCTTTTTGTAAAAGATGTACCAGGTGTCAACAAACAGGTAGCATATCTAGGAGAAATGAAATGCCACAACATCCCATTTTGTTTTGTGAAGTTTTTGATGTGTGGGGCATTGACTTTATGGGACCTTTTCTAACTTCTTTTGGATTTTCATACATCTCATTGGCTGCTGATTATGTTTCGAAGTGGGTGGAAGCAAAACCCACTAGGACTAATGATTCTTCTGTGGTTGTAGAGTTTGTTCGCTCTCACATTTTCTGCAGGTTTGGTATCCCCAGAGCTATAATCAGTGACCAAGGCACTCATTTTTGCAACCAGAGTATGCATAGCTTGCTTAGCAAGTATGGTGTTGTGCATAAAGTAGCTACTCCATACCACCCTCAAACAAATGGCCAAGCAGAAATTTCTAATCGAGAGGTGAAACAAATTTTGGAGAAAACAGTGCAGCCAAATAGGAAAGATTGGAGCAAGAGGCTCAATGATACACTTTGGGCCTATAGGACTGCCTACAAGACTCCTATTGGCATGTCACCTTATCGGCTGGTATTTGGAAAAGCGTGTCACTTACCGATAGAAGTGGAGCACAAAGCTTATTGGGCTATAAAGAAATGTAATTTGAATTTGAATGGAGCAGGATCTCACAGGAAATTCCAACTCCAAGAGCTTGAAGAAATCAGATTGGAAGCCTATGATAATGCAAGAATCTACAAAGAAAAGACAAAGGCATTCCATGATAAGATGATTGCAAGGAAAGAGTTTGCCATCGGCCAAAAAGTCCTACTTTATAAATCTCGCTTAAAGCTTATGCCAAGTAAATTTCGTTCTAAATGGGAAGGTCATTATATAGTTTTTGATGTATTCCCTTTTAGTGCAGTTGAGCTTCAGAATGAGCAGACAAAAATTAAATTTAAAGTTAATAGACATCGGCTCAAGCACTTTCATGAAGGAGTTCCAAGCGATTACAAGGAGGAGCTCCAGCTTCATAATCCACCTTAATACCCGATTGTACTCTTTCCCTTTCCCCTTTTTTATTGTGTTGTCTCTATCTGTTTATTGGATTATGTGCTGGCATTGAGGACAATGCAATGTTTAAGTGTGGAGGATACAAATAAATTGTTTATTTTGTTTCGTTTTGGTTAGTTAATTTTTCTAGTTTCTAGGCTTTTAGTCTCTTGAAGTTTTGTGTTATTTTTCAGTTTTTGAAAAAAAAAAAGTTATGCTTTTGTGGAAATTGCTAGTATTAAGGGGATCATAGCTTTGATATATCTTGATTTGATAAGAAATTGACCTTGTGTTGAGAATGCAAGTTAAGTGGCAATTAGCTTGTTTTAATGAAATTTGATGATGGTCAATTTACCCTGTGAGATGTTTGAACCTATTATTTATTCATTTCTAGTGTGTATCCCCTATCTTGCTTTTACTCTAGAACTTGGCTTAAATCTTATTCAAGGCCACATTTATTCATTTGCTATGCATGAAAATGATTAAGGCATTCATTGTTGTTCTATTTTAGCTAGAGCCAAAAAGCTATCCTACATGTGTTCAATCCATTTGTTCTTCCCCTTTTGAGCCATATATATATTTCCCTTTTTTCCTTTTAGCCATAAAAACTAAACAAATGGATATTTTTCCTACCTTGATCTGGATGTTTTCAATTATTAAGAGTATTATATCTTGTTAAGGGGGATGGAGGTGCATTTTCCACATCATTTATAGGCCAGTTGTTTGTTGCTTATCAAAAAAAAAAAAAAGGGAAGCAAAGCTTTTGAAAAAAAAAAGAGAGAAGATCAAAAAAAAAAAAAGGAAAGAAAAGTTGTGCTTTTAGTGCATATCTTTTGGTTTGTCATAATTAAGGCCTTCAGATACACTTGCACTCCATCCTTATTCTTATTTTAAATGCTCTTGATGATTTTTTTGGCATCCAAATTTGCTTTTTGAATTTCCTTCATTTTTTTGTTTTCCACTTGTTTCATGCCTTAGCCACATTACAACCATAATAAAGACCTTTTGATTCATTCATTGGCATTTGATTTTGGTGGTGGAGATGTAGATGATTGCCAAGCTTATGGTAGTAAGGTTTGGTAGGATGGAAATTGAGAGTAAACACTTCACCCTAAACATTAAAGAGTAGAGTGATAAACACTGATCCAAGTGAGGGACTTTCATTGAATTTCATTTTTGATTAAGTGTATTGCCATGGTACTTGTTGCATTGATGCAAGTAAAATAACTTGGAGAATTAAGTTATTGATTTGCTTTGAGCTCCCTTGTGCTAAGTGACCTAGACAACTCCATATTCCTTGATTTCCTTTCCATGATCTCTTTCTTAGAACTTTAATCTTCTTTTGCCCAGGAGTGCAAAGGTTTAAGTATGGGGGAATTTGATAAGTATGATTTTTATGTATTTTATTTCCCTTAACTTAAGCATTTTAAATGTTAAATGAGGCTTAATGGATTTACTTAGATGGAATTTTGTTTTAGTAGTCATTCTTTGCACTTTATGAATTAAATTGAAAAATGATGATTTTAAACACATAAAGTATTTTAATGAATTTTTCTCCTTTGTTTTTATGCAAATTATGGGCAAATAAAATCTGAATATTGAAAAGAATATATATATATATATATATATGCATGAGATGAAGCTGCACACTTGAGCTTAAAAAGAAGAACCATGCATGAAGAACGTAGTAACGTGAAGAAGCGCGAGGGAGCTATGGCTGTAGGAGGAGAAAAGAACGAGTTGCATGATCAAATTTCAAAGGAGCATGGGCTGAATGAAGCTACACAAGCTGAGTGAAAAGATGCAGAGGGAGACTTCTTTCATTTCATGGGTGGTTGGATATCATGCAGAGGAGAAGGATGCTTCTTTCTGGCTGTTGTTTCATTCATCCTTCACCTTCTCCTTCGCTGGACTGTCCGAGAAAAGGAAAACCTGGGTAGAGAGGGACTGCAGTAGCCGAGGAAGCTAGAGGAGCTGCAAGTACAGAACAAACTCGAGCAAATGGAAGGAGCTGCAATTTCAACGTGGTGCAGAATGTGTTTGCTACAATTTTTACATAGAAAATAGAGCATGAAGAGAAGTAACACATTATAGCAACAAAACAAGGCTCACAGCTCCATCTCACACAGGGCTTACACGTTCATACGTGATTAAAAAGAGAAAAGCAAGCAAGTCACGAGCTGAACGAGGAGAAGAATAGAAGCGATGAATCAAAGAGAAGAAGCACAGAATAGAGCAAGCAAGCAACGAGCTGAGCATATGAGAAACGAGGAAGAAGCTATGGGTTTTGGGATGAAGAAGTTGGAGCTGGGAGCATAACACAATTGAAGAAGCAATCTCGAGCTCAGGTCTTACGTGGAAAAGCATGCAGAAGCATCATGTGGTATGAAGAGAAGGTTCGAGCTTTTGTTCAACGAGGAGAGAAGGATCTTTCAATTGGAAGTTATAGGCTGCAGAATAAACAAACAGGAAACACGTTACAATGAGGGGCAGAATCAAATGAAGTCATGTGAGAAAGCTATGAATGGAGTAGCATATGTGAATTGATAAAATTAAACACGTGAGCAGAGCTGGAAAAACGCTGAAGCATGGAAGAGACGGGCTAGAATTGGTTTTCGAATAGAAGGAGGAGATTCAGCGTGAGATAACACATGAAATAAGGCTGAGGGGCATGTGATTCATTACTTTAAAAAGAGGAGCTGTGGTTTTTGAAGAGAAAGAGAGGTAGAATAGAATAGGAGAGGCGTGGAGAACGTAAAAAAGACGAGACTTCTGGGAGAGGCAAGGACGTGCAGAATGCGAGACTCCTAGAGCATTCTTTCATCAATCCTTCCATGGCTGATGCTAAATTCATCAACTCTCCTCCAATTAAAATCTCCATGGCAGCTTGAATCACCCATGGTGGCTAGCTGAAGTTTGGAAACTCCCAGATGAAGATTTGAGCCCTATATTTTCTCATCAATTTGGATAAATACTCCTTGCTATATCTTTTAAATTCTAGCATTAAATCTTTTATTAATTTGACTAGGTTTAGTTGATTGATTTAGGAATTTAGTTGCTAAAAATTATCGGATTAGTTTGTTTTATGAATTGAATTTGCTTTTGGAATTTTAATTAGGATAATCACATGTTTACAAAAAAAAAATTTCAGAATTAGTGCTGTGCAATTTACTTTCAAATTCCTCTTGATCTTGGGTTAATTGATGCAATCGTTGTTAGATTAATTAACTAGAATTTTTGTACAATTAATTGTTTGAGGAATTAATTAATCTAATTGGTTAATTAGTATCTGAAGTGAATTGTGTAGTAGATTTTATTAATCAATGAAAATTGGTTAAAGTGTGTTCTTGTTCTTAATTCAATTAATTAGTTATTCAAGGTTTCTTGTGGTTGCAAATTCCTTGTATAATTAATAAATTAAACCTTGGATGGTTATTCAAGAATCTTTATAGGGAATACACTAAAGAGCAAAGAATTAATTCCAAATTTGGTAAACTAAACAAAGGGCAAGGATAATTGAATTCTAGGGAGTCCAATGCAAGGTTAGCTACCATATTCTCTTAATTGTTCATCTCATTTAGCTTTAAATTTTTTGAATTTTGTCAATTAAAATTAGTTCAATTAAATTCTAGTACTTCAAATCCCCAAAACAAGTTTCAATTAGCAATACTTAGAATACCCCTTCCCTAAACAAATTGAGGCATAAACTCCAAGGGAGATGACCTAGGTTGCACCATTAACTATAAAATTTATTTTGCTTCCTAGTTTTATTTGAGATTGCGCGACACAATCGTCAGAAAGCTATTTGGACATTTTGGTATGTTGTATGGACCAAGAATTAACTAATTTAGAACCCTATGTCACTTTTTGTGCAAATGAGCTCTTCTTGATCTGAGATTTTATAACACTCCAAAATTAATTAAAGTATTAATCATAGATTTGGGTGAATTAAGATAATTAATATGGGATAATTGGACAAGTTAAGTGAATGAAAATTTTAGAGAGATAAATTATTAATATGAGTTTGAGATTTGATTGAGTTAGAAATCTCATATAGGCCTAAATTAAATTAAGTAGGCCAAGGTTAGGAACTAATGGAGGTCCAATAATTTTAAGTGCAGACTCAACCTTTTAATGTAAGACTTGGCCTAAGAGAGAGCACCTAAGGAGAGCCCAATCTTATTTAATGAGATAGAGGCCCAAGACCCACCTCATATAAGCTCTTATAATTGGGCTAACAATCCTTGTACAAACCCAAATCAATTAAGCTCTTAAAACTTGGTCTAACCGAAATAAGATTCTGTAGCCCAACTTATGAAACTCAGCCCAAACCTACTTAAAATCTGAACCTATATAGACTTGGGCCTTTGGGTCAACCCATAACCCATTTAGGACCCAACTTAAATCCTAAAAATCACTTTAGCCACCCCTCATTTTGCAGAACCACAAGAAACACAAACACATTTTCGGAGGTCCCTTAGAGGCTAGGTCTTCTCCTACCTTTTTGGCCCCATTTCTCACTTCTAGGCTCAAAATCAGCCAAGGTACTTGTTATATAACTTAATCCCCTTCTCTTTCTCTTCATTTTAACCTGATTAGTTTTTCATTTGGAGCATTTTCACCATACCCAAAATCTGAAATGTGGTTGTTTGGGATTTTCTTAGTGAAATTTCATAGGTTGAGGCTAGGGGTGTTGTTAGGTAAGTATAAACTCTTCATTTTATACTTTCTCTGCTAGTTTAGGACCCCTAGAGCTGATTTATGATATAGGTATTGTTTTTATGCGAATTTACTCAGAATTTGAAATGCTGTTTTAAGATTTCTGGGGTAGGCTCAACCAAATCCGAATTTGGTTCTTGTGGTAGTTGGGTAAGTGTTTTTGAGTAGTCTTATATAGCTTAGCTTCTTAAGTAATGGGTTTGCTAATATAAATTGTGATTAGGGATAGTAATGGCTTGGTTTGTGTCCATAAGCTAAAGTAGCATTTAGTTGGCTCTTAGAAGATTTGCTACAAGTGAGGTAATTGGGGTGTTGGGAATTATGGGAGGCACACAGCGGAAACGTTTAAAATTTTTATTCCAATTCCCACCAAGGATCCGTCAAAATCGTTTCAACCAAATAGGTTTAGAGAATTACCATTTCTGTCGATTGAATTTGTTGTTTACTTTTGTTTGGATCACAGAAACTGACTGCAGATCAGCTCCCTCTACTAGTATCCACACGAACGGAGTTTAGCAACTCAAATGGTGTGCTAGCAGCTTGCCCCCATACAATTTTCGTACAGTCCGTACAACATTCATACAATTCTGTACGGTGTCCCTCTTTAAGGATTTTAGAGGCAGCTCTAGCTCTTCTTTTCTGATATGGAAACCCCTATTTATAGACTAGAGTTTCAGATATATTTAATTAATCAAAATTAATTAAATATATCTATTAGTTTAAATTCAAATCTATTTTATAGTTTAAATTTAAACAAACAATATCTAGAGCTTAATTTAAATTATCTGATTAGTTTAAATTTAAATCTATCTGATAGAATCAAATTTAAATTATCTGATTAGTTTAAATTTAAATCTATCTGATAAAACCAAATTTAAATTATCTGATTAGTTTAAATTTAAATCTATCTGATATAATCAAATTTAAATTAATTCATATATATATATATAAAATATCAAATATAATATACACACATATATATATAAATAATATATTTCACATTTAATTATTTATATATATATAAATAATTCCTCCATCTTAGATATTCATTGAATCACATTTCTGATTCAATGAATGTGACATTTTAGCCCGAGTTAGTCCGCTTTTGTGTGTGACCTTGCAGGTCCATATGATGTTGGCAGTGGGCCAACTGCACTGTTTGACCCACAAATCACAAGCGGCCTCTAGCAAGACATTGTGACTACCCAAATCATATGGAATCGGTGATCCGATGCAACCTATCTTATAACCCTATCATATCCCTTTTGTCACACGATATCTAGATCGAGTATGAGGCATGGAAATGTCATCCTCAACTTGCTCGATCATAACTTTCTCGATCTTCGAGCAGACTGATATAAGATAGAACTCTTTCCATCTGAGCATGGCCATGCATTTCTCAGTCACACTCATCGAGGGGCCCAGAGATATCTCTCTATTAATTAGAGGGACAAATTTCATCTTGACCACTCATCTTCCTCTGCATGGATTCCATTATATCTGATCATAGTCTTTATAATCACCCAGTCAAACGTGACATTAGACTATGCCAAAGTACAGTGTCCTTCATGTAGGAATCTATGCTGATCTCAGGTCTAAGGGATCAATGATATGGTTATATATGAGATAAACTTATGACCTAATCCATGTAGCTTATCTCATGATGGGTCTATCCAGCGTCCTGTTCTCTAACACACGCCTATGATTTTGATTCATATAATCATACATGATTAACACTTAATTAATCAAAATTATACTAATCTTAATTCACCATTGTTCCCACAAAGATGATTGATTAGGGATATTTTAGATAATTCAAAAAAAATGATTTATCCATGGATATTATTATATATAAACATGCAAATAATATAATAATTTAATAAAAAGAAAACTTTTATTTCGTAATAAAAACAATGTTCGTAATATAATGATTGGCCTAGGGCACAATCTCTAACATTGGATTCATGTTAATTCTATGCATATGTCTATTTTAATTTTGTATTTGCTACATGATTATGATTTTGATGCTAAATGAATTAGTTGACTATCTATTATATTTGATTGGACCTTGTGAGTCTATAGTGGAGCTGTGGTGCAGCTGCCACCCATGCATATGCTTCTATCGGGCACCAAGTTGTGATCAGACCCCAGATGCATTGAGCCCTAGTTGTGCTCATTAGGGAGCGGGTGCCATAGATGAGCCTCTCTTGGTGTTATTGGCCTTTAACATGTGGAATTGTGATTGCTAATATGAGATATTAATCATAGATAGCCTAATTGTTTCATTTACTGATATGGCTGGTATATTTTCTGATGCTTATATGAAATCATGCATATATGTTAATTAAACTGGAATATATGAATGGAATTTGCCTTGATTACTGAGATTTGTATCTCACCCCATTTCATGGGATCATATTTTCAGGTGAAGGTTTTTCGAGTAAGGATAAGGGGAAGCAAGTGGATGAAAATCCATAAGCTCTGACCATGTGTGGAGAAGGCTACACTTTGATTTAGATAAAGTAGATGCTAAATTTTATATTCTTTTGTATAGCATCATCATGTAATCATGCTGCCAAGTATAGGTGTTTGTATTTTGATTACTTAGAATGTATCTATTGAGGAGTTAGGCCTTATTTTGGTTTGGTACTGGATGTATAAACTTATAACCTCTGTTATGAACTATGTTAAATATATAATATGGTTTATTATTTGGGAAATGTAATTATGTGATACATTGGATGTAGACCAGGACTAGTGATGCATAAAATCTCTAATGAAATATGTATTTGAATGACAATTGTTGGTAGCTTATGAAATTCTTGTTGTCATTAATCCATGAACATGATGATATATGGTAGTTGGATGAGTAGAAATTAATACTTAAGACTTGGATTGGTAACAATAGATAAGTTAGGTAAATTGGGTAGGAGAAAGCCATTAGAGCCCCACAATTTAAGGTTAAACGTCCTTAGGGTATCACTAGGGAAGAATTAGAGTGTATGAGACAAGCTTTAGAAGTGGTAGGATCAGAAGGCATTTCGCCGCGGCCAAAATAGTCTTAGCTGCAGTGAAATATGAGAGGCCAAATTGGAAGTCGTCCAAAGGGTAATTCACTGCGGCTAAATGGGAATTGGCTACGGTGAACTTTTTGTGAAAATGTGTTAGGCATTCCAGAGAGGAATTAGCCATGGCTAAAGGGGGAATTGGCCGTGGCCAATCACGAGAGGCGAGTAAGGTAGGCTTCAGGAGGTCTCCTCGCCGCGGCGCCATGTAGGCTAGTCGTGGCGAAGCTCCAACCCACCGCTGCAATGAAATATAAAAGAGTGAAGATAAAAGAGTGAATCTGAGAGCAATTAGCCGTAGCGTAAGGACATTTAGCTGACGCTAATAGTCCCAAAGTCTCATTCTAACCTAAAAACCTTGGTTTTTCCTATGGCAACCTCATGGGATGACTTGGAAACACTGGTAGAAGATTCTGGTGAGTTGGAATTAATGGATAATATAATCAAAAGCTTATAAATGAGTATTTGTTTCTCTTGTGTACCTGAATGCTTGTGATTATTTGGCTAATGACTCTAATAATATTAAGGTTCAAATTTCCCAGCATTTTCTAGATGTAATTAGTCGTAATGTCTTTTAACCCTAATTTATGATTATTAATCGCGTAGTTAACCTTAATTACAATGGTTAGAAGTTAAGGTCATCACAGATTTAGCATATAATTAAAGCTTATTGAGAGCTTTTTGAGAAGCTAAAGAACAAGATTTTTGGAGGTCAAGAGAATATTTAATGAATTTTCAAAGTTGGCAAATTTTCTAGTTTTAGTCATGTCATTACTCACTCAGTCTGAAAATAAAATTTGTCACATAGGGCCCAATGATATCCAATTGACATAAAATTTTATACAAAGAAACTAGATATTTCCAGTGACTTGTGCCAACTAGAAGCACCTCATTTGGATGTCTAGAAAGGGAGATATTAATTTTTAAAGAATCTGTCCAGTATGAGGAACTCTAGCTGACCTCAGTTATTGTTTGATTAAGTTTCAAGGACCTAAGATAGTTTGGAGTTATTTTTCCCCTCTAGGTAACATCCATAGCTTTCCATATTGGTTTATTTGCATAGATTAGATTTTTGTGAAATTAATTGGACATTTTTGAAGTTTGCTACAGAATTCTATGACAGCACCCATGGACAGCCTGACCTCTAGACCATTTCGAATGTCAAAAGTCTTCTTTGTTGGATATTATGGTTTAGACATATTTTTAGCACGAAGTAAACATGTGTAGCTTTTAATAATGGCCAAGAATGCATGATTTTGATTTTTTTAGAATTAATTATGATTTTCCAAAATTGTGACAGAAAAGTAGAAAAATCTAGCCAAAAATATGTATGTGTATTTTAAGCCTCCCTTTGAGTTCCATGAGTTGTAGGCCACTTTTCATGATGCAAATAAGTTGTATTCATGTAATCAAATATGAGAATGTGATGGATGAGCTCACATGGTCCACGTGACACCAAATGAAATTTTCATATGCGACGCAACGCAAAAATATTCATTATTTTTATGCTAATTTCTTGGTTCTTCCATGAGATGCATAATGGGAAGCATAGATATAGCATGAAATGAGCTAGAAATTATGGTGTTACAAGGCAAGTCCAAAGTTCTAAAGAAAATAGGTGAGGCTAAACCATTGTCTTGGCAAGCTTATGTATGATGAGCATGACTTCTTGAATGTGAGAAATGTATTATGTATGTTCATGAATTGGAAGTTTGCCATGCATTCATTCTTAAATTTGAAATTGCATCCATTATGTATATTTGAAAGGGTGGTGAAATATTGGGATTGCTAGAATCTCACTCTTCCCCCTCCATTGTTTTAACATGTCTAGGTGGACCAAGTGAGCAAAGAAATGGAAGTCACCATACTTAAAGGCAAGAAGATTGACAAGAGATTTGCTAAATGCTTGTATTGTAACCATTTTGTTGTCAAATGATGTAACCTTATGATGTGTATGATGTATAGCCTCTTGAATATATGTATATACATGGATATGTGAAGTATGTATGAGAATTGGAAGCATATGTATGATATGGAATGTTTTTTACATTGAAATGTCAAGTTATGTATATAAGTTCTTTGTGTATAGCAATAAGTAGGAGAGTCATTTTAAGATGTATGGATATTTATATCCTTTAGATATGGTTAGAGGTCTGTTTTGATGCTTTCTCACATGCTTAAGTGGTATTGGAAAAGCTAGAAACCAAAATGGACTATTCTTGACCCTTTGAGAGGCATAAAAATGCCATTATGCAACCCTATGTCACAAACTGACCAAATGGATGAATTTTCCCATAACATTTGGCATGAATATAGGACTCATCTAGAGCTTTTTGAGAAGTTAAAGACTATATTATTTGGATCTCTAGAGAATTAATTATGAATTTCCAAAATTAGCAAAAAACAACTAAATTGGTCCTGTTATTGTTCATATGATAAGTTTCTTCTCCTGTGTTATCTGAGGGCCAAATGATATCCAATGACTATGAAATTTTGCAAGAATAAACTATACATGATAATATTTCTATAGCACTTAAGAGCACCTCATTTGGATTTATATTGAGAGAGAAATGAATTTTTGAAGTTCCATATCAGTATCAGGGACGCGGCCAGACCTTTGTCTCTATTCCATCAATATTTAGTAGCTAAACATTTCTATCTTGATCTAGAATTATTTTTAACCTCTAATAGACATCCATTGATTTCTAGAATGGTATGGTTTACTGGATTTTGATGTTTCTAGAATTAGTTATAAATTGTTGAAGTTTATATCAGTAACTTGTGATAGAAAACTAGGGCAGCTAGACCTTTAGTACTTTTCTGCTATCAATCATGGTCCAGATGATGTTCTCATGATCTAGAATAATTTTTAACCTAGAGTTAACATTTATAGATTTCTAGAAAGCTATCATTTACTTGATTTTGATTTTTCTAGAATAAATTATGAGTTTTCAAAGTTTGCACCAGAAACCTAGCACACCAGCTTGAGATTGAACTTTATAATTTTGTGTATGAATGATCCAAGCTCGGGATTTAGGGAACATTTTGGGATGGTTTTGAATTGTATACATGTATTTAGAGTAAAAAAATAATATGGATGAGTTCATGTGGGGCACGAAATGTGAAACAAAAATTTTAAACTCTATGCAACGTTAAATATTATATTATTTTAATGGAATTTCTTGAAGGAATTTTGTTATTTCAAGGAAATGGAATTAATATATAGAAAGGAAGACCTAGAATAATATGGTGTTATCCTTGGTACCTTGGTCTTTATCAAATTCTCAAAAGAATTGGTCCAGTAGCCTATCAACTAGCCTTACCATCTCATTTGTCAAACCTTCATAATGTTTTCCCTGTATCCTAATTGAGAAAGCATATTCCTGATCCTTCACATGTCTTAGATAATAAATCAGTACAGCTTCAGGAAAATTTAACATACGCAATAAGCCTAATATCAAGTTTGGACACTAACCAAAAATAGTTAAGGAATAAAACAATTCCTCTAGTGAAAATGGAATGGGAAGGAATGACACCTGAAGAAGCAACTTGGGAAATAGAAGAAGATATGCGACATAAGTATCTAGAATTATTTAATTAAGATACATATTTTAAATTTTGAGGACAAAATTTTTTAAATGGAGAGAGGAATGTAACATCCCTAAAAATTATGATTTTCTAATTATTTAGAATTTTATGTAATAAATTTATTAAAGTTTACTAAGATGAATTTGAACGAAGTAGCTTCATTTATGAAAAGTGTAAGCTGAATAGGACCCATAAATTTTTGAGATTTTAGGGGGTCTAGGGGGCCTAGGGGAAAAATCGTCATTTGTCACCTAGATGAACTTTAATAAATTTTCTAAAAGGATAGAGAATTTAGAACTAGTCTAATATATATATATTAATAGTTAGGAAAAATGCATAGAAAATTATAAAATTTGTTGTGTGAAATTCTAAAATCATTAAGACTAGAAAATAGCCCTAAACAATTATAAACTTATATGGAGATGAACTAAACCCCTAAGCTCAAGTTAGCCATCTCAGGAAATTCTATGTAGAAAGATCTACTAGATGGTGGTGACGGAATCTAGAAATATGGAGTTACAAAGAAAATATAAGCGAAAAACAAATAGAGATACTTGTCTGTTATATCACTACTAGGGGCAAAACGGTCATTTGGGCCCTAACTAATAAAATATTAGAAAAATAAATAATATTTATATATATGGTTGGAGACATTAAATGAAATCCTTGTAGGCTTAAATAATATTAAAATATAGCAAAAAACTTAGAAAACACAAATTAAATAAAATATTATGAAAAACCTATAAAACAATGGCAATTTTTTAAATTCTAATTGAGAAAGAGTTGACTTGACACCATGAAGGTGGGAAGGTGCTGATGTGGCACCATGGAAGAGGGAGAATGATGATATGGTGCCATGTGTGAAGAAGAAACTAGAAACTAGAAGAGAATTTTGGAAACTATATGAACTACAAAGCAATTACATAAGCTTATGTAAGAAAATCTTATAAAATTTCACGTTTTATGAAAAAGTAAATACTGACATCAACATGACATAGACGTTGACTTAAACAACATTAAATACAATCCTATCTTCACACATTATGAAAAAGTAACCATGGTAATCCAACGGCTAATATTCATCCATAAAACATGATATGATCTGAATCGTTCATGCAATCCAATGGCTTAGATTTCTTCACCTTTTTAAGATCCAATCACAACTTTTGATCTAATCTAAAGACCCACATTTAATCTCTCATTTCAAGTTTAAATCCTGACCATCCATTTGATCTAAAGGCCAAGATCTTCCACATTAAAGTTGATTAAATATTAGCCATTCATTTGTAAATATAACATACAAAACACACACATATATTCACACCACACTCACACACAAAACACACACATACAATTTGGCCAAGGGAAGGAGAAGAAGAAAGAGGAGAAACTCGGCTTAAGGAGGTAGAAAAGGGAAGAGAAAGAGAGAAAGAAAATCTACCGGAGGAAATCAAACACTGCAAAATTAAGGTAACATAGATAGACTTTCTTCTCCTTGGTTTTTCTTCTATTTTTCTCCAAGAATTTTTCTCTTCTCTTCCTTTCTAAGTTTCAACCATGGCACGATGAGATAGGAAATTTTGTTGTTTCCATGAATTCAAGCTAAGAAAAGATAGAGAAATCACATATATGGCTTATGGATTTGTGTGGTTCAAGAAAATTCCTATTCTTAGCAATTTTTCTACAAATCATGAAATTTTGTATTTCAAGAAGTCCTAGAAGAAATCAAAGAGAAAATAAATGAGGAAATAATGGAAGGTAGCCTAAGGAAGAGAAAGATTAATATAGCTTTGATTTTGATGAAGAAATTAGCAAGAAACTCCTAACTTTTAACTTAAAAAAATTATAGAATAAATGTGAAATCTCTAGAAATTGATTGAGGGCTTTTGTTTATCTTCCTTGAATATGTATGTGTGGCTATTTGGTGACATGAAAATAAAGCAAAATCATACATCTTCCTTAGTGCATAGGTTCAGCCAACACATGTACATATATTTAGGGAAAATTTTTTCAAAATCCAATTATATTAAGTTAATCTACATAAAAAATGAAGCTTATGGTCAAAATTTGGTGAATTATGGATCACTATATAAAAAGTCAAATTTTTGAGAAAAAGCATTGAGCAAGAAGTTCTTGAATTTTTACTCATGTTATTTGATATATTTTGGATGATTTTTGTGGCCTAATATATCCTACATGCTATCTGGATTATGTAACACCCTAAAATTAATTAAGGTGTTTATCATGGATTTGGGTTAATTAAGAATAATTATTATAGGGTAATTGGGCAGGCTATAGGAAGGGAAATTTATAGGGAAATAAACTATTAATATGGGTTTGAGATTTTATTAGGTTAGAAATTTTATCTAAGCCCAAATTAAATTAAGTAGGCCATGGTTAAGGATTAATAGAGGTCTAATAATTTTAGGTGTAGACCCAACTCCTTATTATGAGACTTAAGCCAAGAGAAATCAATTACCAATGACCCAATTTGATTTAATAAGATAGAGGCCTGAGACCCAATTTACATGAGCCCTTATAGTTGGCCCAATACACATTATGCAAACCCAAATTGGATTGACTCTTGGAACTTAGCCTAACCCAATCAAATTTCCGTAGCCCAGCTCATGAAATCTAGCCCAACAAGTATAAAATTTGAACCCATGTGGATTTGGGCCTTTGGGTTAACCCATAACCCATTTAGGACCTAACTTAAATCCAACTAAACCTTAAATACACTCAGCCTCCTCCCATTTTGCAGGAAAAACACAAGAGGCAAAGCAAAATTCGGAGGTCTTGGAGAGGGGCTAGGGTTCTTGACACATTTTCACCATTTCTCACTTTTAGAGTCAAAATCAGCCAAGGTGAGTATTATATAACTTAATCCTTTACTCTTTCTCTTCAATTTGACACGATTGGCTTCTCATTTGGAGCACCTTCGCCATACCCAAAATCTAAAACTTGTTATTTGGTGTCTTCATGCTAAAATTTCGTAGGTTAAGGCTATGGGTATTGTTAGGTAAGTATAAACTCCTCATTTTGATATTTTCTCTACTAGTTAGAGTCCCCATTAGTTGACTTATGATATGGTGTAACGACCCTAACTTCTAATAATTATAATTAAGGTTAAATACGTGATTAACAATCATATATCAAGGTTTGAAGTCATTAAAATTAATTACATCGAGAAAAGGTGAGAAAACTTGAAACCTTAATGTTGCTAGGGTCATTAGCTAGACAACCACAATTATTCGAATGCGTGAGTGAATTTAATTATTAATGAGGAGCCTTTGATTCTCCCATCCATCAATTCCAACTCATAAAATCCTCCTACAAATGTTTCTAGATCATTCCTTAGCATTACCTTAAGAGAAACTAAGGTTTCTAGGTGAATATGAGAAATAGAGCACTTTCGCCGCGGCTAAATTCCCTTGCGCCGTGGCCAATTACTCTCGGTTCAACTCCTTACGGCTTCACAAATTTTTCACATTTCACCGCGGTCAAATACCCCTTTAGCCGCGGCCAAATACCCTCTGGAACACCCCTAAATCTGCCTCTCAGAGTTAGCCGCAACCAACGTCACTATTCGTCGCAGCCAATTGCTCTATGTTTTCTTCCCTGGTAGGTTCGCCACATTTGGCCGAGGCCAATTAAATGTTGGCCGCGGTCAATTCTTCTCTGTTACCATTTGGCCTAGGGCAATTAAATGTTGGCCATGGCTAATTCCCTTCTGCTCCTACAACTCCTAAAATTTCATCTCATGCTCTCCAATTCCCCCTCTAGCAACACTATAGGCTACTCTAACTTAGTTTATGAAGATTTAGTGTCTTCCTTTTACCTAATTTACCTAACATATCTATCATTACCCATTCAAAATTCAAATATGGATCTTTAGTCCTCTAGCTACCATAAACTAGTGAGTTCATAGATTAATGACAGCAAATGTATTATGGTCACAAGGTGCATGGGGTCAATGCTTAATGTTCATATAAAATCAAATCACTTATCCATTATTAGCCAATTACAATCATAATGTTCAATTCCATAATAATCAAATTACATATACAATCCTATACTTGGCAACTCATGATGCAATGCAGCAATGATACAAAACTAATAATTTAGTTACAATACATTTTGTTAAAGCTCCCAAACCTATGTGCTACCAAACCATTTAATGATCTTCCATTAATTTTCTCCTTGCCACTAAGAGGTCCGGTCCCTAAAAATATTAGCCCACAACAGGGTGAGATATACAATCTCAGTAACAAAAGGGAAGATTCCATATATATGTACAAGTCAATCAATTCAATGCAATTTCATGTCATCAATTCAATTCGCAAATGAACTAGTTGAACTACCAATGACTACTGTCCCATGCCAGCAATCATACACAACATGTTAATGGCCAATAACACTGGGAGAGGTCCGTCCACGGCACCTACTCCATAATGAGCACAACCAGGGCTCAATGTATCTGGGATCTGATCACAACCCAGTGCTCGACAAAGCACATGCACGGGTGGCAGCCGCACCACAGCTCCACCATGGACTCACAAGGTCCAATCACAATAACAATTTAAGTAGTCAACCAATCATTTAACATTTCAAAATCATATATCTGCAAACAATATCAGATCAACATGAACATATACATGGAATTGGAAAATAACCCCAGTTACCTCAATGAAGCCAATTACTCTTCCTCTAGCTACCATAATAATCCAAATGCACACCAAGCCTATAACAAGTGTAATTATCATCATTTCTAATCACAATCAAATATTCAAAGAGTTGAACTACTAAGGATAGACTAGAGGTTACTCACCTAATTACCAAGGGATTTAATTTCGGATTCCAACTTTCCCACACCAAAAATTGCCATAGTTCACTCCAATTTCTGGGTAATTTCACATGAAACTAAAGCCCATATCATAGGTCAACTATAGGGGTCTCAAACTAACAGAAAATGCATCAAAATGGGAAGGAAATACTCACTTAACAACAGCCATAGCCTTATCTCTGAAAATCCACCATAGACTCACCAAAATTCGCATTTCAATCATCAAGCCCAGAAAATTGGGTTTTTCACCATTATCTCCTTGTAATTTCACACAATAACAGAACCCATTATGATAATACATCCTTAGGCGCATTTTCCAGCAAAGTGATACACAAAATAAAAGGGAAAAGCTTACCTAATCCTCCCTCTAACCTCCAAGTCCGAAAATCTTGCAAGGAATCAGCCAACACCAAATTTCAAATTTGAGAAGGAGATGAAAATGCTCAAACCGAGAAATTAATTGGACCAAAATGAAGAGGAGGATGAGAGGGTCAAGTTATATATAACTCACATTGGCTAAATCATCCTCTAAGAGTCAAAAATAGAGCTCCCATGTTGGTAGAACCCTAGCCTCCCTTAAACCTCCTAATTTTCTCCCTTGCCTCTTGTGTTTTCTACTCAATGGAGAGGGAGGCTGCTGAACCCTTAAGGTTTTTAATGAAAAATGGGTTGACCCATCAGCCCAAGGTCTAATTGGGCTTATTATTTCATGTGGGCTGGTACTAGATGAAATGGGCTGCAAAAAACTTAATTCTATAAGTGGGATGTGCTGACCCAATGGCCCAATTCCTTGTGGGTTCAGATTTTCATTCTTGTTGGGCCTTATTTCATAAGTTGGGCTGCAGAAATTTGATGGGTTAGGCCAAGTTCCAAGAGTCAATCTAACTTGGGTCTGCATAATGTGTGTTGGGCTAACTATAAGGGCTCATGTAAATTGGGTCTTGGGCCTCTATTCCACTAAATCAAATTGGGCTATTACTAGGTGATCTCTCTTGGCCCAAATCTCATGATAAGGAGTTAGGCTTGCACCTAAAATCATTAGGCCTCCATAAATCCTTACCCATGGCTTATTTAAATTGATTTTGGGCCCAAATTAAGCTTTAACCTAAATGAAATCTTAAACCTATATTATCTCTCTATAAATTCTCGTTTATATTGCTTACCCAATTATTCTATAATAATTATTCTTAGTTAGTCAAATACATTATTAACACCTTAATTAATTTTTGGGGTGTTACATATGGGCTCTATTTTTATGCAAAAATATCTATAATGTAGGGTGATATTTTGAAGTTTCTAGTTTAGGGAAGGCAAAATCTGAAATTGAATCTCTTGGTGGCTGGGTAAGTGTCCCTTAGGCAAGTATTGATGGATTAATTCTTTAATTATTGGGTTGTTGCCATAATTGATGAATGGGGATGGTAATGGACTGGCTTAGAGTGGTAATTTTTTGACGTTATGATTAAGGAGGATTTTGGTACTACTGTTAGCTTCCCAAATTGGCTATCAGTGAGGTAACCAAGGATTATATTAATTTTATGCATATATCTACTTTAATTTTATATTTACTGCACGTGAATGATTTGAAAATACTAAATGAATTAGTTTGGTATCTATTGTATTGTGTTTAGACCTTGTGAGTCCATAATAGAGCTGTGGTGCAGCTACCACCCATGCATGTGCTTCGATCGAGCACTGGATTATGATTAGAGCCCAGATGCACTGAGCCCTGGTTGTGCTCATTAGGGAATGGATGTCGTGGACGGACCTCTCCCTGTGTTATTGGCCTTTAACATGTGGAAATGTGATTGCTAGTATGGGATGGTAATCACAGTAGCTTAATTATTTCATTTACTGATATGACTGATATAATTCTGGTGCTCATTTTGATTCATGCATATACGTTAATTAAATTGGATTATATGAATGGAAATTATCTCGGTTGCTGAGATTTGCATTACACCCTATTTCATGGGCTAACTATCTTAGGTGAAGGCCTTTCGGGTAAGGATAAAGGGAAGCAAATGGATGAAAATCCATGAGCTCCAACCATGTGCGGGGAAGGCTACACTTAGGCTAATTTGAGTAGAGTAGATGCAAATTTTGTTATTCTTTTATATAGTATCATCATCTAATCATGTTGCCAAGTGTAGAAGTTTGTATTTTGACAACATAGAGTGTATCTATTAAGGAGTTAGGCCTCATATTAAATGGATATTTGATATGTGAGTTTATAACATCTGACATAGAACTTTATGGATCCTATGATATGGTTTACTTTTTGAAAATTTAATCACATGATATATTGGATGTTGACTTAAGCTAGTGATGCATGGAACCTTTAATGGTATGTGTATTTGAATGACAATTGTTGGTAGTTTATAAATCTTTGCTGACATTAATTCATGAAATTGTGATTATAGGATAGATGAATGAGTTGGAATAAACACTTAACTCTTGTACAGGTAATGATAGATTAGTTAGGTGAATCAAGTAAATAAATACCATTAGAGTCTCACAAATTAAGGGAGGATGGTCTTAGAGTGCCATTAGAGGGAGATTTAGAGTGTATGATATGAAATTTGAGAGTTATAGGAATAGAAGAGAATTGGCCACGGCTAAAAGTACGAAGTTACCCAGGGAAGGAAACAGAGAGGAATTAGCCGCGGCAAAAAGTGAAGTTAGCAGCAACGAAATGTGAGAAGCTAAAGTAGAAGTCATCTAGAGAGTAATTCGCTGCGATGAAATGGGTAGTTGGTTGTAGTGAATTTTGTGAAAATGTCTCAGGTGATCTAGATAGCAATTGGCCACAGTGCGAAGGGTATTTAGCCACAGCGAAAGCACTCAATTCCTTATAATAACTTAGAAACCTTAGTTTTTCCTATAGCAATATCAAAGGATGACTTGGAAATACTGGTTGGAGATTCTTGAGAGTTGAAAATTAATGGGTAATAGATTGAAAGACTTTTAATTGGGGATTTGTTTCTCTTATGTACATGAATGTTTGTAAATATTTGATTAATGGCTCTAATAACATTAAGGTTCAAATTTCTGCACTTTTTCCTAAATTGATTAATTTAAACAATGTTAGACCTTGATTTATGATTATTAACCACATGTTTAAGCTTAATTACTTTGATTAGAAGTTAGGGTCATTACATTTAGTATCAGAGCAATGGATTACGCAATTGTGTTTAATTTACAACTTTGTAGTTAGAAAACTTGGCAATCATGATGCATACATGATAGAAATAGGAACATTGTGACCTGGTGATAACTCTTATACTTATATATACCTACTATGGGTAGAGTTGTGTTTTGTTTACCTTGGGCTATAGCTTAACGGGGGATGCTTATGGTTGTGCTTGTAGCATTGCAGAGCAAGATGGCTACATCTAGAGAAACAATTGAGATGTTAAGAAAGATGCAAGAGGCCATGGCTGCAATGGCCAACTGAATGAAAGAACAAGCTGAGGCCCATAAAGCTACATTTAGGACAATGACTAACCGACTTCAAGAGTGAGCTGAGGCTCATGCAGCAACTGTGCAAGTGCTACAACAACTACATGAAACCATGAATAGGTAAAATCAAGAGGTACCAGTGGAGAACCATGTTAGTACTAGTTAGAACCTTGGTGTGGGACACCAAAGGGAGGATGGTGACCTATCTGTTGTGTTGGCTAAGTTTAGAAAGGCTGATCCTCCATCGTTTTTAGGGGAGTTGGACATTGAGAAAGCTTAGAGGTGGCTGATGTAACTAGAGAAGATCTTTAAGATTATGACCTGCACCACAAAGTAAAAGGCAAAGTTAGCCATATACAAGTTGAAGGGTAAGATTGAGCATTGGTGGAGGAATGCCTCCAGATTGTTGATTGCAAGGGGGATACCCTTGACTTTAGAAAGCTTCCAAACTACTTTTGAGAGCAAGTATTTTCCACCTCCAATGAGGGCTGACAAGGAAGTCTAGTTTAACTTCCTTGAACAAGGGGACATGAATGTGGATTAGTATGTAACTAAGTTCATTCAATTGTCTCGCTTCTCCTCTTACATGAAACGATTTGATGATGAGCCATGGAAGGTTGGAAATTTTGAAAGAGGCTTGAAACCAGAGTTGAAGGATAAAATTGTATCCCTACAAATCTATAATTTTGATGAATCGGTGGAGAAGTGTAGAGTAATGGAAAGGGCCATGATGGACAGTGAGGCCAAGAGAAAGAAGACCATGGGAGGTAAGCGTGATCGGGGCATGGAGCCCTTTAGGGGCAAAAGTAAGAAAGGAGCCAATAATGGGAATGGCTCTTAGGGTAGGAGTCCATCCCCAAGAAATATTCCCCAAAGAAGGAGTATGGGACCCCCAAAGAGTGTAGCTAGTGTCCCATCAACTTGTGTCAAATATGGGAAGAGCCATGGTGATGGACCATGCCCGGTGTGCTATAATTATGGGAAGCCAGGACACTATGCACAAACTTGCACAGTGTCACGAGAGTCGGCCTCATCTATTAAACCACCTACACAAGGAAGGGTGTTTGCACTTACATAGCAAGAGGCTAGTAGATCCCCTAGTCTAATCCTAGGTACCTTACTTGTCCATATTCATGTTGTAGATGCATTGTTTGACTCAGGTGTGACCCACTCATTCATCTCATATGATTGTGTTAAGCGTCTGGGTCTTAAAATTAGCTTATTGCCATTTGAACTATCTATGTCCACCCCTACTAGATATTCGATGATTACATCATATGTGTGCTTGAATTGCGTTGTACAATTAGATAGCTATTATACTACCCTTAACTTGATTTGTATCCCTTTTTGTGACTTTGATGTAATCATTGGTATTGGTTGTCAGCTAATAATGTGATACTTGATTGTAACTGTAAGACTGTTTCCTTCCCTACAAATATACCTGAAACTTGTCCTGTGACTGAGCTTACTTGTATGTCTGCTACCCAAGTCAGGAGGTACCTTAGGCATGGTTACCGAGGTTTCTAGTATTCTTTTCATTACATGTTGAGGTTGATGATGGGTTGGAGGATATACCTATGATTAGAAAGTTCTCTGAGGTTTCCCTAAAGAGTTTAGTGGACTACCTTTGGAGAGAGAGCTAGAATTTTCCATTGATTTGGTACCTGGTATAGGTCCGATTTCTAAGGCCCCGTATAGAATGACGCCTGCTGAGTTGGTTGAATTGAAGAGTCAATTAGAGGAATTACTCAAGAAAGGGTTTATTAGGCCATGTGTGTCTCTATGGGGAGCACCAGTGTTGTTTGTCAAAAAGAAAGATGGTAGCCTTAGGCTTTGTATTGACTATAGGCAATTGTACCAAGCAACCATCAAGACTAAATACCCTTTGCCTAGAATTGATGACTTACTTGACCAATTGGCTGGAGCGTCAGTCTTTTCAAAGATTGACCTTAGATCAAGATATCACTAACTTAGAGTTAGGCCTGGGGATGTACAAAAAATTGCCTTTAGGACTCGATACAACCATTATGAGTTTCTAGTTATGCCTTTTAGGTTAACCAATGCCCCTGCTATTTTCATGGATTACATGAGTAGGATTTTTAGGCCCTATCTTGACCTGTTTGTGGTAGTGTTCATTGATGACATCCTTATCTACTCTAAAAGTAGTGAAGAGTATGAAAAGCATCTTAGGATAGTTCTTTAAATATTGAGAGAACATTAGTTGTATACTAAGTTGAGCAAGTGCGAGTTTTGGTTGTGGGAAGTTAAATTCTTAGCCTATGTAATATTGGAACAAGGGATAGCGGTAGATCCTAGTAAGGTAGAAGTGGTAATGAATTGGGAGAGATCCAAAACAGTGATCGAAATCCATAGCTTCTTAGGTCTAGTTGGCTACTATAGAAGATTCACTAAGGAATTTTCTCAGTTAGTCATGCCTTTGACTAAATTGACTAGGAAGGACTAACCATTTGTGTAGGATGCCAGTGTGAGAATATCTTTCAAGAGTTTAAGGATAGGCTTACCACTGCACCTGTGTTAGTGATACCCGACCCTAAAAAGACATTCACAGTCTATAGTAATGCTTCTAAGAAGGGATTAAGGTGTGTTTTAATGTAACAAGGTAGGGTGATAGACTATGCTTCTAGGCATCTTAGACCTCATGAGGAAAATTACCCCACCCATGACCTAGAGCTAGTAGCTATAGTTTTTACTTTTAAGATTTGGAGGCACTATCTCTATGGTGCACAATTTGAGGTATATAGTGACCACAAGTGTAACACCCCATAATTAATTAAGGTATTAATCATGGATTAGACTAATTAGGAATAATTGAAATGGGATAATTGGATAAATTAAGTGGATGGAGATTTTAGAGAGATAAATTATTAAAATGGTTTTGAGATTTAATTGGGATAGAAATTCTATCTAGGCTTAAATTAATAGATTATGAGAAGAGGCTAATGGAAGCCCAATGGGTTAGGTGCAGACCCAACCCAATTTAGTGTGATAGAGGCCCAAAATCCACCTTGTATAGACTCCTTTAAGTGGCCTAATAACCCTTGTGCAGACCCACATTCTTGAGCTCTTCAAACATGGCCCAAACATAATTAAACTTTAGCAACCCAATGTATAAGAGCTGGCCCAACAAAATTCTGCAACCCAACACTCTAAAAATTAGCCCAACAAGCAAAAACCTGAAGCCCATTAAGAGATGGATCTTGGAGCAACCCATGACCCATATTTGACCCAACTTAAAGCCAACTAAAACCCTAATACACTAGCCTCTCCCTCACACTTGTTGAAACACAAAACACAAAGAGAAAATTCAGAGCTTGGAAAGGAGGCTAGGGTTGGGGGCACTAATTCTGCATTTTCTCACATTTAGAGCAAGATTCAGCCAAAGTAATAGTTATACAACTTAATCCCCTCATCTTCCTCTTTAATTTGTCCGATTAGTTTTTCATTTAGAGCATTTTCACTCTATCCAAAATATAAAATGTGGGAATTTGGAAATTTTCTTGGTAAAATTCGTAGGTTGAGGTTATGGCTTACCTTGGGTGAGTTTAAACCCTCCATTATGATGCTTCATTTGTTAATTTGAGACCCCCATAGCTGATTTATAAAATGGGTATTAATTTTGTACGAATTTGCTTAGGATTATAGGTGGAATATTGAGTATTCTGGTGGAGGACAATTTAATATGAATTTGGGACTTATAGTGGCTGAGTAAGTGATTCTTAGGTAGTCATTAGCATCTTAAATTCTTTGGGTATTGATTGTAACTGTTAATGATGAATTAGAGTAGTAATTCTATGATGCTATGGTTATAGGAGGATTTCTGCACCATTGGTGACTGTTGCAAGTGTCTACAAGTGAGGTAACCGGGTTATATCAATTCCATGTATATATTTGATTTAATTTCATATGTTGCTGTATATGAATGATTTAAAATGTTGAATGAATTGGTTGGCTATCTGTTGAATTGTGATTGGACCTTGTGAGTCCATGGTGGAGCTGTGGTGCAGCTGCCACCCGTGCATGTGCTTCGATCGAGCACTGGGTTATGATCAAACCTAGATGCACTGAGCCCCGGTTGTGCTCAATAGGGAGTAGGTGTCATGGACGGGCCTCTCCCGATGTTAATGGCCTTTAACATGTGATAATATGATTGCTAGTATGGGATAGTAATCATGATAGCCTAATTACTTCATTTGCTGATATGATATATATGATTCTGATGTTGATTTTGATTCATGCTTATATGCTAATTAAATTGGATATATGATGGAATTGCTTTGGTTACTGAGATTTATATCTTACCCCGTGTTATGGGATTAATATTTCAGGTGAAAGTTCCTCGGGTAAGGATAAGGGTAACCAAGTGGATGAACATTCATGAGCTGAGGCCGGGTGTGGGGAGCTACACTTGGTCTGAGTAGAATAGGGTAGATGCAATTTTGTTATTTGTTTACATAGCATCATCATGTAATCATGTTGCCAAGTGTAGGCGTTTATATTTTGTTTGATGGAAATGTAACCGTTAAGGATTTAAGTCTCATTATAGTTGAATATTAATGTATGAACTTATAGTATCATATATGTAGTTTTGTTGAAATTGCGATATGGATTATCATATGGGAATTGTAGTTATATGATGCCTTGTATGTGGACATAAGCTATTGTTGAATGGAATCTCTATGGAATGTGCATGGGATGTTAATTGCTGCTAATGTATGTGTTCTTGGTGTCATATATCCATGAATTTGCTAATAAGAGCTAGTTGGGCAAGTAGGAAGTAGTAATTAAGTTTTGCAATGGTAATGGATGGATTGATGGGTAAATAGGGTAGATAAACACCATTAAGACCACATAAAACAAGGGTAGATGGACCTAGAGTGTTTCTAAGATGAGATTTGAAGTATAGAGGGCGAAATTTGGGTAATATGGTCACAGAAGGGAGTTCTGCCGCAGCTAAGAAGGCTTCGCCGCGGCCAAAGGAGAGACAGAGTCGAAAGGCACCACAGCATAACCAATCCCGTCGCGGCGCAAAGTGAAAAAAATCGCCCAGGAGGGTAACAGAACCAAAACTCGCCGTGGCGTATTATGTCCTGCAGCGACGCGAGTCAAGAAAATTAAATCAGGGTTGGATAGAAGTAAAACTCGTTGCGGCGCGAACATATTGCGCTGAGGCGCGAATTGTGGAGTTGAGAACAGTAGTTCCAGGAAGCATTTTTGCCACGGCTCCACATAGGTTGGCCGCGGTGAAGGTCCAACTTGCTTGTGAAACTTGTCCATGGTAAGAGATGATATAGGAGTACTTGTGGGAAGTTATTGAGTATTGAAACTGATATATGGTTGAATCATAAGCCTCTTATGGTACTAGGATTTCTTTTATACAAATTTTGTTTTGTTGTGGTGTTATGGTGATGACCCTAACATCAAGGTTCAAATTTCCTCATATTTTCATAATGTGGTAAAATATAATGACCTCAAACCTTGATCATTAATTAATAATCTTGTATTTAACTATAATTACAATGATAAGAAGATAGGGTTGTCACAACAAGAGTTTGAAGTATCTGTTTGACCAAAAGGAGTTGAACATGAGGCAAAGAAGGTGGATGGAATTCCTTAAGGACTATGATTTTTCCTTAAAGTATCATCCAGGGAAGGTGAATGTGGTCGTCGATACCTTGAGTAGGAAATCTATTCATATGGCAATGATGATGCTTAGGGAGCAAAAGTTGATTAAGGAATTGAGAGATTTGAACTTATCCATTTCAGTACATTCTAGAAGCCTTCTTTTGGGGGAATTGAGGATAGAAAATGACCTTAGGAAGAGGATTAAAGAGGCCCAAGAGCTAGATGAATACTGGGAAAGAATTAAAGAGCAATTA